>VXBT01007291.1:398244-410222 GCA_013400235.1 Oriolus oriolus | reverse complement strand
ATAAAAGAAAAACCAAAAAATCATCATGGCATCACCCCCTTCACCAGGTGAAATTTGGGAATCTGCACACCGCACACCTGCACTCCTAGCACGGGATGGCACACGTTGGGAATCCCTTTGACACTGCACAGGCTGAGCACTGTCACTGTCTGAACCCCAAGCCAGGGCTTGGTGAAGGAACTGCTGCACAAAACCCTTCAGCACAGCTGTCCCTGCTGCCCCCAAACAAATGCTCGGCGCAGAAGTGACACCGGTGGCATCTGTCACGAACAGCAGTGGCGCAGGAGAACAGCAGCAGGACAGAGCAGGTGCTCTCTGGGACCAGGCCAAAGCAGGAGAAGCAAACAGGAAATATCTGTTTTACAGGAAAACAGCTTCTTGCCCTAAAAAAGCCAGATTTCGCTCGGGGCACAGCAAAGTTTACCCCACATCTCTTCCAAATTATTGCCGCAAAACCCCTCAGGGTTCATCGCCCTTTCCATGGCCAACTCCCCACGGATTCTGCTTCCTCTGTGCTGTTTTCTGCTGCAGTGTGAAGGCCCAGGGATGGTCTCTGCCCTCTGCCAGCCCACAGGCTCAGCACAGTGCCCAGCAAACTGGGCTTTTCCAGCTGGGCTAGGAAGGGAAAAATTCCACTGGAAACACCATGGCAGAAGGGGCAGATCTGGAGCCTGTTGCACGCGAGGAGAGGAGGTGCCACGCTGGCTTTGGTATGCTAATGCCACCTCATCCATCCACCACGTCACCTTTTTTCCAGTCACCGCTTCAAAAACATCACCAAGAAATCTCCTGGAGATGAATAAGCACAGAGTTGTCAGCATGGCCGTGTAAATAACATGTGGACAAGGAAATGTAGCTCTTTCTTATGCCTGCACACCAAAAGAAACGTGTCTTGGCCTGCCTGAAACACATTCACCATCAATAAATCCAAACTAAATCCTTCAGTCAAAGGATTGAATCCTTCATCCTCTGGACTTCAGACCTTAACTTCAAGATTCTGACACTTCAGCACATGGCTCATGCATTATCTTTCCCATTTTGTCTGCTGTGCCTGAATCCCTGCTTGTACCACCACAGCCACGTGAAAATCAGAAATATTTCTCAACCAAGAGATGTTTTTCAGTGTTAACTTGCTGAGAGGGGTTATCAGCTCCTCAATGGCATGCACTCATTGAGGAAAGTTCTTTAAAATTTAATAAGCTGACAGACTGACCTTGCTGAAGGGACTTGATGCAAGAAGAATTATCACATCATCAGAGTGGAAATTAAAAGCTCTGCCCTGTAAACACTCAAGACCACAGCAGGCAGTGAGTCAGTCTGGTTTGGTGGATGCAGAAATGCTAAAGGTTTCTCTTTTTCTGGAAGTGCAGCACTTCCTTTAAACACAACCCCTCAGATCAGCTGCACAAGAGATGCAAACAGTGGAGGGAAACTTGGCCCGCACTAAGCCAGCCTAAGGATTTATAAAGTAGTAATTTCTTGGAGAAATCCTTAAAGTGTCTTGCGTATTTGGGGCCTTCAGGAAAGGCAGACTGTTCCAGTCCCCTGCTAAAGGAAGGGTTAATTCCCCTGCATGTGGTGTGCCCTGCAGAGGGTTACATAAGGTGCAGCTTTATCTCTGTGTGGCCACACAATACAATGACTGGGCATTAATTCCCTGTGCTGACAGGCTCCTGGAGGTCTTTGGGAATGATTTGTGCCCTTTTCAGCCAAAGGACCGTGTGACTTTCAGGTCTGGAAAGCTGACAAAGACTGAGCCCAGGCACCTTGACACACAGACCCACTGGGCTACTTGGTTTCTCTCTCTTTGTCCCGATACTGAGCGAAGGATATCAAGGAAAGTCTCAGTGGTGGGAATGAGCATCACCTAAAAACACAGGCAAAGGTTTGGCATCATCACTCCTGCACAGGTAATGCCAGCAGGGAGGTCACTCCTCTCTCTCAGGGTCTCTCCAAGACACCTTAGTGAAGTTAAATCTTCTCACCCACTGGCTCTGTGTCACCTGGAGGACCACGAGCAAGGACAGACCGTTGCCCTGCCGTTCCCAGAGAACATCAGGCCTTTTGCTCTGGCACCAGCACATCCAACCAACACCGTGACACATTCCAGCCAACAGGCGAGGACAAAGTCCAGGCAGAGGCACATCCAGGGGAACAACAGACCCTTCCTGACTAATTCGGACAGCATCACCTTGGGAGCAGCGAAGGGGAGCGGCCAGAAAACCTACCTGCTCTCACTGTACTCCTTCTTCTCTCGGACGCGCAGCCACTTCCGAAGGAGGAAGCGCTTGCGGCGCGGGGAGGCACTGGGAGTGGAGCAGTTGGACCAGGGGGTGTCCTCGTCACTGGACGGGGTGATCTCAATGGATGGGAGCTGCAGGTATTCCTTGCTGGAGGAAGGAGAATCCTGGTACCTGACGGCCTCCAGGCTCTGCTCCTGCACGTTCTTCATCCGCCTCATCTTGAAGCGCTTCCTGCGCAGGGTCGGGGTGGAGGAGCTGGACCAGGCGCAGCCGCCCTCCAGCACCTGCTGCTCGGGGACTCGCAGCGCCGGGAGCTGCAGGGTTTCTGTCATACTGGCAGCTGGCATCAGACGCCCTTTCTCCTTCTGCTCCCACCCCCAGGGACACTACTCTGCTCTCGGTGTAAACCACACCACAAAGCCACAACTCGCCTTTTCCTTCCTCCTCCCTCTCTCTCCCCAGCACTGCCCTCCCTCTCAAGCAGGAAACCTCATGTTCTTCACGTGCCCTCATTTAACAACCAGCGGGGCGGGGAGGGGATGTCCAGGACACAGACATGCCACAGGGGAAGCCAGTTTCAGGTTTCTTTTCTCCTTCTCTCCTCTACAAAAAGTCCCTCCCCTGCCTGGTCTCTCTCAAAGCAGGTTTAGCACTGACGCCGGGGTTGCCAGCAAGGGCTTGGCCGGGGCTCAGCTCCCCTCCCCAGCCCCACTTTGCCTTCTGTTGGCTCAGCAAAAGAAAAGTCTCCCGGGGCTGCTCTGGGAAAGCTCGGCCGTGGTTCTTCTCGAGAGACGAGGCAAGCATGGAGTGGAGCGGCGTGGAGCTGTGGGGAGGGCAGAGAGAGAAACAGAGGGAGGGGAGGAACAGTGCTAGATAAAAATCAGGAACGAGAGCAGCAGGAGCAGCGTGTTCCGTCTCCGCGGCGGGCGAGACACCCGCGGGCAGCTGTCGCAAGTGTGACCGCGCTCCTGATCCCGAGCCACGGGGCTTGTGTTACCGAACATGCTGCTGCCACCAACCCCCCGCACGGCAAAGGGGGAAGGAGGGGGAAGAGCCTCCCGGAGGAGCCAATTGGGCAGGGCTGTCCCTTTTGTCCCACCTTCCTGCTCAGCCAGCCCGCCCCGAGGGGAGCCGGCGGGCGGGCTCGGGCTTTCAGCCTTGTTTCACAATCATTCCTCTTTTTTTTGGCTTTTTATCCCCATTGACTGCTCCCAGAGAAGCCAGAGGAGGAGGGGGATTGAGGAATAGCCAAAAAAGCAGCAGCAGCAGGTGGCACCAGAACTGGTGGGGCTTTTAGCTCAGTTTTCACGCGGGTGAAAGCTGATTTAAAAGAGCTCTCGTGGGGCGATGCTGCTTCCAAAATGCCCGTGGGGGATGGAGGGGCAGGGACTGACAGAGACACCACACAGGGACAGCGACACTGCGGGACAGATCTCACACCGGGACAGTTCCCCGGCATCCACACACCCAGGGAGCTCTAGCAAGGGTCAGACACTCGGGGCAGCAGCCACGGGACACGGCTTGCAAAATTCTGGTGACGAAATCGAATCAGGATAAATGTTGTGACAGATTCTCCGTCAGGATCCTCTGAATTTCGCTGCCTGCTCCTGCGTGAGGCCCTGTTTTCGAGTGATACAAAATTAAAATCCTCTAAGGCGGTGGCTAAAATTCAGCTGCGTGAATTTCAACCGTGCTCTCTCTCAAAAAAAACCCCAAATCAACAGGAAAACATCTCTAAATCAACCTGACACAGCTTTAGTTTTCATTGTTCAACAGCCTGAACCTTTAAAAATACTAGCTTCAGGTTAGAAAATATTTGTCAACCCAAATCAAAATAGTTATTCTAGCACGGACTGCCTCGGTTTTGTTTGAAAATAAACTTCACAGGAACTCTGAACATCAGAAACTGCCATCTAGGACAGAGACAATGTGTCAGAAAAGGAAGATTTATAACAGCAGGAACGAGGGGGAAGGACACATTTCAATCAAATGACAGAGCAGTGTAAATGCTCAAGTGCTATATTTAATTTCTGCACTGTCCTTTTTGCTCTGCTCATTCTGTAAGTTAATAGCTTGACAGCTCTTCAGATGGATTTCTGGAGAATCTGTCACCTTGGTATCCATGCACCAGGTGCACACACACAAACAGAATGCCTTCCACAAACACCCACTGAAAAAGAGAAACTCAAATAAATGTGGTTTGTTGTTGTCTTTTTAAGTCCAAGAAACAAAAATCTACAGTTTAGACAAAATGCCAGTATTTCAAAAGTAGCTTGGGTAACTTTGCATCTTCTCTGCCTCACGGGCAGATCCCTTTTCTCCCTCCTCTGGAGAAACCTGAACCTGAGCACTTCAACCACATTTTGCCGTGATTTCTACCTTGTCACCACAGCTGGGCGTAACATTCCTGACTACCTCTTAATCCCAAAAATTACATTTCACCTTCTTCCCAGAAGCACCTGGGAATCAAACCCCCCTAGCACCACTCCTGAATTTTAACCAAGAGAATGTGAACCTTCACAAAATCCACCTCCCTCCTCTGGGGGAAGGGATGAGCAGCCCTTTGGAGATTATTGTGAAGGTTTGTTCCATGCATTAATGAGTTTGATCTCCCGTGGAATCTCTCATCAGCTGCACAAGAGCCTCATTTAATTGCAGCAACAAGTACAAATGAGGGTCAAAGCTCGCACTCTGCCACACTCCTTTAGCACAGTGGGCATTGCAAACCCTCGGAATGCCCACAGCAATTATCTAATTAATCCACAAGAGACTCATCCACGCTGCTCTGGGCCAGGGCAGCGTTTGGTAATCAATTCATTATGCAAGGGAAAGCTGGTGCTGTCACCGGGCTGATTTCTGTTGCCACAGTCAACACAAACCCTTCACCTTCACCCTCACTGAGCTTTAGTGGAGCTCACTTCGAGAAAAGACCTCTTCCCATCTCCTTTATGCATGAAAAAGGAAACAATTCTCTGTGCCCTGGGAGCCCTTGCCCTGTGGAGTGAGGCACCAGCACAGTGCCTGTCCCCTTTAACTCCAAGCGCTCCAGGGATTAGGAACCAACACCCATCTGCACTCCGGCATTCCCGGCACATTTTTGTCCTGGAGAGGGGATGCTGGGCACCTGCCTGATGCTCTGGGAAAAGAGAGAAGCTCTGCCATGAGAGCCAGCTCCAACACCTGACCCAGAGTGAGAGATTCCAGCCTGAGCAAGGACTATTTCTGTCCCAGCCATGGCAGCACCACCTCCCTGAGCCTCGGTTAATGACTGTCCCTGCAGTTTAATGATCCAGCTAATGACGGATTTATTCCAGCAACAAATGGTCGTCGATGCTTCAGGTTGATCAACAGCCTTTCTCCTACTCAGATGTTCTGGGTTCTCCAGCGTCCTCCAAAGAGGGCTTGCACATGAAGCAATTAGGAAAGAAAAATCCCATGAAAAAATGAAAATCCCTCCCCTGAAGGAAGGACACAAACTAAGCAAGCCCAGATTCTTTGGCAGACTTTTCCAAAAGGGCTTTCCCATGTGTTTAAGGGGTAGCAAAGTGGGAGATGAATGCAGAGGAATAGCTGGCACTGAGAGTGCACGGTAAGAAAACCATTTTATTAATTAAAAGCAGATATTTTTAAGCACAGGAAACGCAGAGAGGTTCTTCAGAAGTTGAACCAAGTCACTCAGAGCCTCATCTGGCTGCAGAAGCTCTGCCAGGCCAGGCAGGGACATTGGAGCACTCGCAGCCTGGGAAGAATTCAAACAGAATTCCCCTTTTTCCCATAGTTCAACATCATGTTTAACTTATTTCCCTTCCTGTGCACACAGCTGAAAGTGACAGCTTCTGCAGGAGAAACCTGCAACTCAGGCATGACCCTGCTAGGTGAAAACTCTGATTTTCTAAAGTTCCAAAACATGCAGGGAGGTTTTTTGGGTCTTTTTGTTTTGTTGTGGTTTTGTTTGTTTGTTTGTTGCTTGGTTTGGGGATTTTTTTGGTGGGGTTTTTTCTGGTTTTTGTTTGTTTGTTTGGGGTTTTTTTGGTGGTGGTGGTGGTGGTTGTTGGGTTTTGGGTTTTTTTGGGTAAATTCTGGAGTAATTTTGTGATTTTTAACTGAAAAACTATTATATTTATCCTCATTTACTTTCACATTCTAACATCCTTGTGCAAGAACAGCGATGTTATCTTTGGAGCCGGATCTCACTAAAGGACTTCAGCCATATTTTGCTCTTTGCACATTAAATTTGATGAGTTCTATTACAATTTGACAGATGAGATGCTGTGGACACGTGCGAGCAGCGTGTGTTGAGTAAATTCTTATTTCAGTGCCCTCCAGCTCTACCCCTTTAAAGAATGCCCACCCTCCCAGCAGTTGCTGGCCCTTGAGCAGGCACAGTTTGATTTTGGCTGGGTGACACCTGATCCCTGCACGAGTTCTCCTCTGGAGCCCCAGCTCTGTTCCAAGGCAGATGACACAAATTTCACAGGCAAGAAGTACCAGCGGCAGTCTGGGACAAAGGGAGGTTCACACATTCCTTTGCCTCGTGCTCGCCTCAATTTTTCCCTCCTCGGTGCAATATTTCACTTAAAGCTCCAGGCAGCGGGAAAATCAGCTTTTGGATAAACTGTATAATTTATTTTTTTCTGGTATGGAGCTTGAATTTATCTGGGTTTCGGTCAATAATTATTGGTTTCTGATTTAAAACCAGGTGTGCGCATCCTTGCGCTCCTGGCACAAAGCACAGCCCACACGTGCCAAGTGCATCACGGGAGGTCACCCATCCCAAAAATTGGGAGCAGCAGCTCTCAGCTCCTACTGGGATCACAGCGGTGCCACCGGCAGCCTCGTGGGCAGCAGTTTGTGCCCAGTCTCTGCTGTGAGGGCCAGAACTTGGTGAATATGTATTCTANCGATGTGATGTGTGTGCAATTATAGGCCTTGCTAATTAGCACATCTATCAAAGATTGCCCAGGGAGGGACTCCAGCGAGACCCCTCAGCGAGGAACCTTCCCCTGGCTGGGCCTGGCTTTGTTTACAGAATGTGTTCTGGAGAGGCCCTCGGGGTCTGGGGTTTCCAGGGTGTTTGGGCTCTTGGCTTAACGGGATATTGGGTCTGAGGGAAGTGATCAAACTTAAAGAATTATAACTGTGTGGGCTAAAAGCACTGAGAATACATAAAATCTGTATAAGAGAGTGTATAAAAGGGGTATAAAAGAAAAAGAAAAAAATCATCATGGCATCGACCTGTTGGTTGCTGCCCATTTCAACAATACTTGAAAAGATGGAGAAAAGGGCTTTCTCTTAAGGGTTAATCCATACAGATATTGTGTATTTATAAAAGGCATTAACTAGAGATTAGTATCTATTTGTGCCTTCTCTTCAACAAGAAACGATTCCCATGTCAGCCACAACCATTAAAGGCTCCAACCCATGAATTGTTGCTAACAGAGCACCACCTTCACCAGGCATTTCAGCCCTGACCTCATGCACAGCAGCAGTCCCCAGATGCTTCAGACACCCCCCAGAATTCCAGGAGCTGTCAGATATGATTCCAGCAGCACAGCACATGGAGTATTTTCTCAGCATGAGGGCAGTACCTTCACAGTTAATTTCTTCAGGCACTGTTCTCTCTCCAAATTCAAGGGGACAGCAGAGCCAAAGATAGCAAGCAATACAAATTAAATCAATGTCATGACTTGGCAATGATAATCCATCAGGAGACAGCAGCAGGGCACAGGTTTCAGAACCTGTCTGACAGTCTGAGTTCTCTTTACGTTTTAGAAGTGAAGGGAATTTATTTGGCACTGCCTATTTGCACTGATCAAGTGATTCTGCTCGAGCATCAGCAAGGGAAGCTCGTTTCTTCTCCTAAATCTAATGAGGGGATCGAGGATCAGTTAAATTCACTCCATCACAGGACAGAGGGTGATCCATTAGAATGAATTTCCATAGGAGCCTGGCATTTGGTCTGCAGAGTGTGAAGGAATTCCATGGAATTCCTCTCCCTGCACAGCGCTGACCTGATGGATCAGTGCCCACAGCACACCCTTGAGCACAGGAGGACAGGCCTGCGAGTACAGAAGGTCCCTGAACAATGCATTTCCCCTCTCCAGCTACAATCCCTGCTCCACCCGCCCAGCCCAGCCAAGATTGGCTGGTTTGAACCCGGGCAGGCACAGCCAGCTTGGGGTATTTGCTTCCATCCAGCACCTGGACAAAACAAGTTAAAGAAGGAGGGTTTTGTTACAGAACACCCTCCAGGCCAGCGATCGAGGCTCTCACAAGATCGGTAATTTCTCATTCGAGGGAGATGCAGCCAATTTTCGTACAAGGAGCAGCCAGTGTGGAAAGGCTTTCCCTGATCAGCACAAGTGAGAGTGGAATCTCAATTCCTGCCTCCCACAAACAGGGGTGATGTCGATCTGCTCCCCAGCCGGGCCTTTGTTTCAGCTCAGAACAAAACCCACCAGGTGCTTTAGCAACTGCTGGATTGTCCTTTTGGGATGGCCTGGCTCCAGTTAACACTTGTGTCTGGCTTAGAGCTGGGACTTGCTCCTGGCTGTGCCTTCCCTGCTGCTGCCCTGGCTGATCCAGGAAATGCAGATCCAGGACACCCAGATCCAGGAGACTCAGATCCAGGAAACCCAGGGCTCTACAGCTGAGCCTGAAGAGAATAAATCAGTGCTACCTCTGGGTCATGATTTTCTACCAACAGCATGGTTGGAAGTGGAGTGTTCTGGCGTATTTCTGCTTTCTGTCTTGTGTTTAAGACAAAACCAATCCTGAAACAAGTGTCATCATCCTCCTTTGTGGAATTTCAAGAGAAAGAACACATCTTTGTCCTACAGAAATACCGGGGAAGGGAATATCTGCCAGGAAAAGATTGATGTTTTATTCTGCACAAGGCCAAATGGAATCCACCAAAACCATCTCTGATCTCCCAAGAGCCACTAAAGTGACAGAGGGATAGTAAAGTTCTTTCCTGTGATTGGTAAACTCATTTTATGCTAAATATATATAAATTTATAAATACCACTCCTGTCCATCACCTCAGCCCTCCACAAGTGCAGCAGCAAAGCTGCTGGAGCCTGTGCCTCCAGTTAGGCAGGTGCCTGAGGACAGCTGTCCGCGTTCCTCACCATCTCTCCAAGAGCCATTTGAAAAAATACTTGGTGGACAACTGAAAACCTTTCTCCTCCAGCTGCCTGTGCCATTCACACCCCTAATCCGGCGCTTGTGTTGTGGAAATGAAGCCATCCAAGTGCAGCTCCACACCCCCAGCACAAGTTCAATGGGCTCTTATCACAGAACACAGACAAATCTCTCTCTCTCCGTGTGTATTACATGCCCTAAAACGTGTTTGGTGCGTGAAATATGCACAGAAAACTCAGACCCGTGGTTCTGGATTGCATAAAAAGCACATATCATGGTATTTGTAAGGTGTTACCCCACCTGCAGCATCTGTCTAGAGGTAATTATCAATCTCCAGGCAGGCAGAGGTTACCCTAAGTGAGTGTGGAAGAGCTGTGCACGCTGAGAACACAAAGCTCTGTCGCAAAGCAAACCCCACGCTTCTCGTATGCAATCAGAATTCACTGCCCTGAGTCCCTGGGGCGGGGATTTTAACCTGAGTGTGCACCTGCAGGTGTGAAACACCGGATAAAACGCAGCAGATCCTGAATATCTTAAAAACCAACCCCAGCTGCTGCCCAAACAAACACCACCCTCCTGGCTGCATCTTCCCAGCAGCGATTTGTTCCTGCATTTTCCTTTGCCAAGGATGCCCGGGGTGGGTTCCCCTGCTGGCACAGGTTGAAAATGAACAATAAACACACGCACAGCTTCAGTGCCAGAGCCTCTCACTGACCCAGACCCACGCAGTTGTGAGGATATTGTTTAATAGAACAGTCAGCATTTAATGGAATAGCTTGGAGCTGTCCGGTTGTGTCACCAGAAAACTGCTTTTTTTTTCCCCCCCAAAATCACCATTATTCTGTTCCTGTGAGGCTCCTGGGGAAAATGAGGTCAAACTCTGCAGAGAATCTCGATCGAGGTCGGAGTCAGGAGCTCTGAGGAGCTCACACTGAAGCACCCAGCAGGACTCAATTCCAAGTATCTCCAGAGCTACAAACTCCACTAATAACCACCAGCTAAAAGACTTTTTTTTCCCCTTTCCTTCCCTTTTAACTTACAAGTAGCAACAGAAGCCAACAGGTGATGCTTCTCCAGCTGTCTGGGTTTTTAAATCACGTCGAACAATCGTAATTCCTATTTTTGTACAGCAAGATTGGTACCCAGAAATGATGTTTGGTTTGAGTAGCACAGAGGGAACACCACACATCACCTGACCTACCCTGTAAATAATCTCTCAGCAATTCAGGTTTGCAACCAGTGTCACTTCTGAGGAAAACTACCCAAAAAAAGCTTTATTTTCCCTTAAAGCCAGGACTGAGGTACGGCTGCACTGTTGCTGAGGGCCTGGAAGTCACGGTTCCTGCATTTTACTCATTTGTCCTTCAGAGAAAGCCATTTCACATTTTGTCCCAGTTTCCTTCCAGATAACATTGAGATTAAGAGCTGCCTGATGTAAACGAGCTGTGCAAGTTTAATTTAAGAGAGAACAGTGGGCACGTGGTGATCTCAAAAGTCTCTCAGAATGTACAGTCCAGGAGACTTCCAGAGTTCAGCTGAGCTCTGGGAGCTGAAAATTCCATGTCCTGCCACCAAAAAGAGCAACTTCAGTACAAAACAAGCATCCATTTCAAGGTGGAAAACAGAAAAATAAGTAATTCCTCATTACTTCTCCTTCCTGGTCGGAGCTAAGGCAGACACTGGGCTCCAACTGCTTGTGAGCTAGAAAATCTGTTTTGCTGAAAATGAATAATTCACGTGTCTGACAATCTCACTGTCCTTTTTTTCTTTATTAAATTTGGGCAGGGGGGCGGGGTGCCACCAGTGTTTGCTGAGCTTTAATTCTCGGAATTCTCCACTTCTGCCATGCACGTGATGGCAATTTCTCTCCTACCCTGTCCGAACCGTAACTCAATTTGCAGGCAACGGGAAAATATTCCCAAGTTCAACATAAATCTGGCTACTTCAATATTGCACCTCTGCTGTTGGTCTCTGCTTTTTTTGTTTACAGCTCCTAGCAAATTCCATGGCCACTGCTGTGTGTTCCCCATGATTTCCAGGCACGGGCGAGTTCCCAAATGCAAGGACACGAATTTATGTTCAAATTCCATCTTAAACCAAGGGCCACAGCGAGTGCAAGGTGATGCTGGTATGTGAAGGGAAGAAAAGCAGATAATCTTAAAAATTATTAAAATTAGCCACATGTCCCAGCATCGAATACCTGGTACAGAGGTTGTGCTTTTCCCTTCATCCACTCAAAAATGGGGTTTTATTTGTCAGTAATTTTTGAAAATTATTAATAAATCATTAATAAATTAATAAATCCCTGGGCTTGGCTCGGTTGGTGAGAGCCTGGTGCTAAAAACACCAAAGCTGTGGGGTCAATCCCTTTACGAGCTGGGCTCGATGATCCTTGCAGGTCCCTTCCCCTTCAGAATATTCTGTGATTCCATGGCCTTAAATTCACGTTACAAATCCGTTTGCTTCGCCATCTAAGCTGTGATTTGGGTTCCCACGTTCATCCAGGGATGGGTGCTGAACCCCTAAAAGCACAAGCATTAAAGAGCTTGCTCCGGGTTCCTATTCCTGCCTCCCCAAATCCCTGGGTCCTGC
>VXBT01007291.1:376853-398073 GCA_013400235.1 Oriolus oriolus | reverse complement strand
AAAATTAAGAGAGCTGAACACAGTTAAGAGGGAAAAAGGGTTTTACCTCGGTGTTTATTGAAGGACCCTCAGGGGCGCCGAAATGCACATCGAAATGCACCCCGAAATGCCCCCCGAAGGAATGGCCCCCCACGATGTGATGTGTGTGCAATTATAGGCCTTGCTAATTAGCACATCTATCAAAGATTGCCCAGGGAGGGACTCCAGCGAGACCCCTCAGCGAGGAACCTTCCCCTGGCTGGGCCTGGCTTTGTTTACAGAATGTGTTCTGGAGAGGCCCTCGGGGTCTGGGGTTTCCAGGGTGTTTGGGCTCTTGGCTTAACGGGATATTGGGTCTGAGGGAAGGGATCAAACTTAAAGAATTGTAACTGTGCGGGCTAAAAGCACTGAGAATACATAGAAGCTACATAAAAGAGTGTATAAAAGGGGTATAAAAGAAAAAGCAAAAAATCATCATGGCATCAATACACAAAAATCATTTTAACCCCAAGAATCCTCTCAGCCAACTGCCTCAGTCATCTCTGGCTGATCATTAACCCCCTCAGAGCTTTCAAAAGCAGCCACATCTCTCACTGATCTGGCCCAGTCTGTTGAATGTCGAAATCAAGGGCTCCTTTCTCAGAGCAGAGATGTTTCTGGGTGTTCCAAATATGAACCACTGCTCACTTCAGAGTTGTGCATGGAGCAGGAGGCACAGAGGGCACAGGGGGAAGGTGTGTGGATGCCTGTGTGGAAGAAGAATCCTTCCAAGATATCCCTAATTTGAACTTGTCTTATTTAAGAGTTTATTGTGTTTGAGTTTTTTTATTTTTTAACTTCTCCATAAAGCTATTTTCAAGTTTAAATTAATAATTCACAAGCAGAACATCTTTTCAGGCTCAGATTCCAGCTCCAGTGAGAGGTGCGGGAGAAAAAGCCAATTCCAAACGATGCCACTCCGTATGGAACAGTGTTGGAAGGCAGGAAGGGATGAAATCTCTGAACCATGAATTCAGGTTTTCGAAGTTCTGACTCTTAGGTACAAAATTATTCAGCCCAGACTCAGCATCTGAGTCAATAACCTCTGCAGGAATGAACGCTGAGCTCCTTGCAGGCTCTTTTCATTACTTATAAATACATCTGCCATTCATTTTTGCCTTCGTGCTCTTTCACTCCCACTTCTTCCCAGCCAGCCACTATTAGATCTAAGCAAACAACGACATTTACAGGATTATTTTCTAAAAATTATCTTCCTGGGCCTCTCATCACTTCGCCTCGGGCTAAGCTGCACAATGACACCTTTGCAAGGTGGTAATAAAAAAGCTCATATTAAACAGAAAGAAAAAGCCCCAGTAAGTGGAAGCTCAGTGAGGCATCAGATAAATGTCTTTTTTAATACACTGGAATCTGGCAATTACCTCACACATCAGCATGCCTGATGTGAATAACATCCAATAATTAAATCTAAGGCACAGAGCAGATCTAAGTGGCTGATTTGGGTCTGAAATAAACAATGGGATTTATAATTAGGCATAGCTACAGTGGTACTGAGAGCAGGGTGACTTCCAGTTGCTCAGTGCAGCTCTTGAAGGTAAAACTTTTTATTTAAATATTAATTTGTGTGCTGAGAAAGCGGCAAATCTGTCCATTTTTAGGACCTGTTGATCCAATTCCACTCCGAAGAGAATAACCCTAAATTTCATCCCTAAGAGACTGGACCTGTTGCATCTTTGATCTTCACATAAAGGTGTGAAATTGTCCCTGCAGTCACCCTGAGTGTGTTTGTGAGTTATCCCAGGGTTTAAACATGTTGGGAAGCAGCTCATGAGCTTCAAGCATTTGCTTGGGCCATGCAAAGGATTATTATTATCAGAATCCCAGTGAGAGTGTGCAGATGGTGAATTAAGATGCCCCCCTCCAGTACAGCACAAGTAATTAATAATTCATTAAATGGCAAAAGTAATTAATAATTTTACCAGATTTTGCCTGAAAAAAACTGGGGATGGAGGGGAAAGAGATTTGTGTGTGCTCACAGACTTGGTCACAGCAGTCATAGCTCAGATACTCCTTGAATTCTACAGAACTTTCACCAAATTTCAGTGAAATTTCCACTTCCACACCAAGTTGTTGGGATTGTCCTGGTTTTAGGACAGAACTTGATCCCAGCTGGAACCAAGACAGGAGTAAGACTAATTGCTAATTGCTCTTACGAGGTCCTTGTGCTCAGTGGAATTCAGTGCTGTGCAGGAGTTGCCATTGCATTTTTCCAAGCTTAGGAATGGGCAGAACAATCAAATATACAAAGAGCTGTGTGCCTGAGACATGAAAATGCATCCCCAAGCAGCTCATATCCCAACAATCTGCCCATTTATTCCCAAATTCAGAGCACCTAATGAGGAGGCAGAAGCCCAGACAGATGGATGAGCAGGCTGAGTCTCTCCCCCTCAAGAAGTGAGGATTCAACAGCATCTGCTCCAGACATCCAGAAGGTTCCTGTCACACAAATAAAAATAATCATCATCTGCCAGGCTCGACTCTCTGCAGCAGGAATTCGTGGAGAGCTGAGATTCTCAGCTCCAGGAAATCCAGCCGTTCTCCGGAGGAGTGAACACACAGCCCAGTGCTGTGAACACACACCCAGCACTGCCCTGCGACTGGGGAATCTCCATCCCATGGGATTTCTCACATCAAACTCGAAGGCAGCTGCAGGAATTGGATATTTACTGAGGGCAGCATGGTAGGAACACAATTTCTCAGCTGGTGCTTCCACAAACCATTTTCTCTAATGAATCTATGCCAAAGAATTAAGACCGGAAGAACAGAAACCCACAAATTACTTGTCTCAAAGGACCTTTTTGTAAAAAAAAACAAACCCCAAAACACTCTTAAGTAAGAGCATCAGCAGAGCAGGGAAACGAATGGAGAGGTAAAGTCAGAGCACAGCGTCGCAGCGTTCCCTCTCAGTGCGGCACAGAACTCCTGGAAAGGCGCTGGAGCTGTTTGTGGCTTACCAGGGGCTCAGCCAGTGCATCTCAGCCCCCTCCCCACCACCAGAGCTGCCCCCAGAGCTGCCAGGACACCTGGAAGCAGCACAGGCTCCATTTCAGAGGGAGCTGTGACACTGATCCGCCCCATTTAGAGGGCACAGTGTGGGTATCTCAAATTCAGGTTTGTTATTCAGGTGGGACCTGCTTGTAGGGGCCAGCGAGAACCACCTGCAGCACAGGGTTTATGCACAGCTCTGTCTCTGAGGTCTCTAAGCAATGCAGAAAATCACATTTATCTCCCAGGTCAGTAACTGCAGAAATCCAGAATATAACTAAACCGAAGACAGATATAAAAGAAAGGGACAAAGCTCCATTATTTCGCTCTAATAGGTCGCTAATGGGCTAAAAGATGTGAATATCAATTGAAGCAACAGGCTTAGATGAACTCACATTCTTGAGATCCCTTCACATTTTTCTGAGCAATTCCATCTGTCACAAGAAGCACTCACCACTGAGCTTATTTCTGAGGATAAAAAAGCCCCTGACATCCTTATAATTCGTGTAATTCTACTGGAGACTGCTATTCACAATCTGCACCACCATATCCATCATTTCCTCTGCACATCCCTGTCCAGGAGCCGGTGTTTTGCAAAGCCTACCTACATAACACCGCAATTCTTTTTCTGTTTAGCACTGACACTCCAATTCCAGCAGCAAACTCCTCCACGTTTATTGCAGCTTCCTTCACAAACACATCCAGGAAACTGCTGTTGTTCCACATAAAAAAAAAACCCTCAAGTTACAATCAACAAGCACTGCTGCACATCCTCCACTCACACTTTTCTCCTTTCTGGTAGTTGATTTTTTTTTTTTTTGGTGGTGGTGGTTTTTGAACTAAAATCGCCACCTTTACACAATAAATGCCCAGCAGAGCACCCATCTCCAAGAGCCAGCGTGAAATGCGTGTGGTGGTGCAGCGCTTAGGGGGTCAAACACTCAGCAGAGAACCTGGGCAGTCACCTTCGGCCACCTCCATCGGGGAAACCTCTGCCAAAAAGCACCGGGTTCATCTATCCCGTCCCCTTTGGGAGCTGCGGGGGTGCTGGAGGGGAGGCACACGCAGGATGGACAGAAAAGAGGGAGGGGGGAGATGGGAGGATCGGCAGGAACGCTGCTGGATAAAGCAGGAGAATCAGGTAGGAGATTCCATGATTCCCTTCCCAGCCCCATCCCAGGAGTGCTGTCAGAGCCAGGGGCAGCAAACAAGGCTGCGATGAACAAAATTCACGTTTAAAACAGCTCTGGCCCCTATCTGGATGGAAGTGCAGGAAATTCAGGGGCTTGCCCTGGCATTTCAGCGAGCGCAGAAAGCAACTGCAGCACCGACTGCTCCTCCTGCAGCTGCCAGGAGCACCGGGAGCAGCTGCCAGGCGGGTCCCAGGCCTGGCCTGGTGACATCCCGATGTGTCCCCCACGAGCTGCTTCCCCTGAGGAGCCACTTGGCTGCAGCTGCTGGTTTTAAGACAGAAGACAAAGAGAGGTGAGAGGAGTTCCTCTGACGCAGAGAACATTAAAGACACGATTTCCCAGGAGCAAACAGTAATTCCGCACATCCTTTCTCGCTCCACGAGGGATCAGTAGCCTGGCTTGGTGTGTAAAAGCCTGAAGGGGTTTCTCCCCATCTCCCCAGAGCTGCCAGTGGGAATGCAGCAGGAATTTGGCTTCTACACAAGTTTCTTCGCTTGATGAAAATGCAGATCCGCCCAAGAAGCGGAGTGAAGCTCGCAGTGTGGAGCAGCTGGCAGCAGTCCGAGAGGCACGTGAGCGTGGGGCTGATCCCTTCCAGGGCCACACTCCACAGCAGCCACCTCCGGCTCCAGAAAAGGCGAGTGACGAGAGCACAAAGAGCCGCGGTTTTCCAGCAGGAAGCTCAAGGCTCACATTTTCCGAGGTTCACATCATGTCTTTAATGCAGCAGTTGATGATCCACCTCCAGACACTCCAATGAATTCAGCACTTCAGCCAAACTCACTAAACTTGACAGAATTTACCCTGTACTGGTGAGTCATTAGCAGAGCCTTCCCATTTTCCTCTCACTTCGCTGGAATACAATCCCAAATCGCTGGAGTGACACAGCCAGGACTAATTTCCTTGGGAGAGTTTCTACCCCCTTTTCCTTCTCTAGAATTCTTCAAAGGATCTTTCAAGATTGAAGTCACAGGATGTGATTCAGAAATCCCTGCCAGCACCCAAAGCTCCCGTCCCCTCGATCAGAACAAGTGAAACATCCTTGGAAATGCGGGGGATGTGGGAACATGAACGTGGCTGTTCTTGGCTCTTTGTCTCCGGTGACACGGAGATCAGAAGTTTTTGTTAAATATACGAGTTCTTCCGCAATCAGTTGAAATTAAAAGTTCAGGCAGCTGGCTGTGGATCCGAGGTGTTGTAGGAAAGAATGTGGCCAAGCTGTGTTTCAGGGAGTTTAGGACCTGCCCTCACATTTTATCTCAAAAAATGTGTAATATCCTTTTATAATCAGCTCCAGTGCAGATTTTCCACCAGATTTCCAGATTTTCCAGATCAACCTCACCTCTCTCAGAAGCTCAAATCAGACTCTGCCATTTCAGCTCCAGTCGTTTCCTGATCTCTGCTCTGCTTCCAACACAAACCAACTCCACTTCCTGCTTCTGAAATTACACAATTCTGTTGGTCCTGGCCTTTGCAGAATTTACAGTGAATATTTTACTTTCTTCCTCCTCCCAAAAATATTGGAGGTTTTTCTTTTAAACTCTTTTTCTCTAGATACACAATCAGTTTAAATACTTTAAATAATTTAGGCTTAATGTATTTCTTCCAAAGCTCTTGAAATATTAAAACCCAAAGCTTATCTCCAGAAATCCCTGTCCTTCTAGAATATTCACTGCCACCGAATGAAGTTTAATACACCATTCCTTTTTCATCTCAAACATCCTTATGGCTTCATGAGTGGCACGAGCTAGGCTCAAATCTTNGAATTTTTTTTTTTTTTTCCTTTTTGAACTGTGACTTTCAGAGTTTGAGCTTTATTAAGCCAGGCAGCCCCTCGGGCTTTTTTTTTTCTACCATATTAGACAGGATCCAGAATAAGTAATAGGGCAGGGAACAGTGCCATCCTGTGTGTCAGGAGCACACAGCCACACAGGGGGGGTGCCAGGGATCACTCCAGCCTTGCTGAAGACATCACGGCCCTTCCCTCCCGAGATGTTGCCATAGAAACTTCGAATTATGTCTATAGGGGAACAGGGAAAAAAAAGGTATCCTAAAGGTATGGATGAAGCAGCTCCATGGAAACCAGCCCTGGCTGTCAGGGGAAGTGAAGGGAGGGGGTTTGTGTGGGAAGGCACGGGATGATCATCATCTAAATATGCAAAGTACCAGCCCTGCAAGCCAGGAGAGCTGGCACTGCCTGCTGCACGGCTGGCACGGAGGGTTCGTGGCACAGGAGCTCCTGGCACGCTGGGGATCAGTTTTGGCCAGTGAGTGCAGTGCCCACAGGCTGTGGAGATTCACAAACACCTGCCCACGTGGCTGAAATACCCCACAGACCCCTGCCCACGTGGCTAAAATACCCCACAGACCCGTGCCCACGTGGCTGAAATATCCTTCACACTCTGCCACTAAGCCTGGGAGCAGCCAGGGACAAATCAAAGGTGATCCGAGCTAAAAAGGGCTGGGACTGGGACAAGTCTGCCAGTTCACACCCCAGCCCTGATGGTTTCAACCTTACAAATACACCAGCCTGCTCTGAAAAGACATTGAGATATTCCTGGTGAATTTTCATCCCACTTGTCTACAAATATCACCAGATCAGCCTCTCTGGAAAAACACGGTGTTTATTCTTTAAGGGGATGTTGGAAATGCAGGCTCTGGAACAGAAACCTTCTGGAAATTCCCATTTGCTGCATAAACCAGAAGATTCAACCACAACAATGCATATTGCTGTTGGATTGTGCTAAAGTCACTGAGGCCAAGAGTCAGCCACCCTCAGCGTCTCAGTCTGACGCTGTTACCCTGAGCTCCCTCAATGGCACTCTGAGGTAAACATATGCTGCTCTCTCATGGTGAAATAAGCATTTAAACAGATCAGGGGCCTCCAGCAAATGAGTCAAATCTAATCCTTAATCAGTGCTTGCTAGTTCACTAACCCCAGACAAATTATTTAATGCTGTTTATTGAAGCTATCAGAGCAGCTGGTTATCTGCAGCTCCCCTCCCCAGCCGATCCCAGCCAGTGGCTGCTTCATTCATGAAGCTTTGATAAGGGTAAGGAAAGCACAAGAAACGTCCAAACAGATATGGGAATGCCTCAAAAATTCTTCCAGAAAGAAAAAAAAGAAAAAAAAAAAAAAGAGTTTTTGCAGCATTTGGCTGCTTTATCACTAAGGAACATTTTGTGTGGTTATAAAAGGTACTGAGGTAGAGACGCTTGTTATAATCCCAGTCTTTTCTCTCCATTCTTTTCCCATTGTATTTCCCTTTTCCATTCTCTCTCCCAGGTTATATTTCCCTGAATAGAATGTCGTACCCCAACGCTGATTTGGGGATTCTCATGAGGCCTTCCAGCTGGAGGACGCAGCCCTGAGCTTGGGGAATGTTGCGAAACCACACAACCTCAGCTCACAGCCAGGCAGGCTCCACGGGAGCTGCTCCTAGTTTTCATGAAGTTAATGTGAGGCAAAGCTTCCCTGTCACAGAATTCCAGGGCACACAAACTTCCTGCCCTGCCCCCAGCTTTCCAACCCCTGCCATTCCGTGTTTTTGCAATCTTACACCACGCACCTCTCAAACCTCTTCCTGCCCGGCTTGATTTCACATTCCCCCCACTGCTTGCCAAAACCTAACTCAGAGAACACTTTATTTATAAAATTCCCCTCTCTCCAAGACTCAGGGACAGCCTTACTTGTCTCATCAGCAGATCCAGTTTTTTAACCGGGTTTGCTATTTACAGCTGGAAAATTCTGCATTCTCCACTGCAGAAAGTTAAAACAAACCTGCAGGGAAAAGGCATCACAAACTCAAGAGGCAAATTATCACTTCACTGGTACAGAGCCATCCAAATTCCAGGATTTTGTTGAGTGGGCACCTCAGGATTGGTTTTCACCACATGCCTGTGAAGGGAATCAAAGCTGAGCTTTAGATTAAAGACCGGCATTGTTACGGCAAGAACTGGACTCAGGATTTTACATTTTCCAGGCGTTAATTCGCGGAGCATTCGGTTCCGCTGAGACAAACAGCTTTAATAAGGAGCTGGAGTCATCACCAGGAATAAATTTGTCCGTCAAGCAAATCAATTCCGAGCAAACGCCTCCCGAACTCAGCCCTGCTGGGAGCAGCTGCAGGAGGTACCTGCGCTCCTCCAAGGACCCCTCTCGCATCTCCGAAGCGCAAACAAGCCCTGCTTATCTTGGCCTGCCAATCCCAGAGCCACAGGGACTGGGAAAACAGGCAGGAGAGAGATCAGTGTCCTCCAGAGGAAGCTGGAAAACATTCCTGGTTCTTGGGTTGCTGTGCTCCTCTCCTTGACACGGTTACAGGAGTTAAAGAAACATTTTCCCTGGTGGGATGGTTCTCCAACTCGCCTGAACTCCGCTCACCAAACCCTTTCCCCGTTTTTTCCCAGAGCTTGTGAAACTCAAAGCCATGAAGTGGCTTTAAACGGAGAAGAATTTAAGGCAGTTAAAGCACTACTTACTCTGCCCAGTCCTCAGCAGGCTATTCCTTTCCCAAGTATTTATGCCCATCTACTTGTGAAAATTTAAGATGTCTTGTCAGCATAAATGTAAATCTTCACAAAGGTGAAATTCAGTGTGCAGGATAAACCCCAGGGCTGAGCACTGGAGGGGACCTCAGGCAAGGTGCTGTTGTCAGATAGCACCTTCCAATATTTCTTTTGGAAAGAAATACAAATACAAAAAAACCTTTTTTCCTCCCAAAAGCACAGGATCTGTGTTCCACAGCCTCAGCTGCCAGCCAGTACTTTGACAGCTGAGACACACCCAATTCTCCTAACGGGAAATTCCCTTTTTTATTCCAAATGTATCAGTTTGTTGCCCATGTTCCTTGGGCTAACACTGCAGTTCCAAGTATTTGACAATTTAATTGCAGAATCACCGTTAAATGCCATTTTCCCCACGGAGGTGGCAGCTCAGAACCACAAGCAGAGGGACTTTGTCCATGGGTTTGCAGTGACAATCAGGATTCCAACCCAGGAAGAGCAGCCACCCTTCAGAGCCGCATTTCCAGCCCTGAGTGACCCTGACAGACTCTTGGAGTGTTTATTTGTTCTGCTCTAAACCACCTTCTCCAGACTCCCACACTGTGTTATCTCCTCATTTCTCTCCTTCAATCACTTCATTATTTCAATTTCTCTCTGATGCTGATACATGAACTTGCATCTTTTGTTGCCTGGCAGTAAAACCTGAGCACCTTTTAATAAGAACCTTTTGCTGTTTTTAATGGGCTCGTTCCTTAACCCAAAACACTCGAGGAGGTTTCAGTAGGAGTTCCTGATTTCATTTCCTCCTCAGAGCAGAGTTCCAGTAAAGCAGAATAATCAGCTGAATTAACCCCTTAAGAATAAAAAGAAAATCATCTCAGGAATCCTGCTTAGGGTCCAGGGGTGCTAAAGAAAGGAACAACACACAGTAATGATTAGCAAGTTCTTCAGAGCTCTCCCAGCAAACACACAGATGGCACACAGACAGTCAAATGCTACACAAACATTTCATGACATTTTGGAAGCAGCACATTTGGATTTGAACACCCCAAGCTGTTACTCGGAGCAGCTTTTTTGGTTTTTTCTCTTTTTTTTTTTGCCACCAACAAAACCCTGCCTCGTTTATTTTCGTATTTGAACGCACCCGCAGCACAGATCTTTGAGCATGCTCGTAGTAAAACTATTAACATGGATTTGGATGTTGCTGTGATCACTTTGCTTCTCCCTCTCGAAGTCTGGAGGGAGCCAGAAGCCAGTGGAAAAAGGAAAGCAATGTGTAAACCCACGAAGAGGAGACAGATCAGACCCCTCCAGAAACTCTTTTTATTCCTGGGAGTGGTCATTCAAGTGACTTTTAGATGCCTCTGCCAAGATGTTAAAGCTCTGTGAGAACAGATCCAACTGTCCTGTGCTTTCTTTGCCCACCACAGAGATGGTTTTGCCACCCTCATCCTTCCCAGCCCATGCAGCAAATGAAGACACCCAATTCCCCATTAAAAATCAGATTCGAACCCTCCCTGGCAGTTCTGCAGCCAGCTGAGCTGCTCCAGCAGAATCCCACTCCATGGCACTAATAAACCACCAGATTTATGGGCACTGAAGTATGCTTATTGAATAAAAGCCGTTTCACAGGTTTTATAAATAGTGGGTTTTTTACTGAGGAAGCAGAGCTGGCAGTCCACCAGCTGCCACAGCAGCAAGGGATAGGACACAGATATGTGAATTTCTGAATTTTATCGAGCAATTGTGTTCCAAAAAAAACCCCCAGAAGCATCTGCTCCGAGCCCAGAATTGTGCAAAATCATCCATTCAGTCACCAACACTCATCTTCAAAAGGGAATAATCCAGGAGATGCTGACTCCCAAAATGCTGCTGCAAACCAAACTGCGCTGAGCTCACCTGAGCCCTCTCGCAGGGTTTGTGCCAGAAACCAGGGACTGCCATAGCCCAAACAGCCCCTTTAGCCACAGGGCACACAGCTTTATAGAAAGTTTCATCACATCACAAAGAAGGCAAAAGAAAACACTCCCTCGTGGGCAGGGTTTACAGGTTTGGGCCTCCAGCAAATCTGGATTCCTGCTCACCCTTCAGGAAGAGGGGATGTCTCCAGAGAGAGGAGAGCATTAGTAAGCAGATCATCTCAGCTGTAATTACACTTGGCATTCAAATTACAGCCCAGAATAATTTCGTTTAGGCCTTCACTGACTAAGAGGAGAAATAAAAGACATCAATAAACATCACAGAGGAACGACAGCTGGCATCAGAGCAGAGCTGAGCTCCTTCCATCCCTGCTCTTCATGAAAGACTCAGAAACGGGGGAAGGGAAGCTGCAGAAGCCGGGCTCGGAGAGCTCAGCTGCCTCCCAAACACCACCAGTTCGAGCAGCCACTGCAGGATCTCGCAGATACAAACCTGCAAACTGAGATGCCTTTAGAAATAAACAGAGCAGCTTTGGGCTAGGAGTGGGTTTCAAGGGCCTGGAATTTGACTTGTGGTACTTAACAACAGCCAGCTTTAGCAAAAGCCTCTCCAGTATGTGTTTTAACCACCCAGAAGGTTTCTTGTGTTGCCCATACGGTGCCAGTCTCGGTGTTTAACCTGAGTGCTCAGCAGTGTTTAAACAGCTCTTGAGCCATCTCCCCTTTTACACCCGAATTTAAGCAGCTTCGTTTGCTATTAGCTGCCATTTCAACAAGCCTAAGATAGAATCAACTTAGGAACAGCACTTTAGAACTATTTGTAAGATATTTCTGCTTTCCAGCCGCGGCGCCTGCAGGAAGGGAAGCAGGGCGGTGTCCCTTATCTGCGTTTGGTTCCTCACACCCCATAAAGCGCTGCCAGGTGATGCCTTTTCCTGGTCTTAAAATTAAGAGAGCTGCACACAGTTAGGAGGGGAAAAGGGTTTTTACCTTGGTGTTTATTTAAGAATCCTTAGGTGTGATGAAATGCACATCGAAATGCACCCCGATGTCCCCACCGAAGGAAATGGCCCCACATGATGTGATGAGTACACAATTATAGGCCTTGCAAAAATTAGCATTTCTATCAAAGGCTCCCCAATGAGGGACTCGGGTGAGACCCCCCACCCAAGGGACCCTTCCCCTGGATGGGCCTGGCTTTGTTTACAGAATATGTTCTGGAGAGCACCTTGGTTTCTTTGGGGTTTTAGAATGTTTAGTCTCTAAACTTAACAAAATACTAGGTCTAAGGGGAGTTATCGAACTTAAAGAATTATAACTATGTAAGCTAAAGGCACAAGGAATATATAAAGCTATATAAAAGAGTGTATAAAAGGGGGTATAAAAGAAAAGCAAAAAATCATCATGGCATCACAGGAACCCCACCTGGCTGCTCCGTTCCCTCCCAGCTTCGGGAATTGCCAGCCAAGGGAGACAAGGGAAGGGGAGGATGCGGCCACATAAAAGCACAGCCTGGCAGCGGCAGGCGAGCCCCGCAGGAGCGCATTGAAAAGCAAAATCGCTGCCAGCGCTTGGTGCTCGGAGGAGCAGCACCCCTGGTTCCAGCAGAGCTGCCTCAGCTGCCGTGGAGCTCGGCTTTGTGTCCCCCGGCTGCAATCCGGATAATCCGTGCTCTGCTACAAGTGTACTCCGCTGGAAAAACGCGGCAGTTTGGCACATAAACCGCTAATGGGATTAAAAAGCTCGTTTTTTATCTCCTGCTCCGCCCGGGTGTTCTGTTCGCCGGGAGATTCCTCGTGTCCATCCACCCCCGTCACAAATCCGGGGGTGTCACCTGCACCAGGACAATGCCGTGGTTCTGACAGGGCAGGGGCTCACATTTTCAGATGTTAACCTCTCCTAAAAGACCAGACACGTTAGGAGATAAAAGGCTTATCTACACAAATAGTAAACATCCAGCTGGCCCGAGCTGCTTACCCCAGCTATGGGATTGGAAGGGCTTGGAAAGGAAGCACAACGACCCCTGAGCTCTTTAAGGGTTTGGAGAGGGAGCACAAAGACCCCTGAGCTCTCAGAGGGTTTGGGAAGGGAGCACAAAGTCCCCCTGAGCTCTCTGAGGTTTGGGAAGGGAGCACAAAGTCCCCCTGAGGTCTCTGAGGTTTGGGAAGGGAGCACAAAGTCCCCCTGAGCTCTCAGAGGGTTTGGGAAGGGAGCACAAAGTCCCCCTGAGCTCTCTGAGGTTTGGGAAGGGAGCAAAGTCCCCCTGAGCTCTCTGAGGGCTCCTTAGCTCGTGGGCAGCGCTTGGAGCAGATGGAGACAGAGCATTTCCAGATCCGAGGTGCCGCAGGTGGCTCAAAAGCAGGCAGAACCCACGGGTGCAGGGCGATCTCTCAGGGCAGAGGCTGAAGCGTTCCCAGGCCAGAGCAGCACTGCCTTGCACAAATCTGGAGTTAAAAGCTTTAGGGCCCCGTTTTGCTCTCATCCCGCTTTGTTAAGTGAGAGATCAGCTCCAGTTCCCCTTGTACCCCAGGGTCTCATTAAAATAAAATTAGAAGCTTCTCTCAGACTGCCAAGGTAGCCCAGAGCCTCTGTACACACCAGGCATTTCTTAACTTTCCTTTCCTCGAGGCTCAGGGGAGAGTTCTTTCAACACTTAGGCTGCTCTAAGACTAAATAATCAGATTTCGCCCTTCTCCATCTAGCCTAGATCCCCAAAGCTTTCCCTGGCAAAGGCAAGGAAGAGCAGATGCTCAGGTCAGATGAGATTAAAGGGAAATGTTCCATATTGGTTCCCCTATCCTGCAAAAGAAAAGGTAGAGACTAAAATGAAAGTCAAGGGAAAAGATCTCAGGTTTGATAACTGGTTCTGCTGTTGAAAGTGACAAGAAACTGGCCAAATTTGCCACCAGGGTGAAAATGTGGCAGAACCAAGGAACTTGGCTTCAAAAATCACCTTGGCCTGAGGAACTTGGTTCCACTCTATTGATTTTACCTTGCCAGCCACTCGCAAGACTCAGAAACCAAAGGGTGAAATCCAAATTCATTATTGGGCACCCCAGAGGCGGGAAAAGTTAAATATTAGAAGCGAAAAGAATAATGGCAGAAGAAAGAAAAATCAGGAAGAGCCAAGGAGAAACTGATAAATGAGGTTAGAATAAAAAGTTTATATGTGTGCATCTGGGCTGGGTGACAGCTGCAGTGACTCGTGTGCTAAAACATAACCCAGCCAATGGAGTTGTCTGAAGAGGTCTCCAGGGAGGGAAGCAAGGAAAAACAGAATAAAAATGAACCAGCACAATTATGTGGATGTTTCTTTCAGTCACAACACAGCTCAAGCTGAGGGTGAGAAAGTGGGCGGTGTGTGGGTTGAGACACAAATAAGGATTAAAGCTATTTTGTTAAACCTGTATCCAGACAAAAGTTTGCAATTCCCAGCCCGGTGATCTGAAACAGATTATTCTGTAACCACTTCCCAGCACAGAGGGTGGAACTGATGATGGAAAGAAGCCATTATTCCCCTGATTTTCATTAGGGCTGGAACAGTCCTGCCACAGCCATGGAAAACAGCAAACACTCACAGGAACGAGCTGCTGATTTTCTCCATCCTGCTTTCCCAACTTTTCCAGGTGTCCTGTTTCCAGAGCTTTTTCTAGCACAGCATCCCCCAGTCCTAAGTGTGATCAAAGACCTGCCATGGTCATGAAACCACGTCCTAAAATCTTCTCTCCAGCAAGGCTGGTGGCAAACCTGCCTGGCTTGCCTTAGGGGTTTTGAGCACGCTGCTGTCACCGAGGCTTTCATTTTTATCTCTGCTAATCCCAGTAATCTCTTGCTCTTTAGTTAAGTTAGGCCCTCGGTAGTTACCAGTATTTATGCTCTGAAGATTCAGGATGGAGTTACAGCAAATGCAGTTTCTGTTCCCTCTTGACTGAAATCTCAGAACTCTCTCTAAAGCAGGTAAGAATTACTAAATTAACATTTTTGTCCGCTTCTTAAGCACCCCACAAGGGAAATCCCAAGAGAATCCACAAAAAGGAGGGCACATACCCCAAAGAGAACAAACTCTGGACACCTTAACATGAAATTGCACAAATTAAATGCTCTCTCCACCAATTTCCTCATCTGAAAAACAGGGAAAGCATAAAAAAGCATCAGGACCGTAAGTTCTAGGACATGCTGATCCGGGCCTCACAGAGCTGTCATTTCCCTCTCCAGAAATTCAGGTTTCAGGACTAAAACTGGTAACACAAAATGGGTTTGCACCTGGCAGGCAAACGCAGACCAAACAGGAAAGGTGTGCTCGGCTTCAGAGGAGGGACAGGCACTAAAGCTGAGCAGGGGAAGGGAGCAGGCAGCAGACAGGCAGGGGCCAGGGGAGTCAAAATAGCTTGGATGAGTTTCTCATTCTGTTTGCCATAAATACATTACGGAAAGCTCTCAGCACACGAAGAAGAAATCACCTTGGATGAACACATTTCTTATGCCCTTAGAGCTGCATTCAACCAAAGGTCAACAAAGAAGTCGGGCACCCTCCAGCCTGATTGTTCCTCTGCCTGAAGTATTTACTGGGCACAGAGTTCCTGGTTTTGGCTTACAGATACCCTGAGCATTTCATCTCCAACCCCTCAGTGCCAGATCTGCCCCAGCTCTACCAAACCCACACTTTTATCCTTTCAGTTCTCCCAGTCACTGCTCCAAGGCCACAATCCCAGACACAAGTCCTCACGAAGCCCAGGCGATGTCACAAAATCCACCTGGATGCAATTTTGCCAGATTCCCACATTACAGAATGTTATCCCAAGGCAGTGGCATGGACAGAAGCCATCCAAGTGTATCCCTAATGATGTCCTGGGAGTAAAAAGGGGGATTGTACCCTTCAACATGGGCAGGACAACATCAGATTAGAACCAGCTGTTCCCATCGATATTTATACCCACAGGAAGAGCACCCACTCCATGTACCTTGAAATTCAGATCCTCTTGTAGAGGCAGCCGCTTTTAGACCCATCACTTAATTGAACTTGAACCCTCCCTTGCTATAATTAATTGTGCAGGGGAAGTTTCTGGAAAGTGCAGTGCAAGCTCACAGCCCTGCACGTGGATGATTGCAGGTGGAGAAGTGCTCCGAGGGACTTCAGGTGCATTAAGCGCTCCTCGCTCACCTCCCTCCCTTCCTGGTGCTTCCAAACGCTCTGCCAGCAAATCCCGGCAGCTGAGAGATCATTAATCGTTTGGGTACAAAAGGAATATTAACCCAACAGTGCTGCCTCCTGGGACTGTGGCCTCAGGCAAGGAGTCAGTCATTAGCTGGACTGTGCTGCTCCACCCCCCTCACAGCAGTGCACCAGAGCAGCTCCTTGATTAATCTTTTATTTCAACACAGATGATCTGTTAATGTTTGAGGCTGTTTGTCCATTTTCCCTGCCGCGGAGTTAATTAAAAGTGTAACAGAGAGCAGCGCACAGTTCCAGGAGTGAGTTTTTCCTGGGGTATCATCACATAACCTCGTGTACAGATTATGCCGAGTCCCTCCTTCCTGACCCCCCAGCTGCAGGTTCGCACGAGAGCTGCTTCAAATAAACACCTTGTTCATTGAGAAAGAACTGGAATAGAGCAAACCTGTGGCTGTGTGCAGTCAGAGGCCTGCCAGCCAGGCGTGGGGACTGAAAATGACCTAGTTAGGAATGGAAATGTGAGCGAGAGAGCTGCAGAAATCTCACACTCAATCCAGCCCACACCGAGCCTTGGGCTTCACTTCCCTGCTCAGCCCTGCTGTCCTACCAAAAGCAGAGATCCCCCAAATGGCACCCATTTATCACAGCACCGACAGCTTTGGGTTCTGCCCAGCTGGTCAGCTCAGCCGAACCACACAAGCAAAGCACGGGCAGGATCTTCCTTCCCTGAATACGATCCCTTCCATATTCTGTGCAATTAGCTTGGGAACCAAGCCTGTCACATCAGGGAAGTGTTCCTTGGTGGATGGGTTCCCCCCTCGCTGCAGGGGCCGGGAGGGCAGCGAGGTTCTGCAGCTCCAGGGCCCCTGCCCTTTCCACCGTGCCACGTGTCGCAGCGATGCGTGCCACAGCGCGGGCAGGGACAGCAGCCTGCCCTCTCTCATCAGCTTCTCCCGGCAGACACGAGGGCTGAAGGGGGTCATAATTAGCTCCAAATAGCAGTTCCAGCCCCTCTTCCTCCCAAAACAGCGGGCACAGGACACGAGCAGCAGCGTGTTTGCTTCACAAGGGAGAGGTGGTGGAAAAACTCAGGGCAACAGTTCAGGATGTGGGGGTGGGTCAGAGAAGAGCCTGAAACACTGCAGCACAAAGCCAGAACCTGGCATGGGCATCCCCATCTATCCCTCCTGCCTCGTCTGGGAGCAGATCTGAGATTTCCAGCTCCTCCACCCCCGAGTTTTCCTTGTCAGCAGCAGCCGCACGGCCCAAAGCACGGCACTTCCCGATTGTCACTCCATTTCCATCTGGTTTGGACAGCCAAGGATCAGCAGCCTTTACAAAAGCCCAATTCTTTCGTGCCCATCCTGCCAAGCACCCAAGGGAGGAGGGGAGGCTGGGAAGAGGATGCAGAAAGGCGTGGGCAGGTGTGAGAAGTGCTGGGAACAGCACAAAGCTGATAACAGAAATAAAACCGTGCCTCCGCAGGGACTGGCTGGGCTGAGAAACACAACACCTCTCCCTGGTTTGCAGACAGGAGCCACCACACGGGACACACCACCCCCGCTTTTGGGGCTAGAATTCCAGAGCTGGATCATGCAGCACCTCAGGAGAACCCTGAAACACATCAGGAGAGCACCCCACAGCAGCAGGGAAATACCCACAAACCCAGGGCTGGTAAGGAACTGCGACAGAGCAATTCCCTGAAAGGGAACATCAGCGGGGACTGGCACAGGCGACAGGACCACCGTGGGGTTTCCCATCGAGGTTTCAAGCCAAATCCCACAACCAGACGTGGGGATGGCACAGCAAGAGGTCTCAAATTATCCAAAGGTAAAGAAAAGGGGTTTGGGGTTTAGGTCTTCCAGACTGTCGTTGGTTTAGCTGCAGTAAGAGAAGTGGCTGTGTCTGAAATAAGCAAATTTAGGAAGTGTGGAGGAGACCAGGAGGAAGGAAAAGCTGAAGTGCCAGTCTGGTTCCCACTACAACTACAGAACGTTGGTCTCTGTCTGTGTTTGTCATTCCAGCATCTGCCAGGGTGGTGCTGGCAGCCGCGGGCACAGCCCCATTCGTTCAGCACCATTCGGGCACTGAGACAGCCCCAAAATCAACACCAGCCCCATCACCGAGTGCCTGAGCCCCAGTGCCCCATTTCCTGTCACTGCCGGAGCTGGCAGCGGGGCAGGGACAGAACCCCAGCCCCCAAGTGGCCTTTTTGGCTCTCGAATCAGTCATTTTATCTTTAAATCAAAGTTTGAAATGCAGATCTCACCCTCTACCAGCAGGGTGGATCCTGCTTGTCATGGACAGACAGCAGACAAACCTCAGGCTCTTGGGATCAAGGCCAGAGTTCCAAAGAAACTGTTCAAATAATTACAAATGAACTCTTGTTCATCTGTGGATGTGAAAGGGAGGAATTCCCCACGTGTGCCCAGTGAGTGCACACCTGACCCACTCGAGTTTTGCTGGACTCTCCTGTCAGGAAATAATTTATTTCAGAGACTCCAGGGCTAAACCCAAATGTTTTTAACTTCACCCTGCACCTCCATCCCAAATAAAGACTTCTCAGAGCATGGAAGCACAGCAGAGTTCCTGATTGGCATCTCATTGCCACGGGTGTTTATTGCATCTCCAATAAACTCTGCAGCTCCAGCTCTGATTCCAGGGCAGATCAGGAATAAATTTGTGCACCACAACCCTTTGGGACAGGCAAAGTGCACAGGGCAGGTGAGCACCAAAATGCAGGGTCAGGGGAATATAAAAATTTGGAAAATAAGGTGTTATAAGCAGCAGTTTTACTTTTTGGCTCAAAAAATAAAACGTGCCATAAAAACACTGAAAATGTGACAGTTCCTTGTGGGATGGCTGTGCTTTCTCCCTCCCCTTTCCCTACTGTGCTTTTTCCTGTTGCTGTTTCATATTTCTGCTCATTCCCCAAACCAGTTGAGGATTTTTTTCCTTGACCAAGAGCCCACAACTGCAGCAACCTCAGCCCTCATGGCATAAATCAAATTTGGTCCAAGAGAAAAGCTTGAAAGTCTGTTTGAAAGAAAAAAAAAGCACAATAAAAAAATCCCACAAAAAAAAAAAAACCCACCAAGAAAACCCCCCAGTGGAGTGTGAATAGTTATAGTTACATTAAGATACATTTCTAAGTCATTCGTGTTGTTAAAGAGCAACAGATGAGTTCTCTGTGAAATGGATCAAGCTCCAACTCGTTGCTCAAATTCCCCTCTGACATGTGCACAGCACTGGCTAAAAACCACATTGTTCACAGGCACTTCAACTGCAAGTTATTTGTCTTTTATAAATGGAAGCTTTGAAGGAAGTTTAACAAACACACAAAAAGGAAGATTATTCCCTCTCAGGTGCTGCACTTTGTTTCCTTCTCTTCCTGAGGGTCTTCTCCAAGAATCAGAACTTTATGAAGACACCAGGAAATCACTCCTGTGCCTTCTGCTTTCCAAAGCCTTTTCAAAATATCTCTTTGCTCTAGAAATGACTTATTAGTTATCCTGGTCTTGATAAGGGGTCCAAATACACTCCTGTTTCTCACCTGAATAAGCAGAATCCTCTTTATTTTGTGAAATTATAAGGAGTGAAGAGTCTCTAAGCCAACAGCACAGGGCGGTGTTTGGAGGGCTGTGCAGGTGAGTGGTGCAAACCCCACATATTCCCAAGAAATTCAACTTTTTCCATCCCTTCCAGGCTCCTGTCCCCTCTGCTGCCACATCCACACATTTTTACATCATTTTCCTCCTCCACCGTCTCTCCCAAGACTTCCCCAGCTCCTTGGCACACACAGAACCCTCAAGAGCTCCATTTGTGCTCCCTCCTGACATGAGAGCCCTTGATCTCTGCCTTCCTAGCAAGGAGCTGATAAATTGGCAGATGAATTTTAATATCCCCATTCACAAAAGAAAATTGGTGCTCTGAGGTGTTGAGACCACGTTCTCCTCAGGATAGGCCAAAAACTGAATTATTCAATTCTGCTGCTTCCGTGCTTGGGGAGGAAAAGAGGCAACAGGAGCTTCAAGGCTCAAACTTTTGTGTTTCCAAGAGCAAACTCCAGCTTTGTTACTCATATTCACAAACAAAATATGGGTTGTAAAAGGAAAACAATGACTATTCAGAGCTCATCTAATCCAGGTAAAGCAAGATGAAGATCAGGGTCATTCTTAAATACATGGAAATCCTGTAATGAAGCTTTTATTTAACATTCACCCAATTGTTTCAGGCTTCTTATATGGAAAAGGTCAAAAGCACATGATGGTGACAGCACCTGATATCTCCACATTGACCTGAAATTTCTTTTTCCCTCTTTGCCTCAGCGTGTTCTCATGAAATATGCACACAGGGCAGTGGATTAGATATCAAATTAGACAGAGTTTTGTTTTTAGATAAATGAAAGACAAGCTCTGGTCACCAATCAGCGTTCCTGCATTCCATTTCCATGCTTGCAACTGCTCTGAGCAAACAGGACAGGAAGCTGTGGGAAAGGCTAAGCAGAAAAAATAGGGAATGTTTCCTACACCTCAAGTCATGCTTTTTTCTTCCTGTTTGACTTTTGTATCCAGATCCCAGCAGCTTTAGGAAGTCTGCAATTCCTGCATCCACTCTCTACATTCACAGCACAGTGCTAATAATTTAGAAATGGTTTTTGTCAAGCATCCAGGGAATCACAGCCGGCTAAAACCCCAAGATTAACAGTGTCATCTTTTATTCAAGGCCTAATGCCTGCTCCTGAGAAGGATCACTGTTAATGAGATTAGCTGGGTGTGCATTTGGAGCCCGGTGTGCTCCCACAATAATCGATGTGTGGCCAAAACCCTGGGCTAGCCCGGCCCACGCCCCAGCCAAGGATTTTTGGCAAGTGTTTGCTGCTCTAAGTAATGCCTCCTCTCAAACACATACATTTGTGTGAATTATATAAGGTATTTGAGTTCGTTCTGAAAGCACACAGACAGCTGGCTGTAAAAAGTGTGGTCCCACTGATCCTAATTTGTGGCAAAAGCTGTTCTGAGAACTCAAATGAGAGGTCTGGACTAACCTCAGCCTGCTAACTGCCATCGAGCCTGCTATTTCCAAGGCAAGCACTTCGATGGGAAAGCTAGGAATACTTGTTGACAGACAGAAAAGCTGCTCAGGAGAAGAAAATTAGAGGAAAACCCCCACAGAATTACGATACAAGAGCAGAACGAAAGGTTTGGGTTTAGAACTGAGTAGCTGCACGAGTGGTTTGCGGTATCCAGGAGGTCCACATGAGTTATCTGAGCACCCCATCCTTCCTGGGTCAGTCCTCGCTGTGGAGGATTTGAATGCTCCGACTCCCCAAGCCCTGCCTGAGCCACCGAAACCCTGCGGGCTGAACAAAGCAAAAACTCACAGAATTTCTCATCCCACCCCCCCCC
>VXBT01007291.1:314428-376320 GCA_013400235.1 Oriolus oriolus | reverse complement strand
GAGGATGCGCGGCCGGGATGCGGGGAGGCTCCGGGGGGATGCGGGGAGGCTCCGGGGGGATGCGGGGAGGCGGCGAGAGGCGGCACAGCGAGCGGAGCCCCCCGTGCCGGAGCTCATCCCAGCGCCAAGGACACGCAGAGCGCCCGCACGGCGGCTCGGAGCCTGTTAAACCCTGTTAACCCTCCCCCGGCTGCGGCGCTGCGAGCGGGGGCTCCCGCATCGCCGGGGATGTTCCCTCCGTGCCATCCAATCCGGCCGCTCCCTCTTCCACAGCAGGTGGGATTTGGCAGTCTGGAGGTTTAAAGGCTGTCAAAGCAGCGACTTCCCCCTTTAAGAACCCCGAAAATCCAGGGGTGCTGATGTGGAAGGTGCAAGAAAAGCTCATTATCAGCAGAACCAGAGGCTGCTATGGAAAGGGGGTGCCTGGACCAGCTGAATCCCAAACATGCAGGACTGGAGGTGGAAAGGTGACTTGGATCTTACAGTGGAGTGGTCTGAATATTCATAGTCCCTCCTTTCACAGCAGTATTAGAGAGGTTTTGAGCATCCTGCTGCCCATCATCTGCAGCAGGAACACAGTTCTGGGGGAGTTTAAGGATTTATTTGTTCCCAGAATCAATGGGGTTAAGGCAACACCTGAGAAACACCTGACTAAAATGTCCTAGAGGAGGCAGAGATGCTGAACCAGATCAGGTTAATGGGTAATCAGGTCCATTCCAGCATTAAACCACTTGCACTGGAGCACACCAGCCCTGCTGCCAACACAAGCTCAGAGCTTTGATCTGGTCCTCTCTTCCTCACCGTGATTGCTTTTCTCTTGCACTGATCCGTAAAGAGGCCAGCCTGGAGACAGAGACTAGCCAAGAGTGAGGGAATAAAGGTGGATATTTATTGGAAAGGCCTTCCAATGGCCAGAGGCACACCCTGGGCAGGCCAAAGGCTGCACCCGAGATGGACCCCGAGTCACGAGTTCTTCACACTGTTACAGGTTTGGTCCATTTGCACATCAGCATAAATTGGCCAATTAAACTTTAGCTAATGACGGAACTGCCCCTCAGCTCGCCCCCCTTCTCAAGGTGCTGGGTTACACATTTTGGGCCTGGGACGGGCTGGGTGTCCTTGCAGAGCAGGCCTGGAGAGGCTTTGTTATGTCTGTGTGAGCATGAGAGAGCAGCAGCTGCCAGGCTGCAAGGCAGCTCAGAGTCACACACTGGGAATAGAGAATTTTGAAAAATGTAAAAGTTAAAACCTAAGGCATCAGCACATTGCCTTAATTCAATGACCACAGACGAAACAAATATTCCTTCCTTAAAAACACACCCTAGGGACTTGGATACCAGCTCTCATTGACTCAAAATCCATTGTGGGGCTGAGGCTCAGCTGTCTGGTCCTGCTTTTAACCGCAGTTCAATACAGCACCTGAGACTTCCAGTCCTGACAGAAACAGCAGACCCCATCCTGTGGCTGCCAGGTCTCAGGGGACAGCCTGGCTTGCACAATGGCAGAGAAACTGGACTGGTTTTTAGCAGGCTGGCACGGCCCACACTAATCGGAGAAAGAAGAAATTAAAATTAAAAAGCACATTTCCTAAAAGGCACTTGCTCAGGACCAAACTCGTACCACATCACCACCACGGTCAGAGAAACAGAGCACGTGGTGAAGCCAGCAGATGGCAAAAAACCTTCACAAAGCAAACCCCCATCCTTCCCCTCCAAGACAGTCTAATTCAGGGCTTCCTCTCCGCTGTTTGTTCTCCAAGCAAACCTCAGCCTTCCCCTCAGAGCTGCAGGGCAGACATTGGCAAACTCCAGTGTTTGTTCTTTAATGCCTGTGGGGGCACATGGCTGGGTGCAGCCACGTTTTGCAAGGATTTGAACAGACTGGAGCCAGAGACCTCCTAGAAAACAACTTTATCCAGCACAGAGGAGCATCCCAGCCACCAGACAAAGCTGCAGCCAGGGGCCAAAGGTTCTGTCTGCTCTGCAGGCGGATCCCAAGGTTATCTCGGGCAGTAAATGCCACCTCAGCACAGCCAGAGCAGGAGGGTCCTTCACCCTGCTCAGCCTGACCTGATGGAGCTGCTGGAATACTCGTGGGCAGAACGAGGAGAAGGAAAAGCTGACATTTCCCAGTTCCTCCAAGTGGAAAGGAGTCTCCCCTAATCCCCAGGATGAAAATCCTACTTCACAGAGGGCACAGCTCCCACGTTGCTCTGATTTAATGCTGAAAACGTGCCAAGGTTCACCAGTGCTGTGATCACCTCTGGGCTGTCCAGCACTGACACAGCCACCGAGCAGCACAGCCACCCCAAGCACCTCACTTGAAGTTGTGCTCTCAAGGCGTTAAGCCAGAAAATTTGCTTAATGAACTTTCTCCTGTGAATTTGTCCTCTCAGGAGCACAACCAGCTTTAAGCCCATAACAGCATCAAGTACTAATAGCAAACAAAACACAGCCCCATCCCTTGGTGTCTCAGTGAGGAAACTTTTTGCCTGGACTCCTTACAAAAAGCACGGAACAGACCCACGGCTCCTCAGCGGACTGGGGGTGTAAAGCATTTCTCGCTGTGCTCTGCAGGCAAAATGATCTGTCTGCAAGAAACCACCCAGCCACAGCGCAAATTCCCATTTTAATCAGAGTCTTGGCTTAGTCTACCCAGACTTGAATAAAAAACGGTGCTGAGGAGCCAAAATTTATCAGGGAGATACAGCCATTATTCAAACACAACCCTCGCTCAAGCTTGTTTGCTCTCTAATCTCCATCCCTCTTGCTTTGAGTGCTCCTCCATAAAAAGCAAAGCTGACCCTTTGCAGAAGCCAACTCCTTCATGCCTCACCTGCCAGCTCAGAAAAACATCCTTGGAGGGAGCTGTCAATGCAGAGCTTAAAATATTCTGAAGATGACAGAGTTACACGGGGATTTCCACGGGGGCAGACACGGTGACTTTCGGAGGTAAAAACTACAGTTGTGGCACCAAAAAGCACATTTCCTGTGCTCCCAGCCATTAGGGAATTGGGCATCAGGTTTCCACCTGCCTGTTTTCAGACTTAGATCTCTTCCCTTGGAAAAGGGAAAAAAAAATCTGTGCCCCATTTTACCTCCCACGGGCTCTAATCTCCCTTCTGCAAAGCAGGGAGTGAACACAAAGCCAAGCCAGGCCTTCCGAGAAAGGAATTTGACCTCAAAGACTCATGTGGATGTTGATAAGCTGCAAAAGAAAAACAGTTTCACAAACAACAGAAAAACCCCAAACCTCAAACATTTAACTGAGCCCACCTAGACATGGGATTAAGTCTGTCTGCACAACAGGTTTGTATTTATTCCCCTCAAATATTGAGTTTTCTGCTAAGACTCAGCTCAAGAGTAACAAAAAGCCAAGCATTTGGGTTTTAACAAAATAATAACAGTAAAAAAATCAGTCAAATGCTGCCTTATTACTACACAGCCACAGTATTCTTTATTCTCTGAGCAGACTTAGCACTTAAATTGCCCCAAAATGTTGCAGTAGCAGCCCTTCAAGGCAGAAGTGCAGCATCCCATAAAGGCAGAAAACAAATTGGCAGAGATGGGATCAGAATTTAGGACCAAACCCACGCTGAAGAGCCCCCAGTTATGCCATTGCTCTGCTTTCCAGACATCGTTATTTTAGGGCCACGTGTTTAATTCTGTCCTGGACCAAGCAGGGAAAGCAGCTGGAAGCTCAGCACTGTGACTACAACTCCTAAATTATCCCCAGCTCCAACTGGCTCCAGCTAGCCAGGAACTGCTGGGATCAGCTTTCACTTTTCCAGCTGCCAATTAGAGGGAAAAGCCAAAAAAAAGACCTCATTCTTCGCTTGCAGGTCCTTCGGGGAGACCTGAGGGAAAGTGAAGTTTGGCCCTCTCGTTCCAGCACAAAGGAGAGCAGTGGGATTTATTCGCCCTCCCACCACCCATAAATTTGAAAGTGAGAACTGGAGCTGGGAGAAAGGGAAGCAGAGTCCTGAAAGATGGGAAATTCAGGACGAAATTGGGCAGCTCCTGATGTTTGGGATGGGGACCCAAGTGACTTTATGTGATTTAAGAGGTCACTAGGCATCAGCTCAATCCCTTTGGGCACTGGGCAGGATTGTCCCCACTGGAGATGGGTGGAATATGTAAATCCGGTGTCCAGGAGAGTCTGGCTGGGTCCTTTCACCTCAAAAATGGATTCACCTCCTCCCCTGGGAATCAAGAGTGCACTCAGACCCTGCTCTTGGAAAATGTTGCCACAAAAACTCACTGCTTGCTAGCCCATTTTATACAAGTTTGAACTGCTCGAACACCTGCACAGAAAAGAAAAAGCTTGGTCAGCTGATCACCAGGTTGAATTTACAATCTGTCAGCTCATAATTGCTGCACAAACATAAAAGGAGCTCCTCAGAAATGGGATCTTTTTCTGAGACCCAGGGCTTCTATTAAAGAAGCAGGTCCCAGGCTTTGTTCCCATTTCCTTCTGTGGTTTTTTGCCATATGACTGGATTTACTTTCAAATAAATCAGAAGACAACATTTGTCTCGGTACCTGTGAGTGCTGAGGCAGAGAAATTAAAGCGCATTTAGACTGTGGAGAACTTGAACACGAAAATATTAATTTTCCCTCTGAACTATTTCCATGCAGAGTTCTTGGTTTAGATGCCATTTTCCACAGAAGAACTGAACATTCCTCAGGTTCTGGTGGTCAGGACAGATTTGAAGAACACTTCTAACAGAAATGTATTTTCCCCAGTTCAATACTCTTTGTAGAAATATTCAGAATTTCTCCAGTGAAGCTCTGCATGCTATTCTGAACTCATGTTTACTTCAGGCTACCCACTTCAAACAAGGAAAAAAGCCCAGATGAGTAATTGGAGGCAGGAAAAACCCAAGAAAAGCCCTCATGCCCTGAAAACAGGGCTGGGCAAAACAGACTCGGCAGCAAAAGAATGTGATAGCTTTGAGGTTTCTTTTCTCAGGAAATAAACCTATTATCTAAGACTTGCATGCTGTAAAATGTCTCTATCTTTACTTGGCAGACTTGGGGCTGAACCACTCACCAGTGAAACTTTTTGAGTCTCAGCTCCCCTTGCAATCCTCAACACCTCGACGAGGACAATAAACAAAGATATTGAGGCAACCAAGCCCTTGACAGGCTGTCTGACACGGCCCTTTATGAAGTGATAAGATGGTTCATTTGCCTATTTTCAGCCTCTGATACCATTCCTGAACGGTGACAAACGTGAAATCCCATTTTCAGGTTTCAATCGAATGCGGTGGTGCCGTAAATTCAGGTGTAGCCTCAGCTCCATGGGCTTATCAAGCCAAAAAACTTCCATCAGCATGTCCCTAAAAAGCTTTTTTCTCTTCATATTCATACGAACACGCAGGTTTTTGAGTGAATTACCTCATACACGGTTCAGGAACCTTTTCAACTCTCCCATTTCGGCTCAGCGCTGAAGATCAGGCACATTGTACAACCTGGCCAGAGCCTTACAAGGTTTCCAGCAGTGAAAGGACTTTCAAATAACACAGCTCGGGAAAAAGGGCCCCATCTCCCAGCAGGCTGAGCTGTCTGCATCTGTCCAAGAGGACGACAAAAGCCTGCTCTCCAACAACACTCACACCTCAGCATTTGGCAGCTTTAGGGCTGCAGTTCCAACCCTTCACCCTTGAATTTTACCTTTTTTTTTTGGCGAAAAGGCAGAGCTTTGTGCCAAGTTCTGTGCCAATAAAAGCCTGGTGCCATGATGATTTTTTGCTTTTTCTTTTATACCCCTTTTATACACTCTCTTATACAGCTTTATGTATTCTCAGTGCTTTTAGCCCACACAGTTACAATTCTTTAAGTTTAATCACTTCCCTCACACCCAATATCCCGTTAAGCCAAGAGCCCAAACACCCTGGAAACCCCAGACCCCGAGGGCCTCTCCAGAACACATTCTGGAAACAAAGCCAGGCCCAGCCAGGGGAAGGTTCCTCGCTGAGGGGTCTCGCTGGAGTCCCTCCCTGGGCAATCTTTGATAGATGTGCTAATTAGCAAGGCCTGTAATTGCACACACATCACATCGTGGGGGGCCATTCCTTCGGGGGGCATTTCGGGGTGCATTTCGATGTGCATTTCGGCACCCCTGAGGGTCCTTCAATAAACACCGAGGTAAAACCCTTTTTCCCTCTTAACCATGTTCAGCTCTCTTAATTTTCAGACCAGGAAAAGGCATCAGTGCAAGTCCAGGTTTAAACCTGGTGCACAAAAGGTTGATTCTGCTCAGAGAAGCTCGTTGGGCACCAGGGAGGGAACAAAAATCCCAGCTTAGGGCAGAATTAGGAGCTTCCCTCTCGAGCCAGAATCCAAGTCCTTTTCCAGAGTAATGGCCACAAGTGGGGACTTTTGCTTCTAAAGTCAGGCAGAGAGAAGAGTCACAACATCTCCGCTGTGGCCCTGTCCCCCCATCCCAGTGGTCATTGCCACCGAGGCCGGGCAAAGTGTGAAGCTTAAATTACATCAGACCCAGGCAGGCAGCAGTAAACAATAAATACCAGAGATATAAAAGTTCACGAGGCCTCGAGGCTTCTTCTTTCGAGCACGGGGTGTTTAATAATAAATGGGAGATTAATACAGCTCTCCATCAGCAGGGCAGGCCCTCAGGGAGAAGTCAGGGACGGAGGCTGCTTTATTAGGGCCATTTAGCATATTCCCAGCGTCTGCTCCATCCCAAACCCGCCCCACAGAGACGAACGTGGGGTCCAAATTTAGCTCTCCAATTTCCCCCCGCTTTCGAGCACTTCCACAAACAAAACCTCAGCCGGGAAGATCTCTGCAGCAGCAAAGAGAACAAAGAGAGTGAAAAATCACCAGGATATCAAGGGCATGGTTGCTGCTAAGCAGTAAAACAGCTCCTCTCCAAAATAAGCTGATGAGAAGCTTCCAACATGAGAGGAGAAATCGCGTGGAGCATATGGGGAGAGCATCTGCCTTCAGAGCTCCAAATTCCCCTGTTTTTCTGGAATAAAACCACAATAAACATTGCCCAGCCCGGCCTCGGGAATGATATGGGCTGTCACTGGTTTATACAGAACTGCTAGACCCCCAAACCTTAAAAACTTTAAAACTCTTCAAATTCTTTAAAGACTTAAGAACTCTTTATTCCTCAAACTCCAAGACGTGTGTTTTGGCAAAAAACCCTTAAAAACTCTTGATTTCTTGAACTCTAAAACATGTTTAGGCAAAAAACCCTTAAAACCTCTTGATTCCTCAAACTCCAAGACATATGCTTAAGCAACAAACCTTAAAAACTCTTTATTCCTCAAATTCCAAGACGTGCTAAGGCAAAAAATCCCATCAGGTGCCTGGAGCTTGAGCACGGCCGCTCTAAAAAATTGGGATTTTGGCACCTCTGCAAACCAAGGCAGTTCCTTAACCCGCCACAAAAACTTTCATTTCCCCCAGTGAAGGTGGAAAATGCAGCAATAAAGTCACAGCTGCTCCAACCTCGTCAATCAAGTCACTGAAACTGCTGGGAATTATTATAATCGCCTCTTGTGGCCTCTGCCATGGGGTTATTGAAGAATACCTGCTCCAGAGAGATATTCACAAATGTAAGTTGGGTTTTTTTTAAATAGCTAGGGAGAAAAGGGCTCTTTGGATGTGTGGAATTTGGCTCCTATTTTTCTTGCCCAAATGACAAACCAGGAACACGAGCTCCGAGTGAAGTTCTGACAGAGTCACGAGAAGCTTGAGCACTTCAGGAGCATTTGGGATTTTCAGGGTTATAAGAACGGTTCATCACTTTCGTGTCCCTCTGCTATGTGATTTCAGTAAAAAAAAACCCCTTCTTGAGCATGCAGATGTGTACAGAGCACATGATAAAGAAAAAAAACCACCCAAACTCTTCCTTTCAAATCCATTCTTCCTTCATGAAAACCCAAGTCTCACACTCCGGTGCTTGCCCAGAAGCAACTCGGCAGCTATGAACCAAATTCAAGCTCCAGAGATGAACAAAAAAACCCAGTTACAGCTAATAAACACCCCAGTTTCTGCTATCAAACACGTTAATCACCACCAGCTGAAGAAAGGAGAAAAGTCACGTAACAAATTAAACAATTCAGAACCTAGAGTGAAATATTTGGCTCAAAGATTTTAACATTTCTGACCAGAACTCAGGTTAAAGATCTGCTCTGGGTTTTCAATCAGCAGCTTCCAGACAGCTGGACCAAAAAATAAGGAGCCCACTTAAAATGTGGCAATGGGGTTGAGACAAAAACTCCTTTAGCAAAGTTTCTTTGGATTGATTTCCCCATGCAATGCCAGTGTTGGCTGAAGAAAGATTCTTCCCTGAGTTTTGGTTGTGCTGGGGTTTTGGGGTGGCTTTGGGTTTGTTTGGGAGGGTTTTTTTGGTATTTTTTTGGAGGGGAGTGTTTGTTTGGTGCTTTGGGGGCCTTGTGGGTTTGTTTTTTGGGGTTTTTTTTGGGTTTTGTTGGGTTGTTTTCGGTTTGTTGGGTTGTTTTCAGGTTTGTTTGTTTGTTTGTTTTGTGGGGGTTTTTTTGCTGTTGGTTTTGTTGTTGTTGTTGTTGTTTTGGGGTTTTTTAAACTTTTTGTGTCGCATTTCTGCCTAAACTTCACAGGAGCACGAGCCCAGCCTACCCAAGGCTGCTTTACCCCATATCCCCTCCGAGCCTGCACTCCCCCAGCCCCATTCCCAAACCCCTCAGAGCCCCTGCAGAGCAGGCTGGAAGCCTTGCAGGATTATCAAATCTATTCCTATGGATCTGCTTCCTATTCCAGCCAGAGCTGCTGCTGCCACTGGAAAGGCTCCAGGGGAGGAATCTTTTTTGGATTTAAGCAAAGTGACTTCGTGTTCGTCACCTGGGGAGCCCTGTCAGAGGCAGGAATAGAGTCCAGCTGAATTCCTGATGCCTCCCTTCACTGCCTGATCATGTTGCCGTGAACTTTTAGCTTCTTGCAATTCTTTGGAGAGCGGTGTCCAGCCAGGAACTAAAATAGAGCTAATAGGCCACTGTTCCTTTTTTTTTTTTCCCCTTTGGAAAGAAGTTCAGGGAAAGCCTCTGCTTAAAAACCCAAAAATCACAGCTCCTTCTCTGTGACTTTCTCCCACTGATGCAGAGAGAATGAAGGATTGGGAACATGGTAGAAAGCTGGACAAATAAAGGTGATTTTAGTCCTGGAAGCCAAACTCTCACCTGCTTTTCCTTGCACACACACACACAGGAGCTGCCTTGGCAGAAAATGGTGTACCTGCTGTCAAACCTGTTGCAAACATCCCTGTGAGACTGATTATCGGGAAAAAACACCCCAAAATTATTCCTTAACCAAACTTTTAAACTTATGAACTGAAAAAAACATAATGAGAGAGGCACGCCAGCCTTAGTTATGGAAAGCTAAAAAAGCCCAGTCATTCCTTAACACAACATAGCAGGGACAAATCATCCAGTGCAGCAGCAAATTTGCTTCTTCTGGAGGTAAAGATTCGATTATTTCAGTAGCAGCCAGAGAAAACTCAATAGGAAATCTGAGGATTCTGCTAATCCAATGCAAGAGACAAGCCCCTACTTGGGAGAATTGATCTAGGGAAACCACTTGCCTATTTCAATAAAAGAGCTGGAGAAGCCTGGCAGGAAAAATTCCCTTCTGTTGCTCCAGGATGAAGTGCAGGATTTGAATTTTAAGCTTTGCAACACGAGACAGTTACATGCAAATTCTTTCTTCCATTATCTACCTCCAGACTAAGTGAGCACCTCTCATCCAAGGCTGAGATTATTTATTCATTGTTCACCAGATTGAAAGTGTTAATATTCCACAGCTTCCTGGGGTAACAGCATCTCAGTCTGTTGAACAGCAAAGTAAAATATTCACAGCAATCACTCTGGGAAGATCTATCAGCAAACAGCCTCTGGCAGGAAGAAAGACGTGGTGGCATTTGCCAATATTCCCCCTCAGCGTGACAAATTCAAAGCAAAACCTAAACTAAAAAAAAAAAAAACCACAGAGGCCATGCTAACAATTTTTTATTTACCCCCTACTTTCTGTCGTGTTTTTAGGCTCTATGACCATGATTTTATGCACGCTCAGGTCACACTGATCTTTCCCCAAGGCCATTTTCTGGGGTGCAGTGCTCCAAAGAACACAAGTGCGAGCTGTCTGCAGAGACAGAAGGCAAACACGGAGTCACTCCCAGAACTCCTTGCCGTGATTCACTTTTTTACCATCCTTCCCTCAGGATCTGGGAGATGCAGAGCAGCCTCTTGGCTGACAGGAGGTTGGATGGCAAGAAGCATAAAGATGTGTCTGCTAGAATCAAAAAGTAGATGCGTTCTGCCAGTCTCCAGAGAGCAGAAGGAGAATTAGGAGGAGATTGGGAGCCCTGGGGGTCAGAACTCGTGGCAGGCAGGGCCCAGAGCACATCCCGTGCTTTGACTCCTAAAGGTTGTGGCAGCAGCAGGTCTGCCAGCCTGGAACAATCACAATTATTTCCAGTACTACGGCAAATTATGGACCTTCCCAGGAAGGATTCGTGCCAAACCATCTTTTCATAGCTACAGGGGATGCATCAAACAGAGGGAAGACGAATTCTTTTTGCTGGTATTATCCAGACTTGTGTTCCTGCTGCAGCAGTGCCCTGCTAGGCTTTGTTACATAAGCACAGCCAGTGCTTTCCCAGAGGCTGAATTCCCATTTTATGGAATGTCAGGCGGTGGCAGATGCACTCCCCAGTCCGAGTAGGGGGGAAATGAAGCTCGATCACATCAGTGTAGGGAGAATCTGCATTACCTTGACAATTTTCCGTCACAGGCTCCAGCCCTTCCAGCCTCCTTTAGCAAATCCGTGCTTGATCCGTGTTTATTTATCTGGGCTGGAAAGGGAAGGAGCTTTGCTGCATTTTGCTCTGCAAAAAACTGAGGGGCAAGAGAGAAGCTTTGAATAAAGTGATGTCTAAAAAGCCAAGCTGGAAACAAAGACTAGGCAGGAGTAAGGGAATAAAGGTGGATATTTATTGGAAAGGCCTTCAGAGGCACACCCTGGGCAGGCCAAAGGCTGCACCCGAGATGGACCCCGAGTCACGAGTTCTTCACACTGTTACAGGTTTGGTCCATTTGCAGATCAGCATAAATTGGCCAATTAAACTTTAGCTAATGATGGAACTGCCCCTCAGCTCGCCCCCCTTCTCAAGGTGCTGGGTTACACATTTTGGGCCTGGGACGGGCTGGGTGTCCTTGCAGAGCAGGCCTGGAGAGGCTTTGTTATGTCTGTGTGAGCATGAGAGAGCAGCAGCTGACAGGCTGCGAGGCAGCTCAGAGTCACACACTGGGAATGCAGGATTTTGAAAAATATAAGAGTTAAACCCTAAGGCATCAAAAGAATGGGGGAACAGCTGACCTTTGCATCCCAAAATCTTAACATCAAAGCTATGACCGAGCCAGAGATTCCCACCAGGACAGGCCTGCCCAGCAGGGAGTTTGTGTTATTTTCCAGGGGCACACAGAATTCCTCACCCTGAGCTGCCAGGTGTCACACCACTCTGCCTTCAGCAGCTGGGATTAAAAATCAAGATGGTTCTACAAAGTGTTTTGGGGTTGCATTTGGGAGACGAGGTCGGTATAAATCCAAATTTAACATCACCTGCTTCAAAACCCCTCCTTTGTTTTCAGACCCCGTGGCTGGGTCAGGCCCTATGGATGTATCTTCACCCAAACCTCACCCCACATCCAAGGGGTGCCCTGATCCCTCCCATTTGTGCCCAAGTCTGGTTCTCCAGCCTGAAGAGTGATTCCTGTGTGCTTTTCCACGCTAACCTTGCAAACCACTTAATTCAGAGCAAGCCTTTGACTCCCTCAGTTCCATCAGGAATATCCGACGCCTTCCACGTTCCACCAGCACCCTCCGAGCGCAGCCGGGATTGCCGACCACTCGAAAGGCTGAGTGGGTGCTGCTGAGAGCACTGATTCCTGTAAATCATCTGCTCTCCAGGGATGCCAGCAGGACACTGCTGACAGCTGGGAAGTCCCATCCTGAGCTCCAGAAGGCAGCAGAACAGAGCAGGGAGTGCTGAAGAGCAGAGGCAGCACCACTTAACTCAAGAGCAGGCTGCTATAAATACCCACTCACCCCGCGCTGCAGGCACGCACGTTCCCCCCTGGAATATTTGCTTTCCTTCCCAGCTCACCTTCGTCAATGGGCACCACTGCTCTGCTAAAGATAACAGAGCCATGGAATGTCCTGAGTGGGAAGGGACCCACCAGGATCATCCAGTGCAGCTCCTGGCCCTGCCCAGACACCCCAACAACCCCACCCTGGGTGTCCCTGGGAGCCCTGCCCAGACACCCCAACAACCCCACCCTGGGTGTCCCTGGGAGCCCTGCCCAGACACCCCAACAACCCCACCCTGGGTGTCCCTGGGAGCCCTGCCCAGACACCCCAACAACCCCACCCTGGGTGTCCCTGGGAGCCCTGCCCAGACACCCCAACAACCCCACCCTGGGTGTCCCTGGGAGCCCTGCCCAGACACCCCAACAACCCCACCCTGGGTGTCCCTGGGAGCCCTGCCCAGACACCCCAACAACCCCACCCTGGGTGTCCCTGGGAGCCCTGCCCAGACACCCCAACAACCCCACCCTGGGGGTCCCTGGGAGCCCTGCACAGACACCCCAACACCCCCACCCTGGGCATCCCTGGGAGCGCTGCCCAAACGCTCCTGGAGCTCTGGCAGCCTCGGGGCCGTGCCCATTCCCTGGGGAGCCTGGGCAGTGCCCAGCACCCTCTGGGGAGGAACCTTTCCCTGATACACACCCTAAACCCTGCCCTGGCCCAGCTCCAGCCATTCCTGGGTCCTGTCCCTGTCCCAGGGAGCAGAGATGGAGCTGCAGCCCCCAAGGATTCTCCCCTCAGCCTCCCCTTCTCCAGCTGAACAAACCAAGTGCCCTCAATCACTCCCCTTGTGCCTCCTCCAGACCCTTCCCCATCTCCACATCCCTCCTCCAGATGCTTTCCAGCAGCTTTATCTCTTTCTTACACTGTGGCACACAAAACTTCCCCCAGCGCTCGAGGTGAGGGCGAACCAGCCTCACACTCCACAAATTTTGATTTTATTTGACAAAACTCCACCTTTTGTGCCGCTGTTCAGTCTCACAGGGAAAGAGACCAGCTCTACAAGCACAGCCTCTTCACCAAGGGTTGTTCCACCACCCCTGGGCTTTAAGCAGGCTGATCGCCCTTCCAGAGATCCTTCAGGAGAATTTAAAAGCTCCAACAGGAAGCACAATTTCACTCCATTGTAAAAGAGCAGAAATTTTCCCTTTTCAGAAAAAAAACAAAAAGCATTTTCCTCCAAAAGAGGAACTCCAGCCTTTTTTCCCCTGAGCCCTCTGCGTCTTTAAGCCTGGAGAAGCTGCTCAGATGTCAACCACAAAACTCCAGCGAGCAGGATGTGGCAGGATGTGTTTGCAGCACTGCTGGACTTATTTTAAGCTTTCTGTAATTGATTTAATTTGCATGCAGTGGCCTCTGCAGGGCAGGAGCTATATTTTGCTCAGTGTTTATACAGCACCTCACTAAACAGACACCTTGCCCATGCTTAAGGCTCCTAAAAGTTAAATTATAGTAATTAAACAGTAAGGTACATAAATCTATTTTTATCTCTGGCCCAGGGGATTTATACAGCACCTCAGGGGAGTTACAAGTGGGTTTCAAGGTATTCTGAGTGGCAGGAGTCAATCAGACACCATTTCAAACTGTTTGCCTTTGGAAGGCCTGTTTTGAGGTGGAATGGGAAACTGTGGTGCCGTCCCACAGGCTGGTAGAGGCTGCTAGGAGGCCATAGAGAATTTTTTTTTCACCGTTTCTAGCAAGGTTGGGAAAAAAAAATGAAAACATATCGCATCCAAGCCTTACACCCCTCCTCATCTCCTTCCTCCTCCTCCTCCCCCTGATCCCACCACGGGGCTCGAGTTCCTCAACTCCAAGTTGCTGAAACTCCATATTTACACCTGTAAATTTCTGCATTGTTTTAATTTATGTCAGATTTTTTTTTTTCTTTTGTTTTTCGTGTTCGTCTGTCAGTGGTGAGAAGGACTTTTGCCGACTCCCACCTGTATGAACCCGACATCCTGACCCTCGGGATGGCGAGGGAAGCAGATCTGCCAGCCCAGCAGGATTTTGTAGAAAGCCCCTGCCAGTGTTTCTCTAGCAGCACCGTCGCTCCCCCAGCACCATCAGGGCCCTCTCTGCCACATCCCTGCTTTTGGGCAGCCCTGCTGCGAGTTCTCAGCTGTGCTTGTGCTAAACCCACAGTCCTCCCGTGCTCTCTTACACCTCACTGTGCAGCCCAGAGCACAAACCCCTGCCAATCCTTCACGGGACACATTCACACACATTCGTGCTTGCACAAAATCCCTTTTCAATGGAGAAATGCCCTTTCCCCAGCGGCAGCACCCAACACACCCAGGCCAGCTCTTCATCCCCACCCTCCAGCTCAGATTTGCTTTTCTCTGATGCTGACACCCTTCCCAGCCAGCCTGACACTGAGGACTTTCACCCAAAAAGCAAAGGATTGCATAAATCTTGTTCAGCGCACAAGTCCCGGCTCCTTATTTTGCCTTGGGGGGTTTTGTTGCATCCAGCCCAGACAGAAGCACAGGTTCCTGTCAGGTGTTCACAGAGCTCTGCAAGGACATTGCTGGCACATCTGGGAGCACCTGAGGCTGCCATCTGCTCTCCATGCCAGCTGTTCCCTGTGTCCCTGTCCGTGCTCTGCCGGGAATGGCCATTCCAGGAGCAGCTCCAGCCTGGATTTGCGGGGCCCCAGGAATTTTCTTCAGAGAGCAAACCCTTGTGGATGCTGAAGGCTTGGTCGCGGGGAGATTTTCCAGCTTTCTGCCAGCAGAAAGATGCTGGCCAAGACCAGTCAGAGGTTTTTGTAAACCAATCCCTTTATCGTGCAGGTGCAAGATTGTTATGCAGTGTTGTTGTGATACTGACTGGAGAAATATTTTGAAATGGGTGTTGTAGGGTTTAACCAATCATTCTGAGAGGTGGATGGTCAAGGACCAATAATTTAATGCCATTCAAGCGAACTAAGATATATAAACGAGTCTGTAAATTAATAAATACTTCCATTTCTTCCTGGATCGAGCTTATGTTGTTTCTTGTCGTCCCCGGTACAACAGCGACAAACCCTGACACCAAAATTAGAGCACATTTTACACCCACAGCGCTTCTAAGAATCTTTTAAGCAGCCACCACGCAGGTCACAAGCGCTGTAGGACTGAGACCAACCAGGCAATATTTCCTTGTGGTGAAATAACCCGGCTGACAAGACGAAATCTTCGAAACAAAGCCAAAAATAACTTCATTCAGCAGTGCCATCAACACCAACAATCAGGACCTCACTCCTTCACACCACAAATGCATCTCATGCTCACCCGAAGCCATGACCAAGAAATCCAGCATAAATAATCTCTCCTCAGACTTCCTGGAGTTCATTTAAAAGTCTTTATTCACTTGTTAACCCAGGCTAGCCTTGCTTAACTTCCACTTCCAGATAAAAATCATGACCTAGAAAAAAATTTTTGCTGTGGGAAGCAGCAATGTTCATAATTGAAGTACAGGGAGAGGAAAGATAAAAGCACTGGGGAAAGGCATTAAGTTCCTTTGGAGGCCTGGGGAGAAACATCTTGAAGCTTTAATGTGGGATGACATGTGCAGACTTAATAAACTGTTGTTAGATCATGATCCAGCTTCCTGCATCCTCCTCCCTGAATTCCAGGGATGGAGCACCAGGCTCTGGTCAGAGCCGCTTCTGTTTTCTCCAGCTCTTTAAGTGCACCGGGTTCCTTTGCCAGGGCAATGTTTTTAATCTCTGCTCGTCCCGTGCAGCAATTCCTTTATCTCCTGGATCAGCTCCTGCAAAGAAATCAGCTTCAGCTCCTGCCCTGTTCTCCTTGCCTCACCAACCCTTGCCTGGCCACTCTTCCCTGACCTTTTTCTTCCCAGGGTGTGTTCGGCAGAACTGGGAATGGAAAGGCTCGCCAGGGGCTCCATCTGCTGGGACACGGGACAGCCTCGGGCTGTGGATTCCCCAAAACAGGGATGAGGAGCTGAGCAGGCGGTTTGGGAGCCTCTGGAAGTCACAGCATCCATGCAGACTTTCCTCATGCCCACAGAGCTGGAGATCCACGGGGCACACACCTGGATGAGACAAAAACTGGATGTCCTGTCTTCATTCAGCCTTTCTAAATCTCATTTTTCCTCTGTGATTTGCACTTCCCAGAGCATCCCTGAGTGAGAGCCTCTGGAAATCACAGCATGGATGCAGACATTCCTTATCCCACAGAGCCCCAGGTCCAAGGAGAGCGCATCCGGATAGAACAAAAACTGCACGTCCTACCCATATTCAGGCTCTGAGTCTTTTGAAATCTCATTTTTCCTCTGCGATCTGTGCTTCCCTGAGAGTCCCTAAGTGGGAGCTGAAAACAAATCCTTGCTGGGAAGGGCTGGAGCAAACCCCTCTGAGGGGGTTTCGGGCTCTGGATTCCCCAAAATAGGGATGAGGAGCTGAGCAGGCAGTTGGGGAGCCCCTGGAAGTCACAGCACGGATGCAGACATTCCTTACCCCACAGAGCTGCAGATCCAAGGAGAAGACAAGAACTGGATGTCCTGTCCTTATTCACGCTCTGAGCCCTCCTAAATCTCATTTTTCCTCTGCGATTTGGCCTTCCCAGAGCATCCCTGGGTGGGAGCTGAGTGCAAATCCCTGCTGGGAAGGGCTACACCCGACTCCAGCCTGGAGCAAACCCCTCCCAGACAGCAAATCCCTCCGGCTCCTGACCTCCACCCCTCCTCAACCCTCGTAAACCCCACAAAATCCTTAAAAAAAACCAAACCAAAATATTAAAAAATATTAAAAACCACAAAAGATATTTTAAAATGGCATTTTTTTCAGGCCACAAACTCTTTTTGTAATAAGAACATCGATAGCACAAAGGCATTTCCAGGTTACCACTGATAGTTTGTTGGAGAACCACAGAGATCCAGCTTGGGAAAAAAAAAATATATATATATAAATATATCACACACCCCCAGCAGCCAAGAGGTTCATCCCTAGCGAGGCACGGATGGGTTCCTAACAAACCAAAAGTAAGGAATAAAGGTGGGAAGATGAGGTGTTGCTTTTACCATTCAGGTTTATCGATGCTGAGGGGCTTTGATGGGTTATTTTATTTATTTATTCTTATATTTTCATAAGGATGAAGAAAGACATATTCATTCTTGTCACAAATTATATTTTTTTTTCTTTTTAAGGACAGCACAGAAAAACCAAATTATTTCATTTTTCAAAGGCATCTCATCAGTCCTGGGGAGTGGAAGTGTTACAGGACAGACCCAGATGTTGGGAATATCAAGAAGCTCCCTCTCCATGCCTCGTTTTTTATCCATTTCAGCTGGATGTGGGATTGAATTACATTGATTAAAGTAGTTAAAAAGCGCTTTGAAATCTTCAGCAAAGACCCAGCGCCCAGGAAACCTGTGTTATTAAAATTTCCAACTAATGAGCTGCAGTTGGCCCTGTATTTCTTTGATTTGGACTTGATAGAATTGCCCAGAAACTGCTTTTGAAAACTGCAAATTAAAATCTACCAAACAGACCCGCTCTTACCACAGCAGCGAGAAGCTGGAAAGAAGAGTAAAAAAATAATTGCTCACAAGAAAACTGTCGCAAGGTGAGGCTGTAAAATGGGAATTAAAGCGCTGGGAGCATCCCCTGCTCCCCGGATTTCAGCCCCTTCCTCCCTCCCGAGCCCACGAGGTGGCACCGTTACTAAAAGAATAAAGGCTCCGGAATTAATTATTCCATAATCCATTAACCAGCGGTCCGACGCAACCCCCGAGCTTTGGCTGAAGTTGGGGGCTGGTTTTTCACGCAACGAAACAGCTTTTAAGTGCCGATTTTTTTTTTCCTTTAAACCGAAGAAATAAAAAATCGGGTTATCTGTTGTGCCTTTGCAGGGCACCTACCGGCAGCAGAGAGCTCAGAGCGGCTCTCCTGAAAATCAAATTACACTCAGGCACCCGCCGTGAGGGACAGGATGAACCTCACTGCGGTATCTATAATATAAATATTTTGTTTTAGCAGCAGCTGCTGCCTGGGCTCCGGCTTTAATAAACCTGTGCCTGCCGTGCCCCAGAGCTCTCCTCCTGTCGTGCATCTCCTCTCCAGCCCTAATTTTCATAACAATAACATCAACAGAAGCGCCCTCATCAGTTCCATTGCTTTTGACATCTGCCTCAATATTTAATGACTGGAATAGGCCACTGCCTTCCATCTTCCTGTCCCTCCTTCCAAGCCTCAGATTTTTGCCTATTTCGCCTCCAAATGATAAATTTGCTCCCATTTTCTGTTCAAGTGCTGTGGCCAATTGCTGAGAAATGTTGCATTTCCACTTAGCAAAATAATCCCATTTTTTCCCCTCTCCCAGGAGCCGTTTAACCACGTCAGTACCCACAGCCCATTTCCTGCTGGTAAAAAAAATTGTCCCCACTACAAATTAACAGATAAGGAGCGAATTTAAAAGCCTGCATTAAGTACATCTAATTAACATGTTACCCTGTCCTAACTCCTGGAAGTCCAACCGTGGTGATGCCAGCCTTGAATTAACTTAATCTTCAGAACTTTCAGCTGTTACAAAGCTGAGATCAAAGTTTGTTAAAATCAGTCCTTGCCTTCACCTCATTTTTCTGAGTGCAGGGGGCAAGTGACACCATTTGGGTGATTTATCCATCAATATTCCACGAACAGGGAAAGAGAATTTATCCCTGATTAACAAAACTGTCTTAATCATGAAAAATAATAAACGGTCTTATTTTATTTCAACTCCACTGGATATCCCCAGCCAGGCTGAACAGTTCCAGGGGCTTCCTGCAGAGCATGAAAGCTGCAGGAATCCTGAGTTGGTGCTGTTAAAGATCACCCTGCCCTTCTCCAGGCCCGCTGTAATCGATGTGACAGGGGAGAAGCTGAAACAAGGTGACATTTTCTACTTCGCTGTGCAAAACACGAAGTGGGAGCGGGTTGCATTCCCAAATTACCACGAGCACCTTTCCGGCTGAGGGGAAAACATCCAGAGCAATCCCACGCGCGGCAGGCGGGGCGCGGGCACACGCATGGATGGCAAAGCCCTCGGAAAGCCGCTGGATGAGCTTTCCTTCGAGGGGGATGGCAAAAACCAGGCCCGAAATCTGCTCAGATTTCCCCCATCTCTGTCAAATTCCGCTTTTTCAGCCACTAAAGGCTTCCCTCGCCTCGTGTCCTTCCCCTGACTGCAAGGCAGGCTGTGGACACCTCCTCACTTCTCCGCCCCATCATTTTCCGGCTTGGGAGTAGCTTTGCCCCGAGCTCCTGTGGAAAAGAGTCCCCAGACAGGCCAAAAAACCTGTTCCAAGAGAGGGCTGTCCCTTCTCCCGAGATTCCCTGTCCTTTCTCAGCAGGCAGGTGAGAACTCACAGCAGGATGAGTTGATGCCAGCACACAGCTGGATGAAGCAGCTTTGAGCTCTGTTCTCATGCCAGACTGAAGGCAATAAAATAAAATGGGAGCAGACCTTTCCCTCTGGTCAAAATTAGAGGATTAGCTTGTGAAAACTGGGAATTCTAATTACCACAAGGAGCAGAACCCGACAATATTCACAGATTCACAGAATCACAGAGTGAACTAGGCTGGAAAAAACCTTTGAGATCATCACATCGAACCTATTCTCAGGTGATACAGTCCAGCATAGAACTGATGCTGCATTAATGGGTGGTTTTCATGCAGTTCTCAGATCCATGACCTGTTCATCAGAAGTTCTAGAAAATAAAGCAATTTTCTCTCTTTTCCCTTTGCCAGATCAACCCAGCTCCTTCAGAAATGAGGGCTGAGTGTTTGGTTCCTGGCTGTTCCTGCACTGCTCCTCCATCTGACCCTGCAGCTCAGAAAAATTAACATCCAGAAACCAAGATTGCAACAGAGGCTGCAGAAAACACCAAGGCTGATGGGCATTTGCCCAGTTAGAGGCACTAATCCTAACAGAGCACGACCTGTGAATTATTCATCAAGCAACGTTTTCCTTTCCTTTTCGTGGTCAGGCACTGAAGAAGCCACAGGACTTGGCAGATGATCTGTAACCATCTGCATATCTGGCTGGAACACTTTTTCCATTTTAACACTTCTTCCCTTTTAACAGGCTTTTAGTTACGTTCAGTGGAGTGTGGAGCTTTATTCAGACACCAAGGGACAGCTCCCAAAAAGGCCAGAAGTCCCAACAAACTCCATTTTTGAGGTGCACATCCAGCCTGAAGTTCACATTGGCATCACATTTTTGGTCAGCACAGGAGACTTTTGAGTGAATCCCCTGTCTGCCTCCTCTGTTACGTAACTCCAACCCCCTTGCTGCCCCTTGGACATCCCATCACTCCTCTGCAGCGAGGTCCTGTCAGATCTGGTGCCGAATTATTCCCGGGAAGGGATGAATTGAGGGCTGCGGAGCTGTCAATGCACAGCTCGGAGTGAACAGCCACTCTCAAGGCATCAGTCAACACAACAGGCAACAAATCACTTGACCCTGAGCAGGGCTGAGTGAATTTCAGAGCTCTCTTTCATTCCCAGAGATGAGGGATATTTGCTGCTCCATCCCTCTGTCCTCAACCTCAACCCTTCAGCAAGAGCAAAGCTCTCACTCGGAAGTGACTGAACAAAATACAGGGCAGGGGAAGGATGAGGGAGCTGCACAAAAGAGATTTTATTGCATTTGTGATCACCTGGACAGGTGAAAGTTGTCTCAGCAGCAGGACACAGCCAGGCCCCACCACAGATTACATTCCTAGGAGATATTAGGTGCAGCTGCTTTTTTGAAACCTTTTTTGAAACCTTCCTCTGCCCCTCTGTGGGGAATTCAAAGTAAACTCTGACTCTCCTCTTCTGAAACTCAGAGGATTCATAACTCCAGTTATTCAGTGATCAAAATCCACCTGCCAGACAACGGGAGGTGGTGCAGGAAAAGCTCATCAAAGGTTGGAAAAGACCTCCAGGACCATCAGGTCCATGCTTTGGCCAAACACCCTCTGGTCAACCAGACCACAGCACTGAGTGCCACACCCAGTGTGACCGAGAGTCAGAGCAGCCAAGTAAATGTCACAGAAAAGCTGGTTTTAATATCCTTTTATTCTGAAAAGCAGAGATTACTTTCATTTAAACTAAAAAACTGAAACAGGCTGATTAAAACTAAACAGACCCCACGTATTAGCAAAACCTCTTCAGGTACCCACAGTGATATCAGTGATCCAGTGTTCCCCTTTCCCAGGAAATGAACTTCTTGCTGAATTTTCTCTCTGTTTTTCCTCTCTCTGTAAAGGATGGGATCCAGCAGCAGAGAAAGGCTCCATCTGCACATTTTGCAGTGCCAGAACTCGCCTCCCCTGGGTGAGACCACCCAGCATCCCCCTGCTCAGAGACAGCAGGGCACAAGTTCCTACAACTTATCTCCCCGAGAGCTTTTTTGCTTTATCATCTCCCAGACATGTTATTTTGTCTTCAGCTCCAGAGAGACACACAGTGTTCTGGGGAAAGATATTTACATTTTGAAAGCGTTTCCATTAACTGGCTTTTCCTCCTTTTTTTTTTTTTCCCTTTACTTTTTGAAGGTCACTCATAAATAATTCAGAGCTACACACTGAAAGAACATGCAAAGCTCAACTTTGTGCATAGGCTGGAGCTAAAGGAGCGATTTCCATGAATAGAGAAGCGCAGATAATCCGAGTGCTGTTACGCACAGCATGTAAAGCTGTTCAAGCACGGGGATAACGCGGCGCTGAGCACAAAAACACACACGGGATGCTTCAAGGGTTTCAGCCGTGCACAGGAATCCGTGATCCTGTGACACAGGCAGAGGGTGATAGGCCACCTTATCTAAATGCAGAGTTCCAGGCAGTGACTCACGTTAAAGCCCGGGACTGTTTATGCTTTGTGAAATTCCACCGGAGCCCTGGCGTGGGGTGGGAGATAAAAAATTGAGCCATATATTTGTCATGAAGAGATCAGATCAAAATAATTGGGTTTATCTTTCATTTCCCCAGCTCTGTTGAGTAAAAATTGTTTATTTTTTCTTCAGTCTCTTCAGGCACTGTACACAAATTAGCTGTGAACTCTGCTGCTTATTAAGCAAAGCAGCTTCCTCCAAGTGATCAACGCACAGAAGTTCTCCCGCACACGGAGCCAGAAAAATTCCAGATCACATCTCAGCTTTATACATCTCTTAAATCGAAGGTTTAATGTTTGATTTTATTCCTCCAAGGCGGCACGGGTGGGAGCTGCAGAGGGAAGAGCACTCCCTCCCAGGTGGGAATTCACACACTCCTTCCAAGCGGCTGCCTGGAAGATGACATCAAGCCTGACCTGGTTTGAACAGCAGCTAATGGGGAGATTCCCCAGGGATCGGATGCCTCCCATTCACCACCCAAACTTTGTAATCGTGACTATCACCCTGCAGCTGCTTCCAGCACATCATCTTCACCACGTGCCTCAAGTCCTAAAAGACTCCGTCTCACCCCAGTCACCGTTTGCAGGGCTGATTAATTCCCTGATATTTATTTCCGTGACAGAAGACACGAGTGCTGCCCGGCACAGATCCGCCAAGTATCTGTTAGCAGCAGGAAATGAGCCACCGAAATTTGGGAGCCGCTTTCTGGCAGCATCCGTTCCTCAGCTGATGGCAGAGCGGTGATGCTGAGCATCCCCACACACACAGGACACACGGCTCCGGATGCCAGGGACAGAGGAAGGTGCAGCTGGTAACCCCGGAGGGGTGAGCCAAAGGGCCTGGCTGGTGAGCAGCTTGCTCCACGTGCACTCCAATGTCAGGAGAAGGAAAATCCTGCTCCCATTCCGTGTTCCTGGCGAAGGCACCGCGTTCCGAGGGGCTGTACCAGCAGTGAGCCTCTCCAGCTGACTGCAGCGTGCAAAGCGCATTTCTCCCCCACGCTGAACAGTTTCCATTCCTTTTGACCTCTCTGTCCTTTCCCCTCCCCTCCACCTTTTAAAAATATTTTGTATTTTAAGTCGGTCGCGAAAAAATGTTGAGTTTGGAGCTTTTCCAGGCTGGAGCCTTCACGTCCCTGTCAGCAGAAGCCTCTGAGTTAAGAGAAAGAAATTTGCAAAAATCTGACACCTGCCACTTTCCATTGAGCTTTGGGTGGAAAATGTCCCTGGCCTCTTCCATTTTTAATGTCAGAGCCAGCCTGGCGGAAAAGATTACCTCAGGTAAAGTCATTGCGAACAGGAGCCGCCTGCCAAAGCCCTCCCTCCCCTGCTCCAGGGAGGCACCGCCGCAGCATCGCTTTTCCAGGGATCACCCTCCCCAGGGGAGCCGCACACAGCCCCCACCGCCGGGATTTCTGCTCTCGGGGGGTGTTTGGGAGCTCAGGGCCCAATCCTGGTGGGATTCTCCTGTGCCCTCTGCGATTCCTTCACAAGAACAACCGGCTCCTTTCAGGAGCTGGAGGAGAACAGGACAGGATTTCTGCTCTCGGGGGGGTATTTGGGAGCCCAGTTTCCAATCCTGGTGGGATTCTCCTTGCCAGGAATGGGGCAGGGTGTCCCCTCTGCGATTCCTTCACAAGAACAACCGGCTCCTTTCAGGAGCTGGAGGAGAACAGGACAGGATTTCTGCTCTCGGGGGGGTATTTGGGAGCCCAGTTTCCAGTCCTGGTGGGATTCTCCTGAGCCCTCTGCAATTCCTTCACAAGAACAATCAGCTCGGGGGAGATGCCAGTGCAGGAACCTCCACTTCACAGATATTTAACAGCTCTCAAATGCCCTATTTAGCCTTCAAGGGGAGAATCTCAGCTGGGAAAAGTCTGGTTTGTTCCCAAATCTATAGGATTGTTCATTTCAGCTCTTCCCAGCCCGGGCTGCAGACATAGAAAGTGAACAGCCTCCCCCTCTGCTGTGTATCAGCAATTCCAGAGCTTCTTTGTGCTGAAAATGGGGGGGGAAAAGGCATCTGAGGATCTATGAGAGCTTCCTAGAGCCAGGAAATTACTGGGTATATTCCACATTTGAAGAGAGGTTGCTCAGCTTTAGGTTTAAGTACATTTGGATTAGAAGTGAACTGCATGGAAACACTTGGATTCCCTCCCCGCTTCCCTCCCAGAGATCAAGATCTCCAGCCCAGCAGAGCAGGCACTGACTGAAGAGCAGAATTCCTCCTCAGAAAGGAGCTACAGAATCATCAAGGCAGTGCCACCAACCTACACGGAAAGCAGACAATTCCAAATTAAAATAATGCTGCCTCAGAGGTGATGAATTTCTGATTGGAGCTCAATCCAAAGCCTGTAGGATGCCTAAATCTTACTAGACAAGATCATCTGAGCAGGGAAATCTGGAAGGAACAAGGAATTCTTGAAGGAAACTCAGCAACAGAATGATTGAAAAACGGTTCCCTCGTTATCTGTACAAGATAGAACCGTTGTGGCACGATTAGAGCAAGATCTTACCAGATAGCACACTAAATAAGGCTCAGCTCCCAATTAGTACTGGACTAAATACTTTTTAAAAACCTTGATCCTTCTGGAAAAAAATAGGATTTAAGTTCTGCCACAGCTGCCATCCCTGACAGCACATGGAAAATCCACCAGCTCGCTCTGCTTCCCTCCCTGCACGGGCTCATTGTGTATTCCTGCATTCCTCGTATCCCTCCAGGACTCTCCAGCCTGGACTGAGCTGCCTGGCAGGTCTGGATGCCCTGGCTCAGGCCTGGCAGTGCCCATGGAGAGGGTTCAGGGCAGGCTCACACAGCTGCTCGTCCCCCTCTCAGCTTAATGGATTCCTTTAGCACAACACAAATTCCCTTTTTTAATCAAGTCCTCTGGACCGCGCTCCAAGCGCCATTTGGAGCTGAATATTATAACTGGAATGTTCCAAAATAGGAGGAAATAAAAGCAAAAGAGATGTCATTCTTCCCTCGGTAATGTCATAAGATACCAATGCTCTTTATTTATTGATGGAGTGCTCTCACTCCAGTCTAGCAATCTCAACATCTTCATGAATATTTCCGTGCTCAGGGGAAGGAGATCCTTCTGCTTCTTTCCCTTCTGCTGGGACCATGAAAATTGGTTTCCTTTGAGATGCTGGGCTGTCGTCATTTGGCGACCAAGAATCAGGAGCAAACTCATCTTGGTTATCTGCTCTGATTAAACTCCGTGTAATCCACAGAAATCCAGGTTCAAGTAGCCAGGAAGACCTTGGAAAAATATTCATTGAATAATGATTAATTCACAGCATGGGAAAGGCTTTTCCAAATCCTTGAACCCGTGTCACCTCCCAGGAATGGTCACAGGAGGTGGAAGGAAGTGAGGAACAGAACAGGAACTCCGGATTGAGATTTAGCAGATCCATATGAAGAAGAAAAAGAGGGAATGGGATTCCTTCAAAACATGAATGGCACTGGATGGACCAGCCCTACACACTGACCTTAAATGAAAATCCCAGCAGGAACCTGGCTCCAGGGCCTTGGAGGAGATGAGAAGAGAAACGGATCCGGTGTCAGAAGAGATGTTCCTGTTAAACCAGAGCAGACAGGAGCCTGCCAGGGGCAGCAGGGACAGCTCCTGCTCAGATCCTTCCTCCTGGGACTCAGGCGCCTTGGAAGCACAGCAGCTGCTCCCTGGTGCCCCAGCCTGGGCAGTCACCCTGTTATTCCCGTCAGCCACAGCCCTGCCTCTTCCAGGCCGCCCCCGATGCCCAAACAATTTGCTCAGCCCACGGACAAGAACAGGGGAGCCCGGGGGAGCAGACGAGGCACTTCCTGCTGTATTCCTGCCTTTTTTATTCCACTGCTCCCGCTCTTCTGAGGGACAGGGTAGAATTTCATCCTGTCCTGAAACGCAGGCAGGGCTGTAAGAGAAACTTCTGAGAGCATCACCCACATCACAGATCCCTCGGCCCCCGTCCCTTGTGTTCATTCAAGATTTCCTCTCTCTTCTCCAGTGTCCTCTGGGTTTAAATGGCTTTGACTGGTGTGACTGGGACTGTCAGGAGAGGTTTAGCAAGCGAGCAGGAAGCTTCCCAAGTGCCTTTCAGCCGCCCAGAGTCGGTGTCACAGCCCCGGTGACCACGCTTGGCATCCTGATAGGAGCTGAAAGAGCAGGTCTGGGAACCCTCACTCCTTCCACTTCACATTAAATTAGTAATATACATTAAATGATGATCTTAGATGGCATTATTTAAACATAACCTCACAGGACATTTGCCTGGAGCAAGCTGCAGCAGAGATGCTGGGGGATGATGTAGCTCAGCTATGCGTGAGTGTACAACATCATCTCCGCACACGGGAGAGTGTCCAGGCCCCTGCAGGAGCTCCAGCAGCTTTTGAAGCATATGGACACCCAAACTCATTAAAGACCAGGCTGAAAATCAGGATTTTATAATGGATACAGTTGGTTTCGAGCAGGCTGGAGGCCTCCCATTTGTGGTTACCTTCCTTAAAAATCAAAACTCTGAGTTTCGCTGGGTCAGGCACCCCAAATCTCAGGGATTTCATGAAATCTTTAAAGAAATGCCTCGGGTTACCTGCACAGAGTTGTCCTGCTTTATTTATTAGTGCAACAGGACTCCAAAGCGGAGCTTGCAGTGATTAAATAGAGCAGTTACACTGGTGGTGAGCAGCACAATTGAACACAGAGAGAGCAGAAGTGAAGAGAGCGGGGATGTGGGAGTCACACGGTGACTGTTCCCACGGGGAAATGACCCCCTGGATCCTCCTCTCCCCTTCCCTAAGGCTGAATAAATGAGAAATACAAGAGGAACAACTGAATAAATGAGAAATACAAGAGGAACAACTGAATAAATGAGAAATAGATGAGAACCAGAGTGGGGCTCAGCACACTGATAGCAAAGTTCATAAAGTTCCTTCCCTCCCTTTCGTGTCTCTATTTTCAAAGACACTTCTTTTCAAGGTCAGCACTTCTAAACAATATCTTTTGATATTCACAGTAAAATAATTTGTTAAACAAAACATTTCATGTTCTGTTAACCAGAGCAAAGGATTTCTTTTTCTATAGGCAGCTGGCAAAAGTGTGTCCCACAAATGTGATGGAAGTGGTCAGGAATGCAAACCTCAGGCCAGTGTTTACCAGAAGTTGGGCAGAAGTTACCTGAGAGCAATTCAGAAGCACATTGTGGCTTGCAATTTTAGAGCATTATTGTAATTTTGTTCACAAGAAACTTTCAATTTACATTTAAAGCATCAAAATACTCGTTTGATCCTGAACAGAAAACTCAGCGTTCACCCTGTACCCGCAACACTTTCATTTAAAAAGGTTTAAACGTTTGCTGTAAGGGTAAAAAGAAGAAAAAGGGAAAAGAAGAGCTGCCCAGTGCTGAGTTTCACAGAGCAGGTCGGTGACAGGGCCTGCAGGAAGGCTTGGGGCCATCTCTCAGCCCCAAAGTGCTGAGTTACAAAGCCACTCCTGGCCCGGGGAAATAACAAAATGCTGGGAAAAGGGATTTTAGCGGTTGAGCCTAAAAGCAGCATCTTCGTCTTCCCTCATTTCTCCAGCAGAAAGCTGCACCAACCCAAGGAGCAGCATCTTTAATTATTTAATTATTAATTTAATTCACCGTCAGAACTAAACTGTTCATGCTCAGAAGTCACAAACACAAAAATAAAAACTCCTCAGCCACCCAAACCTCCTTAAGCTGAGGTTTGGGCACAGGGGCACCAGAGCAATCTCACTCAATCCTTCTTCATCTTCTCTCTTTCTATCTTTTCCTGTATTTTACCCTCAGTAAAGTTCTTTTATGCCCTCAAACCCTTCCCCAGCACATAAAAACCGCACTTAGAAAAAAGTTATTCCAGACTATTAAAAAATCCAAGGTTTTTGCTTACCTTGCACTAAAAGAAGCAAACATTTTGTCTTTTTCAGAGCCCTTACTTCCACATAAATACTTCTTCCTAGCCAGTTTATTCAGCTTTCCCTCCAACACCTTCCATTATTATTACATATACATCCATCAATAAATTAATAAAAGTATTAAGCTCACAAGCCATTGATTTTTTTCTGCCATAACTTTGCCACTTGTCCCCTGACCCTCCCTGTTTAATCCCCTGCACTCCACACCTGCATTCCTCTGTAGCCTCACATTTTTTTTCTTATAGCTGGGGCCTGAAACTTGAAGGTAAAGAGAAATTATTGTTTGCTTATCATGCCTTGGTGCATTTTTTAGACCAGTGGGTGATGTTTTCTTCTCAGGAGTGTTCTTAGAGCTTGGCTTGTAAACAAAGGTCTCGCGCTGTAAAAATATTTAAAGATTTTATGGTGATAAAAACTGAACCTTGTAGGTTCTGACCTGGTTTGCTTTCTAGTAAAAATTCAGTGTAAGTAGTTTGTGCCCAGTTCTTTGGTTTTGAAGCATCAGCATGAAGTTAGAAGATTAAAAATGCTCTGTGTGTGAGGAATTATTTACTTTGACTCTACTGAGTTACAGCCTCACAGAGGAAAATTAGACTATAAAAAATAATAGGGGTGTTTTCCCCTAAAACAAACAGAAATAAACATTGGAGCTGTGTGGACTGAGGCTCTGAGCTGGAGCTTTGAAATCTTTCCAGTTGCGTTTTTTCCCCTCAAATACATTTACTGACGCTATGAGTGCTAAGCCTCATTGAAGGGAGATTTTCTCACTGATAGTAAATGACTAATAAGTGCTTTTATAATCAATTATTGAAGCCTGGCTGGGAGAGGAGAGCTCCTTAAACAACAGCTGCTTTACAGGGCGGTGTCTGGCTCCCACAAAATAGAAAGCAGCCTTTCCTCCAGAGGCTTATTGTGAAAAGAAATCCGTGTCAAGGGTTTTATTTCCACCCCAACATTTTTTTGTTGTCTGTTTTGAGGTTTGTTTGTGTCATTTGGGTTTTTTTCCTTGTGTTCTTGGTGCTTTTTTTTCAGTTGCAACCCCAAAAACAGAACAGAAAGGGATTTTGCTCAGGAGATCACCAAAGCGATGAATGAATTTCGTTCTTTCACTGACTGTATCAAGAAGCTGCTCAGATCATTTAAACTGAGTGAGATAAGTTGATATAGTGAGGACTGGAGAAGACACAATAATGAATCAGCACCAACAGTGGGAGTTCTGGGGAGAAAATGCAGCTTTTGGATATATTTTGGGTGATGGGGACATTAAAGCACCTCTAAGAAGAGGATGAGCAGCTCTGCAGCACTGGGGGACAACTCAGGCTCAAGGAGCTGATTCCTTGGAGGAGGAAGAACAAGGTGAAAGGAATAAATTGATGCACAAAAAAAATCAGTTGGGATTAGAAAAAGAGTCCCCACACATGCTAGCTGAGGCATAAAACCAAGCTAAAGAGTGTTGGGCAGGTTCTTGGGATGTGAGACTTTTCAAGATTTAAGGGAGTGTGTTTTCTGAAAGGTTTGAGCATCCAAATGTCAAGGGGCTGAAACTGAGACAGCTCCACAAAAACTGGTCTGTGGCCCAAGAGGATTTATGCAGATTTTTGTATCCAGGTGTTTTAATCTGAATTTAAAAGGTGGCATCTGTCAACAGCAGTACAGGAACCCTGAAATACTGAAAAACGAACTCAGTTTATCAAGGTTTTTTACAAAACCTTTTTCTTTAAAGCTTATCTCCAACATCAGTTTCTCTTTCCCTGCTCTCCCTGCTGAGAATTCCTGATCCACCTCCCATGGTGGGTGCAGCATGGGGAAACCTCCTGGAAGGAATTCCCCCTCTCCTGGAAAAACAAAGGGCTGCAGAGAGGAGCTTTTCCCCCAAACCCAACCAGCAAAGAGAGGACCTGTGGGTGAGCAGCACCCGTGTCCCTGTTTGTGCCCTCACTGGAACTGCTGCAGAAACCAAAAACCTGAAGGAGAACCCCCAGTGCACCCCAGAGGAGGAGCTGGTGTGGCAGCAGGCTGTGGAATGGGGTGAGGAATGGGATTTTGCGAGCACGGCCTCCCCTTCCACCCTCCACCCTCCTCCCCCTGCACACCCCGGCCCCGCGGGGCTGGGGGAGGCTGGGCAGGCAGTGCGGGGTGCCAGCGCTCCCCTCCACCTCCCCAGGGAGGAACTGATTCCCTTAAAGCCATCAGGATGCTGGGAATTCACAGCAGAGCCCGGGACATCTTCTGTCACATTTATAATGCACAGAGACAAGCTCGGTGCTGCCCGGCCCGCAGCGCGGGGGAGGCATTAAATGGATTTTTTCCCCATTGATTCATGTCCAGCGCTGAGAATCAAGGAGGGGTTTGGGTCCATTCGTTAGGGAAACCAGCAGCAGGTTCGGTCAAGTGCGTGGGGAGAAGTTCTGGAGGGATCTGCTCTCGGGGTTTGGTTGTGTGGGGTGGACAGAGCTGGGATATTCTCCTAACCCAGGTTAGGTTTGTGTAGTCAATCTATATGAGATAAACACGCTGTTTAAAACGTTGGGATCCAGAGGGAAAATCAGTTCTGGAGGGGAGGTGCCAAATGCACCATCTGAGGCTGGGAGGGGCAAATAAAACTTTAGTGAAACTGGGGGCAGAAGGGTGATTTTTATGCCTGTTATTCTCTCTGGATCTCTCTGAATGCAGGGTTTGGTTTTACCCGCTGTTTGTTGTCTTCCCGTGAACACCTGCAGAGCTCTGTCACAAACACTGAAGGCACCAGATTCCTACAGAGCTTCCAAGAGTTGTGCACCTCGCTGAGGGCTTCATAAATATTTCTGTATTTCATAAAAAATAGAGCATCCTGAACTGAAGGCGACCAAAAGGATCACTGAGTCCAGCTCCTGGCTCTGCACAGGGTTGGTTTTCATCCCCGGAGAGGCGGAGCAGCGTTTTATCCCTGATTTTATGGGGAAAGGATAAATTGTGTGTAGGTGGAGTTACACGGGGAAAGGAAGGAAAGCTCAGAAAGCTGGAGTGTGATGTCCCCAAACCACAGGCTGGCAGCCTTGCCCGTGGTTTGCTGCTTTCCTCGAGGCTTTGCAAACACTTTCGTAACTGTTCCAAGGGGAAGGGTTTTTTTGCTCTGTGTTCCAAGGCTTTCCCTCGGCACCGAGGTGGGTAAATCTGCTTTATTCACCTTCTGCTGTGTGGGATGGGCATTTCTTCACGGGGTGTCTGAGGTAATTTATAAACCTTGCTTCCCTGCACGAGGGTGAAGCTGAAGATGGGCTCTAAAGGTCTCTCTGTGTGCCTCAAAATGCCCTTTGGGAGGGAGTTAAAACTCGCACCCCGTAGCAACCAATTTCTGCTTGATTGGGCTTTCCCCTCATCAGTGAAGCGCAGCTACAACGGGAAATTAACTCCATTTTTGGGGGGTTTTCTTTCTCCCCTAAAAACGCAAAAAGAAAACCACGAAGCAGTCAGAGCAAGTGTCCCAGCAAGCCTAAAATCTCCAATTTCCAGTGCAGAAAAGACCCCAAAGGTAATGCCCACACGAGAGTGTGTTTCTCACCCTGAGGAGCGGGTGTGCTTTTTCCAAGAGTCTCTCTCCAACCCCTGAGTGACGAATCTGATTTTTTTTTTTTTTTCCCCGCTGGATTTTCTTTTTTTTTTTTTTTTGCTGCCTCCAAACTTAACCGTTTTGCCACTGGAGAAATCCTCTTGTTTCTCTTTTAAATATCTGTATCTTTGCTAGAAATCTGCTCTACCTCACCCACATGACTGGTCTTCACTATTAATCCCAGCTGATGGCAGGGAGGGGCTCTAGTGGGAGGCAGCCATGTGGTGAACATTGAGCTCAGTGTTTCCCCCCTGCTTCTCTCCTCTCCAGACAGGCAAAATTGTTCTGTGCTGCCGTGGATGTGAAGTCCTCGCTGTGCTGCCTCTGCCTCTTCTCCCCCAGAAACTCCCAGGGCCCTGAATTAGCAGCCCCGGAGATCCCAAAAAAAAACCAACCCTCTGGCTGGATGTGGATGGAAGATGGACCAGGAGATGAATAGCAGGAGGGAAGAAAGAGTGAAGTTGGTTATTTTTCTGGCACATGGATGCAATTACGCTCAGTGCATTCCAGAGGCGTTCCTTTGAATCCTGTGCAGGTCTGCCTGCCGTTCTTGGGAGAGAGGAAGAGAAAGGGAGGAAAAGTCCCTCTTGCTGGGAGACGGAATGTCTGCATTTTCAATCCTCATTCTAGGTAGGTTGGCTTTTTGGTGTTGCTCGGTTTTTATTTAATCAAACTTCCGTGAGCCTGCTCCGTGTGCCTGAAATTCGTTTCTGGTGAGTTGGAGAAAAGGGGTTTGTAATGAGGAAACTTTTACGGAAAACTGTAATTTCAGTGGTGTTTGAGTTCTGATCCTTTCCTGGTCGCTTTATGAGCAGGTTGGCAGCCAGAGATCTCTGAATATCCGGGTTAATTTTAAAAAGTGGTGGTTAAACAGACTCATTTGGGAATGTGTGCTTCTTGTTTAAGGAGGGCAGCGCTTTTCAGGGATGAACGAGAGAGGGGCTTGGACCTCTCCGGCGAAACAAGGTGAATAAAATGTCTTTGTTTCAGGCAGAGTGTCAAATTTGTGTAACTGTGTTGATTTGCTTTGGGCACTCGGCGTTCAGGTCTTGAAAATAAAAAGGGGTTATTGTTTCCAATGGATGGCTAAGATTAGAAACAGATGTGTTGGAGTGCAGGCGGGAGGAGTTGGGGGAGAAAGGGATGGGAGAAGGGGGGAAGGCGAGAAAGGGCTGCTGGAAGGAGGGAAAGAAAAGAGAGAGAGGCTGATTTGCTGAGGAGGAGAGGAGCAGAGAATGGGAAAAGAGGAAGGAAAAGGAGAGCGAAGGAAAGCTGGAGAGCTGTTTGTTAAAGCCACGGGCTGTAGAGAAAAGAGCTGGCAGCCCTGAGGTGTCTGAGGGGGCTCCTCGCCCACCCTGGCCGGGCTCCTGCTCCCTCCTGCTCCCCACGTCCTGCTGGCAGGCACCAGCCCAGCCCCTGCCCCGGCTGGGCAAGGACTGGCAGTGCCAGGGCTCCCTGTGTGCTGGGAACCTGGGCACAGGCGTGAGCCAGTGGGCTGGTCCCTGGACGAGCAGAATAGGAGTTTTGAACAGCTTTAAAGAATTATCCCAGGGACAGCCCAGTTAAAGCCTCCCAGGTGTGGAACGTGGACCAGAGAGGGATGTTTGGTGATCTGAAACACAGCGTTGGTCCAGCTGCTGCAAATGGAGAAGTGGCTTTTGCCCTGGGCATTGCTGTTAGCAAAGGCTGGGTCTGTAGGGTCGTGATGGGGTTTGGATGGGCTGGAGGGTGTGGGGAGGGCAGGCAGCACTTTGTGCCCCTGCACATCTGCTCTGGCCATTTGTGGCTCGCTGTGGTGGGGAGAATGTTTGAAGAGGACTCCAGGAGATGAGAGAGCAGGATTGGGAACAGCTCCACTCCTGCCAGGGGCTGCTCAGCCCTTCAGGATGTGGCTCTGTGGGAAGTGGGGAGACAGAAGGGTTGGTTGCTCACCCTGCTGATGTAGACAATGGGAATTGCAGCCTTTGATCCTATTCAGCTGCTGATTATCCCAGTATGTTGAAGGCTTGGAGGGAAAGGAACAAACTGTTGCCACAGAAAAGGTGGTTTTGGCTGTAATATAATGACAACTTACCTTTGCTGCTTTTATCTGTAAAACACAATTGGCTTTATCAACGTATCTTCAGCATCTGCACTGTGGTAGGAACACAGGAATGCCCAACAAAAGACACTTCCCCCTCGCCTGGAGTCAGGTTCCTCATCCTCTCTCGTCCAAGCACTGGTGAGGGGAGAATTGGCTTCAAAACTCGGAGCAAAGCCTGGAATGTTTTGTGTCCTGGTCCTGCAGCGGTCACTGAGCTGCCCCCTGAGCTTTACCTGCCCGGCCAGCAGAGGACTTGGTCTCTCTGCTCCTTGTCCAGCTTCATGCACCAATACTAGAAGTAAGTTCCAGGGAAAAGTAAGGAAGTGTTGTGGTTCCCTGTTCCTCAGTCCTGCTGAACACAAGGAGCTGGGGAGTCTGATTTGCTGGCTAAAGCCTGGATTCTCTGCAGTAAAAAAAGTACAGAACTGCCAGTGACATCTTGCTAAATTTTTTTGCTGATAAAGTGAAGACTAATGTGGAAAAAAAAAAGGGTTTAGAGAAGCCTTGAAAGGAAGGTTTGGGTTTTCATCATCAAACATCCCAATAACGTGGCTAATGTATACAATTCTTGCCTTTTCCACTGTTTACCTCTCTGGGGCACACGAGCAGCTGTGTGAGGAGACAGGAAACAGGAGCCAGTCTGTTTCAGGGCGGCTTTATTAAAACAAGACAAGATGAAAGACTTTGCTGAGTGTGGACAAGAGCGTGGCCAGGCTCACTTTGCCAGGAGAGGCTGGGGAAACGCGGCAGGGGAGTGAGGAGGGGAAGGTGTGGAATGCTCACGTGTGTCTACCTGAAACCGTGACACGATTGTGACCAGCTGAAGACAGAGAATCAGGTGTCACAAACTCCCTTTGTAACACGCTGCACCCCTGAAAAGCAGAATTTTGAAGTGGTTCTTCACTTCTGAGTGGAAAAAGTTCATAATAGTAATGAAGTAGCCAATGCTTTCATTTCAATGTGTTCCTGAATTGGTTTAAATTTTATGGGGTGGGAAATCTCCTCTGCCTTTGCCCCACTCCAAGTCAACCATGCCATTTTTAATGGCCTTTCCATTGAAGGAAAAAGCTGATTTTCTTGTCATCAAAACTGTGATTATTTGTATGCCTGCCTTTGTCACTGGTTTCACCTGCTTTTTCTTCAGTTGTTGGCTGGTGTGAGTGCCCTGCCCTGCAGGAACTGCTGGGTTCGGGGATCAAAGCAGGAGATGTGCCAGCCCAAATCACTCACCCACCTTCCTGACGTGGCCACTGACCCTTTCCAGCTGTGGCCACTGACCCTTTCCAGCGGCCTTAGGGCTCATCCCCCACAACACCCATGAAATAATCATCTGGGTGGTGACTGCCTGACAGAGATGTGCTTGGTGGGAGCCGGGGTGTCAGTCTGGGGTGGTGCTGAGAGCAAAAGTGCCCCTGTGCAGCTCAGCCCTGCCCTAAAAGCTCCGAGGGTGAGGAGTCTCTCTCAGCGCTGTCCTAGGGGGGGGGACACCCAGACCCCTCCTGTCTCACCGCACCGGGAAAAGGGCGATGGAGCAGCTCCTTGCAGGGCCTGCTGGGCGAGGAATCGGCTCTGACAGGCAGAGTTTGCCCAGGTATCCGCGGGCTGGCAGCTGGGAAATCCGAGATGATGCTGGATGGGCTGCCTGGGGCTGTGCTCTGGTGTAAAACCCTGTCCCCTCCTGCTCTGGGAGCACGGCAGAGCTGCAGGGTGCCCTGGCCTCGGGGTGCCGCTCCCAAAACCCTTCTGTCCTACGCCCCAGCGAAGCAAAACCCGCCGCAGGGTTTGGGTTTTGAAGGGGCGCTCCCGCTCTCCGCGAGCTCGCTGGGAATTGTGGATTTAATGGGGGGCTGCTGCCTGGGAGCAGTGAAAACCAAAGGAGACAGAGTTCAGGTTGCTTAAAACCTGAGCTTGTGGACCTTTATTTCACAGAAACAGCAGAAACCAAAGGAGACAGTCTTCAGGTTGCTCAAAACAGAGCTTATGGACCTTTATTCCTACTGATTTTCCAGCAGTAAAAAAACAAAGGAGACAGTTTTCAGGTTGCTTAAAACAAAGCTTGTGGACCTTTATTCTTACTGATTTTCCAGCAGTAAACAACCGAAGGAGACACACTTCAGGTTGCTCAAAACAGAGCTTATGGACCTTTATTCCTACTGATTTTCCAGCAGTAAAAAAACAAAGATGGTTTTCACGTTGCTGAAGACAAAGCTTGTGGACCTTAATTCCTACTGATTTTCCAGTAGTAAAAAAACAAAAGAGACAGTTTTCACGTTGCTTGAAACAAAGTTTGTGGATCTCTACTTCTGCTGATTTTCCAGATATTTCCAAAATTTCTCAGTGATAACTAAAATATTTAATAATTTGCTATTTTCCAGTGTTCTCTGGCTCCTTCTCTTGCCTTTGACTGTTTCATGGTGTTGAAGGCTGGTGTTACAAGGGCTTTGCCCCATGTTCTTACAGCATTTGGGGAAAAACCTTGGCTCAGGAGTGGTGTAAAAAACCAACCTGCAGCCATGAAAAGGGGTTTTGTGCATGACTTTTGTGTCTTGATTTCACCTCCTCTTTGTCCCTGGCCTCTGAAGGAACGCAGGGAACTTGGTTGTGTATTTAGCTTTAAAAAAGGACTGCTCTCCCTAGGACAGCTTCATGGAATTGATAATAATTCCTCTCCAAATTCCAAGTGCAGACAACAAAACATCAACTGTGTGAGACATTCAGCCTGTTAGGGGAGTGTGGATTTAATTCTAGGCCAGGGCAAAGAGCTCTTTATTAGAACACTGCTCTGGGAATACCTGAGGAAAGGGAAGCAGAGGATCTTTTTGGCACTCCAGGGGGAATTCAAAGGAGCCAGGCATAACTGAGTTGCTCTCTGGCAGAATATCAGGGTTAACACTCCTGGTGAGACACTCCAATTCTTCCAAAGCCAGGGATGGTTTGCATCAAATATTTGCTGTCAGGACACTCGATGATAAACTGCCTGCTTTTCTCTAGTGGTGTTTTGTTTCATTTGAAATCGTTGGGATTTTGAACATCTAAAAAACGAAAGTTTATTTTGGAATGGTTTTTTTTTAAATCCTTTCTGCATTTTCCATTTTACCACGAGGAAGAAAAGGGAGAAAAGAGTAACCTGCCAGAGTGAGGAAAAGCAGCATGCCAAAACTGTGGAGATGAATTTATTTTTACGGGAAATAGAGCCAGAGGGAAGGCAACTTTTCTGAATTTCCCATGGAAAACAAATGGTGTTTTGCCTTTGTACCCACCCTGGCCTTGTCTCCTCCACGTAGAATTAGTGGTTTGTTTTTGGGGGGGCCCTGGCCCACTTCAGAGGGACATTTTGTGTGAGAGCAGCACAAGCTCCTTCCCAGAAATGCCATTGCACAACTGGCTCGGAGATACCCTGGTGTTTATCCTCAGGATCACAACAAACGCCCCTGCTCTCCTCCAGGCAAACACGGGGTTTTGTAGGGAGTTCAGCAGGTTTGCAGTCTGGGATTTGTTCACTTTCAGAACTGGAAAGAGATGTAAACAGTCCCTCTGCCAGCCTTAAATGTATTTGGAAAATCTCGTGTGTCTAAATCTTTGTTACACTGGACTAAAAATTGTGTGTAGCAGCAATAAAATGGGGCGCTGCAAGCCTCTTTCTGTGCCTTTCCCCCACAGTTTTAGTCAAAATGCACCTTAGATTTCTAATTAAACAATGCCCTGTGCTAGCCCAGTCTGCAGGCAGGGTTTGTGCCTCTGAAATGGGCTTTACTGTGCACATCTTGTGTGCTACAGAAGAGGCTGCTCTGGGTGCAGAGGGAGCTTGGTGGTGCCTTGTTGAAAAGATGAATGGCTCTGTTTTGGTTGGGTTTTTTTGTTGTTTTGTTGGAGTCTTTTTTTTTTCCCCCCAGAGCTGTGTCTTCATCTGTTTTTAGAAATGGTTGGTTTACAGAAGCAGCCCAGCGAAAAGTCAAGGGTGAAGTGAGGTCAGGGAGGTCTGTGAGTAGAGACTCGAACGACGGGACCGTGCAGGATGCAGGAACGGCCGGGCAGGAAGCACAACAATGGAAAATGTGTGAAGAGTCCACAGGCACGAGGCTGAATTCCAACCCGTTCGTCTCCTGCACTCTCTCCTCCCTTCAGCATCGCTCAGGCAGGGACAGCCACCTCTGCCAGCCAGGGCTGAAATGTGTTTTCCTTGGGCAGAGTGCAGGGAAGGTGAATGCAACAGGAACCTGGAGCTCTACACCGGGTTATCAACCCAGGATAAAGCTGCTCCTTCTTCCCAGAAATATCCCACTCCTAGAAAAGGAGGGTGAGCAGCAGGCCAGGCTCTCCTCAGCCACGCCTTGGTACCTTGGTTTAATTACCTGACTCCTACACGAGCTCTGTCTCCTCTTTGCAACAAGTTGTAAAGGGGACTGAGCAGCTCTGAGGTGGTGAGCGCGACAGAAGGTCACAAAACCCATCCTGTCCTCATCTGCTCCTTCCCTTCCTCCAGGAAATCATTTAGCAGCTGAAAAAGGCAAATGTTTAACTCAGCATTTCCCGTACTGGGCCAGCCCCAGACCCAGGGTGTCGGATTTGCTGTCCCACGAGGATCAGTGCACATTGCAGCACACTCCGAGCCTCCCTCTCCTCCCGCGGAGCCGCCACGGAATTTTCTGCGGCAGGAAAACGAGGCTGAACCCTCGGTGGATGTGACTGACTGGGTGGAAAGGTTGGAGTTCAGCTTAGTGCCTGCAGTTTAATTGCCTTTGGAAGGAAAAGGTCAGTGAGAATTCTGGTGTGTTTGTGACACTGCCTGGCAGGAGGGAGGCTGCTCTCCTGGAAACTGCTCTGAAATGGAGCGTGCACGGTTAGAGGCAAGGGATGACCACGGCTCGGCTGGGTTTGGGCTGCCCCAGCTCTTTTGTAGCGCTGTGAGATAAAGCTTTTGTTCACTCCAGCAGGGCCACGCTGCCCAGAGAGCATCTAAAGCCCATCTGAGAGAGGAGGAAGCTCAGACTCAGGTGGGTGCACACTGCTGACGGTGATGGAGCACCTGGAACGTGTCTGAAACCTCCGCAGCTCTGACTTAAAGTCATTTTCCTCCTGATGTGTCCCCAGACTCAGGTACAAGCAGTGATGTGCAGATCACTGACAAACAGCTGAATCCACCAAGCTGAAATCCTTCACCTGCCCCCTGGAGGGACTTATCCTTGTTTTCTAGTAAGATATTTATCACAAATTAATGGCTTTTTGGGAACAGTGTGCTGAGAAACTCCTCTCGTGGTGTGTAATGCTGCTGTGCTATCAGAGAACCCTCTCAGAAAGGAAATCCTGGGCTCTGTGTGCTGGGTCTCTGAATTACTTCGTGCTCCATATGAAAACAGAAAAATGAGTTTTTCTATCTAGCAAATACCTGGAGTGTATTGTGGCTGCAAGTTCTTTTGAGCAGATTCTTTCCCTAAATGCCTGGATGGGCTGTGAGGAGGCCTTTTCAGAGCTGGAGTTTAAAAAAAAGAATGACTCCATTCCATTCCCTTTGTGCTTCAGCAAAATATTGGAATTAGGTGGTTTTCCAGTATTTGGAATATTTGAGATGTGTGCTGGATGAGTCTCACAGCTCACATTACTCAGGACGTGTTTTTCCTTAAAGACTTGATGGAATTGTAAAGGTCACAGGAATGTTTAATACAGATATGGACCTTTATTGGCCAGGTAGGGCCAGAAATCACAGGGTATCTTTGTGTGTGTGTGCTGTGCTTTCACACACCACAGCGAGCCTGGAATATTGAACTGAACCAGAGTCAGGCACTCCTTTTTTTTTTTTTATTTAAAAAAAAAATATTGCAGGGTTTTCAACCTTGAAGGCAAATCACTTTATGACTTCATTGTTTAAATTTAGGTTTTGTTTTGCGGGGGGATCGTTAGACTTGAAGCAAAAGCCTTGTAGCCCAGGGACTGTCACTTCTGATTACTTCCAGTGACACTTCCAATTATTTCCAATCACAATTCCAGGGACAAGAGGAAAAAAGGAGCCACATTCTCCAACATCAGGGCTTTTTTTTTTTTTTTTTTCCTTCCCCTTTCCCCTTTTCCTGAACAAAGGAGCATTTCTCAAACCTCTGCAGGGAGAGGTGCAGAGCCAGATTTGGAGCTGTGCTGTGGCGGGGTAATTCCGGAGCGAAGCTGCCGCAGCGAGGCTCCAGGCCGCTGTCTGGCGGGGTGCTGGGAATCCTGCTGTGGATCCTGCCTTGTTGAGCAATATTGAGGAAATTGCTTCATCCTCCCCAGGCGCTGGCTGGCACTAGCACTCGTTTCAGAGCAGCAGCATCAGGCTCCTGTGAGCGCCGGCTAAAGCCTCCCTGCCCCTCCTGAGACATGAACGGGCGCTGGAGCTGCTCGTGGAGAGCCAGCAGCTCAAAATGGGACATGGGAGTCTGCTGGGGGAGCTTGAGGGGCTTCCAGGGACACCACACCCAGGATTTGGTGCCGTGTGTTTGGCCCAGGGACAGCACACACAGGATTTGGTGCCGTGTTTTCAGCCCAGGGACAGCACACCCAGGATTTGGTGCTGTGTGTTTGGCCCAGGGACAGCACACCCAGGATTTGGTGCTGTGTGTTTGGCCCAGGGACAGCACACACAGGATTTGGTGCCGTGTGTTCAGCCCAGGGACAGCACACCCAGGATTTGGTGCCGTGTGTTTGGCCCAGGGACACAGGAATCTGCTGGGGGAGCTTGAGGGGCTTCCTGGGACACCACACTCAGGATTTGGTGCTGTGTTTTCAGCCCAGGGACAGCACACCCAGGATTTGGTGCCGTGTGTTCAGCCCAGGGACAGCACACCCAGGATTTGGTGCCGTGTGTTCAGCCCAGGGACAGCACACCCAGGATTTGGTGCCATGTGTTCAGCCCAGGGACAGCACACCCAGGATTTGGTGCCGTGTGTCTGGCCCAGATGAGCCCAGGCTGCTGCACCCTTCAAAAAATGAAGCGGGAGCAGCGCCCGATTTCCGGACATCTCTGGTAGCATCCCCTGGAACTCCTCAAGCATAAAAACAGTCTTAAAATGGTGTCAGAGCTTTCAGTCACATTTAGTGAAGCCTCTCACTCCCCCAGCGATGCTGCACTGGGCTGTGAGGCTCTGCTGAGCGTGGGGGTTGTTGGCAGCTCTTTGCTTCATTTGCTTCGGAGTGGTGCAAGGCCCCGGCAAGGGCTGGGCTCTGCAAAAAGGGGATTTTTTTGTTGTATTAATGTTTATTTACTATTTGGATGCTGTATGAGTGTATATTTACTGTTTGGATGTTGTGCAAACGGATGAGCAGCAGCCCTGGTGTGGTGTGCAGAGCCAGGTGTTGAAGAACCTGAGTTAATTTACGGCGCCGGACCTGAACTTTTCCAAAGCAGCAGCAAATGAAATTCAGCTTCGTGTGGTGACTGAGAACCCTCTACTTTCAAAGTGGGAACTATATTTATCAGTGATCTGGCTGAGTGGTGTCCTGGTGATTGCTTCTCACTGCCTTCACCCCTGCTGCTGTTTGGGTGCTGGGAGTGTTGCTCTTCTTGTGTTTATTCAGGTCTGCAGGTGCTGGATGTCACTGGGAGCCACCTGTGCCAGCTCCATCCCTCCCTGCCAGGCAAAACCAGTGTGTCTGCGTAGGATGGCTGCTGCTGTGACATTCAAACACGGGGTATTTGTCACTTGAGCACAGAGCACACCACAAATCTTTTGTCAGTGAAGTTCAGCAGCTCAGTTCCACCTGAGCAATTTGACATTACGCTTGTTCAGAGACCTTCAAAGGATTCCTGGTCACCAGCTCTGATGCTTTTGTGGCATTTTCTGTTTGGATGCCTGGATGAGGTCGGTTCCAGCGCAGTGCTGAGTGTCACTGAGGTGGCACTTTGGGACAGCTCCCCCAGGAGCTGCAGCACCTCACAGAAGGAACTGTTTGAGTCCATCCAGCGGGATGGAGATGTTCCCACAGTGCAGCTTTGTCTGTGGTCTGTGCTCTGGGCAAAACCTCTCCTCGTTTCCATTGTTTCAAGCTCTTGCTTGGAGACAAAGGGAATTTTTGTGTTGACAAATGTTATGTTGGCTTTTTTTGTTTTCTGTTCAAAGGGGAATTTGAAGCAATGGGTGAGTGTCTTCTGGTCAAAGAAGCATTCAGGATGTCGAGGTTCCAGCCTGGGTTTTGCCAGTGATTCATGATTTAGTGATTCAGGCTTCATTTTTAAGTGCCTGCTAGTTTTGAGCGCCTCCATTTCGAGTGTTACAAAGGATTAGTACTCTGGAATTTGTGAGTGTGGGGACACACGAGCTGGGTGGCACCAAACGAGGTGTCCTTTAATCATCCCAGGTTTTGGGGGGCGCACTGGAAATCCGCTTTGTGCTTGTTCTGCAGAGTAAGAGCGCTCAGAACGTGCCAACCTTTCCCTCCTGAGCTGCAAAGTGCCCTGAAATCGCTGCAGAAACGGAGCTGGGGAGTCCAGCCAGTCTGTCCCGCGTGGCAGGCACCGGTTTAATGGGGGAAGAGGCTTCCCATCGGCGCCACTCGCTGTGCCAAATGCATCCCGGCTTTTCTGGCTTTGTCAGCTCCTTCCACTCAGCCCCAGGCTACCCCTGGAGCCAACAAAACCCACAATTCTGCAGCTGTCAGTTCATTCAGGCCCAGTGTGACCTGGCAGAGGGAGGCTGGAAACTCCTGGGCTCCTCTGCTCTGCGGAAAACGATCCTGAATTGCACGAGGCTCCTTCCTCTAATGACTTGGGCTCGCATCTTTTTCCTCTGGAGCAGCGCCCTGGGCGTGCTGCTCCCATTGTGGGGCAGCAAGGAATGCATTCCCATTAGGAAAGGGCTCTGAATGCGGTGGAGGCTGCGGGGTTGTCAGCAGGCATCATCCCCTCTCCACATCCTCCACGAGAGAAGCCAAAAGCGGGGCAGGAATGGAGGAAACTCGGCCTTACTGCACCAGCCAGAAGTGTTTAGGGTGATGTTTTTCTGGATTTTAAGCGCTCTGAGGCAGGAATTTTTTCTTTGCCTCTTTGCACTGTTCCTTACAGCACTGCAGCCTCGAAGATTTGCACCGAAATCCAACTTTTAACCAGTCTTAAACCTGGTTTTGTCCCATTTTGCTGTCCAAACAAACCAGGCACCTGGTCAGCATCTCTCTGTGTCATCCCAGAGCATAAATTCCTGCAGAAAAGCTGGGAACTGAACACATCCAGCTTAAATGAATTCTTTACTTCCTTCCCTTCCTCCTGACAAACACCTTTCAGCAAAGAACATGCAAGGGGATAAAACAAAGCTGACAACAAAAGCTGATTATTCATGCATGTAGAATGATTTTAACTAGCCAGTTAGGCAATATTGACATTTTCCTGCCTTGTTAGTGGTTTTCTGAGCACTGCTGGGGAATGCTCTTTGTTCACGGGCACCAATGCTCTGATAAAGCACAACCTGCTCGGTTTTAAGGGTTATAATGATGGTGTAAGGCATGTCCTACCCCCTCTGAGTGAATGTAAAGTGAATTTAAAACTTATTTATTTGCTCTGAGTGATTTACTACTGTGCTTTCATACCCTTTTCTACCATCACTTAATGGAGGCTGTGCTGCCCTTTATTTTGACCAATAAAATTCGCCTTCCCCCGAGGAGAAGCCTTTGAAGGCGAATCCTTTTTATCACTTTGCAATGGCACATGACATATGCAAGAACCTTTCCCCTTCCAGTGCCACTCCTGCCTGCCCTCCCTCCTCCCAGAGCCGGCTCGGAGCCTGTCCCCCTCCCTGTGATGCAAACCCATGTGTGCAGCATCCCTCGCTGCTGCCTGGAGCCTTTCCTGCGAGTTCCTGGCCTCGGGGTTGTCCTCTCAATATTTCCTTTTCTGCAGCGTGGAAAACCCAGCCTGCCCAGAAAAAACAGCAGCTCCAATAGCTCCTGGCAGCCTTGGTGCTGATGAGACAGGCTTGAAGTGTGCTGGAGCTCTTTTAACTCTATGTTAGCATCTTCCCTTGGAGGTTTTGGGGCTTTTAGAAGCCTTTGATGGGGTCTGGGATTCTCTGATTCTCACAGTGTTTCTGGCGTCTTTGTACACTGAAAGCACCTGGTTCAGCAAGTCGAGCTCAGGAACATCTTCAGCCCATGGAAGGCAAATTCATTTCCAGTTCCTGCGAGGAGGGAGCTGATTCAGGCAGGAATTAGCTCTGCTCTCCCACCCTTGCTGCTGAGTTAAACGCTGCTTCATTTTTTATGATCATCTTGTAAAAGCAGAATGGAGAGGGAAAAAAAAAACCCGCAAAGACTAAAGAGCAAATAAATCCTGTTTTTCTAAAACATCTGTGTGGAGATTGGAGCTGAGCCCACCCAGTGCTCTCTCCTAGAAAGATGTCTCCTACCTGAAGCAGGATCTGCCTGGCAGTGGGCGTTAATTGCCCTGGATTTAGGAGGTTTGTGATGTTCTTGCCTTTGATTATACCCAGTTCTCTTCTTCCCTTGATGATTTAATGTCCCAGCTTTGTTATAACTTCTGCTGTGACACCGAAAGCTTTAGTTCATGCAGGGGACACGGTGTGTGGTCTCCTTGTCACTACAACTCGATAATCTTATCAGCAAGTGAGGAGTGCAGGATGGGATGAAGCTGTCAGAGGGTCTGGGGTTGCTCTGGGTGAGGAGCAGGAGCTGGGTTTAAGCTGGGTCTGGGTTCTGGGAGGAAAGGGCAGTAGTAGCTGTGTGTTCCTGATCTGGAGGAAACAGCCCTGCTCATGGTTTTAAATCATTCTGGGGCTTTATTTTTCTGTGTCAGCACTGTCATAGCCTATAATCCTCAAGCAAAAGAGGCCATCCTACCCTACCAAGAGAAGGACTTAGAGTGAGGAATCCCCTTCAGCAAGGATGTGACAAGCAGACTGACAATGTAGAAGAAAGGGAAAAAATATCCTGAGCCAATATGCATAAAATTAGGGCCTGATTATGAGGCAGAATTAAAAATAAACCAGGAAGAATTCCCCTGGTGGAAGGAGCTGGTGGAGCAGCAGGAGGGGCAGCTGCTGGTGCCAGCCACGCACTCTGACAGCAGTAATTGAGCAGGTAATGATGATGAGAGTGCCCGAACACCCTCCCTCGCTGCTGGAGCCACGCAGGCAGGGCTGGGTGGAGCAGAGAAGTGTTATTCCTGCAGCCACTGCTCATCTCCTCCCGTCCCTCTCCGAGCCGGGAGTTGTGTGATGCCTTTTCCTGGTCTTAAAATGAAGAGAGCTGCACACAGTTAGGAGGGAAAAAGGGTTTTACCTTGGTACTTATTGAAGGATCCTTAGGTGTGATGAAATGCACATCGAAATGCACCCTGATGTCCCCACCGAAAGAAATGGCCACCCCCGATGTGATGAGTATACAATTATAGGCCTTGCAAAAATTAGCATTTCTATCAAAGGTTCCCCAGTGAGGGACTCGGGTGAGACCCCCCACCCAAGGGACCCTCCCCCTGGATGGACCTGGCTTTGTTTACAGAATGAGTTCTGGAGAGGCCCTTGGTTTCTTTGGGCTTTTAGAATGTTTAGTCTCTAAACTTAACGAAATACCGGGTCTAAGGGGAGTTATCGAACTTAAAGAATTATAACTGTGTAAGCTAAAGGCACAGGGAATATATAAAGCTATATAAAAGAGTGTATAAAAGGGGGTATAAAAGAAAAGCAAAAAATCATCCTGGCATCAGTGCATAATGGATGAATGTTCCGAGGAGATGCCAGGGAAAATGTCCCGGGCAGCTGAGAGAGAGGAGAGATCCCGGAGCGTCGGGCCTGGGTGTGCTCGGGTGTTCAGACAGGTTGTCCTGGTGGGCAGAGGAGCCCTGCTCGGTGTCCTGGAGAGCTGAGCAGGACCCTTCCCTCGTGCTTCAGGTGGAGGCAGAGACTTCCTGCAGGAAGAACAGCGACTAAAGTGTGGGAAATGGCATTTAAAACATGATACCTTACGGCAAAAAAGTCCGAATTCTTTGTCAGGAGAAGAGGTGGGAGGACAGGACTCCGTGGGTTTGCTTCCAGTTCCAGTGGTGACTCTGTCATCTACTGGAAAGCAAATTTTCACTGCTAAAACTCAGTTCTGCTGTTGATTAACTCATCTCATCTCACCTCCAGTCCCAGGAGGTGCTTTTAACAAATCCTTTTGGAGCTTCGGCTTCCCCAGCTGTAAAAAAAAAAGGAAATATCTCATTATGGAGATTATGGTCTTCAGACAAAATGGGGAGTATTGGTAAATAATTTGATTATGGTTTTTATCAGGCTGCCCTTTCCAAAGAGCTTATAGCTGCTGTCTGCTTGCATTTGTATTTCGTGTCTCTGGGATGGAGCTGTGTCCTGACAGAGCCAGCTACTTCAGCATTTAGGGAAAAAGGGTTTGAAATCTTAAGGAGCCACACAAGCCCCTGCCAGAATTCTTTATAAATTTTGTAGGAAATACACTCAGCCACACTTCCTAAAAGAGGAAATGCTTGAGTCCTGTCTCCTGTGTTTAGAATAAACAGAGTCCAGATAATTTAATCTAAAAGGAAAACGCTCTTTTGGGGATAAACAGCCTGAATAAAACATTGCTGAGCGAACCCACGGCCTCGTCCCCGCCTTGCACCACCCCCTAGAGCAGCCTGGATGCTGCAGGATGCCGGGAGCGGCTCTGAGCAGGGGAATTGGCCTCACCACAACCCAACCCCTGCTCAGGGTGCCCTGTCCTGCCTGCTCCAGCCGTGCTGGTACCTGCAACCACCCCAAAAACCCCTCCAGGATCAATCAGGGCCCTGCATCGGGCACATCTTATTGGGCTTGTTCTGTATGAACGTCAGATACGGCCTGGCAGACACTTTGGGGCTGTTTCTGGATATTAATGAGGGCCAGATGGAGACTGGGGCAGTCTGGGCTGCTCTAATCTGCAGTGTGGAGCTATTTGATTGTTTTTATTTTTAATCTTTTTTTTTTCCCCCCCTTCTCGACTGAGCAAAAACAACAAAACAACTCCCAGCGTTAGGGAGCTGTCGCTGCTTTCTGCTGAGCTGGCTGGGCTGGAGGAGCACAGGAGGTGTGGGAGGCTAAATCCAGGCTGGAAGCAGGGAAATGAGGGATGTGTGCTCCTGTCACTCCAGATACAGCGAGAAGAGAGAATTGTTAATTGTCAGGGCAAGAGTCACACGTTAAAGCTGTGTCCTGCACTGGCTGCCAGAGTGTAATGAGGAGGTGTTACAGGATAACAGGTACAATCAGGGCTGGTTTCCAGTTATTTTAAATATTCCCTTATTATTTAAAATTGTTAATTATTATTATTTTAAATATTCCCTTGATAGCTTCTTTCCAGTTATTTAAAATATTCTCTTCACCTGTTATCTTGTTTCTAGTTTTTAAAAATATTCCTTAGCCTGTTATCTTGTTTCTCGCTATTTCAGATGCTCACACAGGCTGTCAGCTTCTTTCCAGTTATTTAAAATACTCACCTCACCTGTTACCTTGTTTCCAGTTATTAACAGGAGCTGGTTTGAGGGAAAGAACACAGCGATCAGGTGAAAAAAAAATAATAAAAAAGGACTTTTCCTTAGCCAGTATTCCCCCATCAGCAAGACTTAATACACTCATTCAGCCAGAATTCCTCCTCCTGTGGCCCCCCAGGTTTGTCTCAGTTATTCCTGCCCCCGATTCAGCTCGGTGAGCTCTCACAGCTGCATCAGGAATCTCTCTGGGCAGCCTGATGAGAGTTGCACCTCTCTTGCCTGGATCCAGGCAGTGAGTCAGGCTCCTGCCTGAGACAAAACACGGGAATAAGGAGCCAGGAACTCCAGGATGTGGGGAGAACAATCCTTGATTTAATGATTGTTTCACTCTGAAATAATCCAGTATCAGGGGGAGGTGGAAGAAAACCCACAAGGTGTGGAATCACATGGTTTTGTGGAGAACTTATTGCTGATTATTAGGCAGTCGGGGAGAAGCATGTATTGATATTCTGGAAGAAATAAATCTAATTTAATTTCACAGTGAGCTTTCCAAATAGGCTCCATAGACAGAAATGTCTTTCTGAACGGAAGTTAAGCACTTTGAATCTATTTCCCAGCAGTTGGATATTTTTATTTCTTGATAAAATTTCCTTACCTGACGAGGAAAATGGGTCCAGTTCTGCCTTTGCCAGTGCTTAGCATCACATCTTCTGCCTAACGAGGCCAGTTTTGGGAACAAGCCCTGCCCTGTAGGATTAGAAATCTCCCGAAAGGAAAGGTGGGAATCTGTTTAAAAGACTGCAAAGTCGAGTTTTGCTTCTGCTGTTCTTGGGTTGTGCGAAGGGAAAATGTGCCAGGGTTTGCTGGCGCTGTTTTATTTAACTCCAAGTCTGTCTTCTAAAGGATTTTAAGGACTGAGTGCTCAGAATAAAACCTGGGATGCTGTTTAGCCCCTACACAGCCTCGATGGGATGGACCCAGCCTGCCATGGGAAAAAGGGAACCAAACTGTGGAGGAAACCCGAGCTGACTGAGACTTTTAATGTTTCATGGCCAACATCTGAGTGTAAATAAAAAGTACAGACACTGGCTGAGTGTGCAGATCTGAACTGCTGGGTTTGAGTGCATCTGATGAGCTGGATGTAATAGAGAAAAGAGTGATGGAGGAGCTGAAACAAAAATAGGCTGAGGAAGCTGTTGAGGGGTTGAGCTTTGGCTTTGGGAGAGTTTTGTGTAGCCTGGGGGTGAAGAGCTGCCCTCCCACGTCTCCCCGCAGCCTCCCAGCCACGCTCTCTGGCTCCAGCTGGTTCAGAACAGAAGAAATGTGTAAATAATTGGAATGTGGGGCTTTGTTTAGGAGCTGGTGCCTGCAGAGCCTTTGCTTAGTCTGGGTCAGGGTAGAGGTCCCTGCAGCAAAGCCCAGGCTGCTCGCAGCAGCTGAGCTGGGTTTAGCTCCAGGAATGTGAACTCTGGGAGGCTGGAGGTGACTCCAGGCTGTGTTTGCTGTCAGACACTGAGAATTCTGTCCGATGGTGCTGTCTGGCACCTCTCGCTTTACCTGCTCACCTTTTAGAGTAAATATTCCTAGATGAGCGTGCGGCTGAACACAAGGCTGTGTGATGGAGAGTGCTGGGATAATCCTCCCTCTTTTCAGGGAATCTAAACTCATCCAGTCATGGAAATTCCGGCCTCGGTTCTTAATGAGCCCTGGATCTTAACAGCATCTGACAACTGAGGCTGGTTCGTGCTCAGCCTCGCTGGGATCAGGACAGCCCCTGCTGCCTTTGGAGAGCCCTCTGAGAACTCTCAGTAATGGAAATATGAGGGGCTTTAAGGTCTGGGAGCTGGAAATTTGGCAAATGCAGGAGAGGAACTAAATCTCGAGCAGGGCTGCTCCTCAGAAAAAGATGCTGCTGGAACTGCAGGCTGTCGAGCTGCAGACACCGTGGTGATGTCCTGTGGTCTCTGCTGCGCTGCAGACGGCTGAAACTCCATCCAAACTCGCCCATTCTGCTTTGAAAGATCTGTTGCTAAATGGTGCGTTTCATTTTTGCAGTTTGATTATTGGTTCAGACTTAGATTGGTGGAACTGTGCACTTAAAAGGCGCCACTGAACTGTTACGGGCTTAAAATCTCTATTCTGACATAAAGCTGCTTCATGCATCACCATTAAATGCAAATATGGGTATGATGCCTTAGGTTTTAACTTTCATATTTTTCAAATCCTGCAGTGCTTCGTGTGTAACTCTGAAGTGTCCTGTAGCCTGCTGGCTGCTGTTCTCTCATGCTGTTGGACACACCAAAGCCTCCTCTCCAAGGACACCCAGACCCTCCTAGGCCCAAAATCTGCAAACCAGCATCTTTAGAAGGGGGCTGAGCTTGGGGAAATGACATCATTAACTGAAGTTTTAATTGGAGAATTAACCCTGATAGGCAAATAAACCGAACTTATAAAAGTGTGAAGAACTCGTGACCCGGGGTCCATCCTGGCAGCAGCCTCTGGACTCCCCAGGGTGCACCTTTGAAGGCCCTTCAAATAAATCCCTACCTTTATTCCCTTATTCCTGTCTAGCCTCTGTTTTTAGGTGGCCTCTTCAAGCATCCGGTACAGGAATTTATTTCAGTGACTGGACCAAGTCAGTTCTTGGACTCTAAAAAAGACCAGGCAGGTGTCTCACTCGCTTTCCTGTTCTACTTCAGTCTGTCTGCTCAAATATCTTTTGTGACCCATCTCAGTTTCATATTAGAGGCCTGACTTCTCCTCAATCTTATAATTTGTCCTAAAGATATCCACAAGGCTGCTTTTGTTCTCGTGAGAAACCCCGGGGAGCTTGAGGCTTTGTCAACCTCACCAGCTATTTAAAATAATATTTAGCAAACAGAAGTTCAGGAAAAATGTAAAGCCAGAGGAATCTGAACCCAAGTCCAGGCTGCTAAATGGGTGGCATTTAAATGAGTTTGAAACTGTGAGGAGTTGCACTGCAAAAAAACCTTCAGCTGTTTGTTTTTTTCCCCCAGCCACTTGATAACCTAAAGATTTTAAGTCTCAGATCCTCTTTTATGAGTTCCTTCATCAGTCTCAGCTTGCCTGATGTCTCTTTTTGCACACGAATTTTAAGACACCCAGGATCGTGACTTTGTTATTCTTCATGCAGCACCCAAATAAAATACATCCTTGGCTAATGCAAATGATATCAAGCCACATCTCCAGCTGGCATCTGGAATCTGCCAAATTGCATGGCCAGAAAAAAGAGCAGAAGAGAATTTTTACTAAGTGGTAATTTGGCCTTAGAAGTGAAAGCCTCAGATGCTCTATTTCTCAATGCCTTTGGAATAGATTCCCCACATCCTTCCAAAAGCAGGGAGCCTGCTGCTTGTTTGTAGCATTTATCCTGAATTGTTTATTTATTTGATCTTAAAAGTTCTTTGGGGGAATCTCTTATCAGCTCGGGAAATGTGGCTGCGGTGGTAAATAGGAAGCTGTGACATTAAAAGTAATTGACATTAAAATGTTGTGACATTAAAATTAATCATGTTTGATGGATGTTAGAGACTGAATCCACAAGGCTCCCGGGTTCATGTTCCAGCAAGCTCTGACATTCACTCTCCCCCTCAGTTCCTGCAGCACTTATGTAACTGCTTTCCCCACCACCGGTCCCAAAATTGAGAGCTCCTGGAGGGAGGAGTGGCTGGGATGGGAAGGAGAAGGGGTTTCCTTGGAATTCTCCACGTGGGAGTGCGGGGTGGAGGAGCTGCTTCATTCCCCATCCAGTAAATCTGTGTCAGATATTCGGGGCTGGCGCAGAAATGGCCACGTTGGGTTCTCAGCCAGCACCGCGAGGTGAAGATGAAAGGGATCCTTTTGCTCCATCCATCACTGGGATGTCGGAGCAGAGCTGATGGAGTTGGTGTGGAGCCTTTGCTCCCTGTGCCGTGACGATTCCAGGCACAAAAGGCCTTGCAAAAAAACCCCAAACCCCAACAAAAACCCCCCCTTGGCTCTTGCAGTGGAAATAGTGCCATTTTTCGTTGCCATTTTTAGTAAGAATGGGAAATTATTTCGTTCCTGTCACGACGGTGCCAGGTTCAGGAGGAAACACTCCCAGCTGCCAGCTCGGCTCCCGTGGCACCAGCACGGAGTGAAAAAGAAATGGAGTGTTTTTCTTCAGGGCCTGGGGTTCCTCAGAGCTGCAGGGGCTGTGGCAGAACCCAACACCCGGATTTTACAGCCTGGAATATGGGGAGTGCCAGGAATGGGAATTATTCCCACACTTTGTGGGGGCAAGGACTGTGGGAAAAGCTCTTCCTGAGTGGGAAGAGCTCACCCAGAGCTCACCTAGAGCTGCTTCCTCCAGGCAGGCAGAGAGAGAGGGAGAGATGCAGCATTTTGTGCTTCCAAGACAACATTTTCCAACTCCTTTTTTAGCCATGTGGAGCTGGAGGGGCCTCAGAAAAAGGAAGGGATGTTTTGGGCAAGAAGCCAGGTACCTCCTCACAGCCTGAGCTCGGGGCTGGCTTCGCTCGCTGGCCCAGCTGGGAACCAGAAGTAATGAGCTGATTTTGGGGCTTTTCCCCTTCTGGAAGTCAGCACAGTGGGGGTGCAGCCTTTTTTCCACGGGTACCTTCCATGAGACTCCACAAAATTTACATTTTTTTAAGCAAAAAAGACCGTGCCATAAATCGAGCTGGAGTTAAAGCTCGGCCTTGTGGTTAGGGGACTGAAATCTGCCTCCTGCAAGCAGCAAGGTGAGAGGTTTCCTTTGCGTGGAGCTTGTGGATTGTAGATTTATCCCAAAATCTGATTCCTTCCAGCCGTGGTCAGTCTTGTTGCATCCAGAGTTATCCACTGTGCTTTCAAAATCTGTTTTTTTCTTTGCAAATTGAAAACAGGGAGAGTTGGGGGCTTCAGTGAAGAGAAGCCTGAGATTTTAGCAGGGGGGAGTTATGTTTTTTTTTGTCCTTTTTCACTGTCCAGCGTGCACAGGTGGCTCTGTGGGAAGGTTTTGCTCATGCAAGAAGGAAAAGTGAAAATAGGGAGGTTTAAAAAAGTAAATCATGACACTACTAAACACAGTTTTTCCTTTCCTGGGCACTTTTCTACTTCTCTTTGCTGCTGCCCACACCCTTGAGTTGGAAGGGACCCAGCAGGATCATCAAATCCAACTCCTGGCCCTGCACAGGACACCCCAACAATCCCCCCCTGAGAAATTAACCCCAATTCCTGGATTTGTGAAGTAAAAACCAGTTAGAGATGAGCTTTTCTGGGGCCGTTCTGCAGAGGTGCTGGAGATTTCCAGCTGGGGATGCCCTGGGTGAGGGGGGTGAGGGTGACCAGCAGAGCCCAGAGTGCTCAGTGCTTTTATCCGGGCTTTTTTCTCCCTGAAAATGCCTTTTTAAAGCAGGGGGGAGAAGCTGTGTCAGCTCTTATTACAGAAAATGGGTTTTCCTAGAGAATTCCAGCCAGCAAAAAAACCCCATGAGTGCTGCACAGAGCAGCCAAATATTTTGGTGGCTTCTCCTGGCGATTCTGGCTCCGGAACAGCGGGAATTTTTGAAGCCAAAATGAACCCACTGGAACAGAAAATTGCAGTAATACGAATTCCTTGCAGGAAAGCAGATTTTGTGGGGTTTGCAGATGTAAACCTGGGGTTATTTGCATTTCCAGGATCACAACAGGGAATGGAGCCAAAGGAAGCGAACTGGGGTGGTTGAGCTCCCCGGTTCTTGCTTCAATTCCCCAAATTAAAGCTTTGTTGAGTAATATCAAATACTCTGCTGAGGTAAAACCTTAATATTTGCAGATTCTGTGCCCCTTTTTGTGCTACTCTGTGGCCAGTTCATGATTTATTAACAGTCATTTTTCCGGCACCTCGAAATTTCAGTGCTGCCCAAGTAAATATTGGGAAAACCCCAATGCTTTTACTTGCAGACCCAGGCAATCACAAAACAATATCAGATGATGGATCTGATCACCAACTTGTTTATTTTTCTTTCCACATGATGGGAAAAGGCTGGTACTGGAGTGAAAGCGGGGACAGCTGGGACCTGCTCACAGATACTGTCAGCACCAAGAGGCTGAATTCATCAGGTTTCAGCAGGAAAAGAGGCTGAACTCATCCCATTCCGAGCTCAGTTATCCCACAGACCACCCAGGCTGGGGGAGCCGCGGTTTGGGGTTCATCAGGGGGGCCCCTCCTCCCTGGTGGGAGCTGCTGGGGTGTCACGGCGGCCGACACCGACTGTGGCACTTCAGGGACTTCTCTGTAGTGGGAAAGTTGCTTTCTGTGCTTTTTGGGGGCAGTTTAGAAGCTGCAGTGAAAGCTGAAGGTTTAAAGAGCGGGATTTGACTCTCGTGGATCTGTCTCTGATTCCAGACTCGGAGCTTGTCACAGAACAGTGTAAACTGAAAGGGATTTCTGGAGGTGTCTGGCTCCAAGCAGGGCCAGTTCACACCAGCTCAGCCAGCCCAGTTTGGAGCAGTCCCAGGGATGCTGATTGACACCCCATGAGCCCTTCTTCCAGTGCTTGACTGTTCCCACAGTGACTTTTTTTCCTAAAATCTGGCTGGGATTCCCCTTTTTAGGACTTCTCTCATCCAGCTGTGCACCTCTGAGAAGTCTGGCTCTGATTTCTTTAATTTTCTTGTTCCCTCTGTCAGCTTTACATATTCCCCCCTGAGGCTCTGCAGGTTTTCTTACACAGATTGGAGAGGACAGAAGTGAGATCAGAGAAGCTGCAGCTTGTCCAGGAAACCCAGCTTGTGCATCAGGGCTTGATGTTCTCTTTTAACTTGAGCTAAAATATTGCCCATCTTGGGGCTCCCCAGGGTGAGATAAATGCTGGGATGAGTCCTGCTAAGGCCCACAAGGATGATTGAGGGACTGAGTGTCGGCTTGGAGCAGGATTTTGGATTGGATTGTCTTGGGAGCTTCCTTCTCACCTCCTCTGTCCTGTGGTTCTAAAGCACTTCTGGTCAAACCGAGCTACCAGGAGTTTATAGTGGGTGCTACAGGGGTTTTATCGTCCTCAAAAAGCAGCTCTGGAAGATGATGTTTGGGCCAAACAAAACCCACAATAGCTGTGCCCAGGATGGGAAGAGTGCAGTGCAGGCTGGGCTCTGTTTTCTCCAACGCTTTCCAATATTGATTCAGCGCCAGCTTTGGGACAAGTCGGGGCTGTTGATAAAAACCCTTCTTGGTGCTGAGGAAATCTGTTGGTCAAGCTGTGGTGGGGACCTCGGTGTGACTCAGGACATGGGAAAAGTTCAGGGATGGTTTCAAGGCTTGGGAGATGGACTGGGGAGGAGGGTGGAAACCCAGCCCCGGCAGTGGAGCCGGTCATGAGAGCCCCCGTTCCTCCCGGCCTCCCTTCTCCACCTTCCCCCGACCTTTCCTGTGTGTTTCCTGATCAGATGCCTGACCTTTTCACATCCAATTAGCACAATGCTTCAACTGCTGCCTGAATCCCATTTTCACCCTCCTTCTCCTCCCCTCCAAACCCCTCTTCCTGCTCAGCATCCTGGAAGCTCCGAGTGGGGCTCTGTGACGTGCCGTGGTTCTCAGTCGGGGGTTTTTTTTTGCTCTCAGCAGGCTGATCCCCAATTCCTGTGCTTCCAAAGGGCTCTGCCTCCCCAGCCTCACTCGGGGCACCCCTCTCTGCAGGGAGGGCCCTGTGCCAGGGAGCTGCTTTGCTCTTTCCCAGCAAAGGTCACCGGAATATTTGGCTCAAAATCCTCTCGCTCGGGGTCCCCCCTGGCAATGGCCCTGGGCTTTCACAGATCTGGTGGCTCTGCAGGACCCTTGGTATTTGCAAACATGAAAAATCTGTGTAACATCTCAGCTGCTGGCAGGGAGGAACATCTGCTGCCCTCCCAAACTCGTCCCTGCTGCAGGAGCTGTTGGATGTGACCATCAGGAGTGAGTTCAGAGCGGTTCAGCTGCGATGGATTGAGCTCTCTGCCTCTGGAATATCGTCCCTCTCTGTCCCCCCCGGAATCTGCAGGTTTTATTTTACCTCAAGGGACACTGTAGTTTTATTTTTGGTCTTCCCACCTGCATTTTTGACAGGCTGCTAAAATTGGAATGGAAAAGTCGTAATTTGAGGATCTTTCTGAGGGAAGGGAAATGGAGCTGCTCTCTGGTTTAGTCCTTAGGCCTTTTTCAAGCATCTTGCTTGGTGACTTCACTCATGCTTTGAACTTTTGAAGATCAGGATTTTCATACATCTGCACTAAAACTGAAAAAGAAAGAGCACAGGTTTATAAGTAAATAAGTAAAAAAACCACCCCCAAAACCAACCAATAAACGTGATTTGAAAAAAACAATAAACACAATTTTCCAGATGTTTTTAAACCTTCCAAAAATTTGACAGAAGCAAAACAAAAATTAATATTTCTTCATTTTCTTAGGCTGTTTCTTAGGCTGCAGCAGTGTTGCTGCACTTTTTATTGTGTATGATCGTGTCCTTTTTAGGTTTGTGGGCTGTTGTCATGTGGAATGGCTGCAGAAGTTGGAATTTGGCCCTCAGCTCCCGTGCTGGAACCCTGTGGGGAGCAGAATCCCCCTCAGGCTTTTGTCTCTGGCTCTTGTCACTGCAGGAGAACACCTTGGGCCACTGAAAACAAAAAGATATATATCTATAAATAAAAATATGCAGGAATCTATCGTACTTTGTGTTAAATAGCATTTCTTTGTTTCCTGCGTCTGAGTTTTCCTGAATTTCAGGATCACTTGCAGCAGCTGTGCAGTGCTGTCAGCTGAAAGAGCTGCTGTGCTCCCCTTTGGAAAGGCAGAATTCTTTCCAAATACTTTTAAAGTCAATCCAAGTTCTCAGGAGCGCAGCGTTCAGCCCAGTCCTTGGCTTGCAAGCGTTATTGGGAAGAAATTTGGGATCACTTGGAGCACAGGGCCTCTCCAAACGCCAGGTGAGACCGTGCTCGGTGCAGGGTGAGCTCACTCAGTGTGCAGAGCTGCAGTGAATTCCCTGTGTGATTCCAGCTCCCTAAAACGCAGCTGGGTGTCTCCTGCAGCCTTTCCAGTGGGGTTTGCATTCCTCAGTAATCCCCACTGGCAGTGCTGATTCAGAAACTGGATTGAGAGCTCCACCTCCACTCTGAGAGCTCAGAGTGATGTCCAGATGCTGCAACCCCTGCTAACAGTGGGAAAAGTGAGGGAAAAGATGTTCCCAGTCTGCCTGCAGCTGGTACAGGGCTGTGCCAAACTCCAGGGAAAGTGCAGGGAGGGAGCTGAACCCCAGGGATAAGAATGAAAAACTCAATCCTTTATTTTAAACTCCCGGCTCATACCAAAGCCAGCGAAAGATGAGGATGAAAGAACGAGGTGCCTTTAATTTTCTCACCTCTGGATTAACACAAAATAATTGCTCCTGCCTACAGTAGAATTGATAAGAAGCTGCAAACATCTGGATTGACAGAGTGTGACCATCACTGCCCTGGAGAGAAGTTGCTGCTGCTGCTGCTGCTGCTGCGCTCAGCCCCTGCAGGTGGTACCTTGGCTCCACTCCTGATGCGCTGCAGAGTTTAATTTCTCCCTTACAAGACTTCTGGGGGTGCTGGGGAGGAGCTGCCGCTGCTCATTTCGTGCCTCAGGGCAGCTGTGGCCGAGGGTTTGAGGCTGAGCGGAGATGAAAAGTGACACAGTGTTAATACATTCGGCATTCATTTTGTATCGGATTAGCGGTGCTTGTCGCGGGTAAGTGAGGTGTCACAGCCTGTTAGGCGCCATCACGAGCCCACAGCCGAACATCCCGTGGAGGTAACGGGGATGTGCTGAGCACGGAGTGAAGGCTGTGCCTCAAAACTGCATCCAGCCCTGCTGGGAACGGGATCCGAGGGAAAGCTGCAGGGAGGGACAAAGTTGCCCCGTGAATACCTTGAGTTTCCTGGTCCCTTTTTTGGCAAGTTTAGAACAAGCTGAATTTCCAGGACGCCAAGCAGCAGAAAAGCACAATCAGGTCACTGACTGCTGATTAAAATCTTACACCTTGGTGCAAAGGGATGAAAGAAAGGAGAGGGAATCCTCATCACAGCATTTTAATTGGGAATCCTTATCAATCTCTCAAGTCTCTTCCAGTCTCCCTGATTTTCAGAGTTAGCTGATGCAACCTTCTCCTTGGATTTCAAAATGGGTGAGGAAAGAGCTGATGGACAAATACTGCTTTGAAAACAGTTTTGTTGCTGTCTCTTTGGGTTTGTGTTCTGGATTCTGCTCCCTGTCTGCCTTGGGCAGAGAACTTCATTTCTGTGTGCCTTCATTTGTGTGTCCCTGAACTGACAGCAACAAGAGATTCCCTGCGAGACTGAGGCCTAAGAATATTCCTGAGACAAAAGAAATCCTAGAAATTATTACTGAAACCATCTTCCCCCTCGCAGTTTTTTCTTGAAACCAGGCGAAAGGAGTGACATTTCTGACGTTTAGGGATGGAATGTTTGGTTTTCTTGCTCTCAAAGCTTTAAGGTACACAAAGCAGCCCAGAGATGCCTGGAAAAAAGGGGAATATCAGACAGCCATCGGTCCTTCTTCCCTCCAGGAATCTGAGATCTGCACTGACAAACTCCCAGCTGCCCCCCTGCAGGCTTGGCTGAGCTGGTGCTGGAAACAGGAGACACCTGGACCAATTCCCTGATAAAACTGCCCGGACCAAAGGCAGAGGGACCTCACACATTCCTGTGCACAAGCATTCCGTGATCCATTAAATTGGGAGATGCAGTGCTGGTGCCTTGTTTTCTGTTCTGGAGTCCCCAGGGATGTAAAGCCACAATCACCTGCTTGCAGTGGATTTTTTTAAAGTGCAGGGAGAGAAAGGAAAGCACATCCAGAGCTGCTGGCTGCCCGGGAAGGCCCTTGGCTAATGGAGTGCTTCAGAGCTTTTTTTCCGATATTCCCAAGCCTCTTCAGACTTTGGATTTGATGTGGGTTGGTGCTGAAAGTTAACTCTGGCATTTTCAGGGACAGAATTTTGCCTTTTTCTTGTAGGTAAGATTTCTAGTTGCATGTGGTTGCTGGGCACTGCAGGATTAGCTTTTCACTGTCTTTAATCCACAAAGGAATCCTTAAGTTTTCCCTGAGGAATATCGAACCCTGGCTGCTGGGGGCATTTGATGACCCACCTCACTGAGACACCAGGAACAGCGAATTTACTCACACAGGGCATGCACTGGTGCTGTGCTGGTGAAGCCATCCCACATCCCTTCCCTGGCTCATCCAAGATTTCCGAAGGAGGGACTGGTGGGTGCTGTTGGTATTTCTGTTGGTAAAGCACCACCAGCCCAGTTCCAGCCCCACTCCTGCTCAGCTGCTGCAAACCTCTAAAAACCAGAGCTTTTGCTCTGTGAAATGTTGGTTTTCTGCTCTCCCTGGGCCTTCCTCTCTCCTCTGCAGCCCCAATTCCAAACCCTTCACGTCACCACTTGGAAACTCGGCCGCGTGCAGGACTCTTCCCCTGTGCTTTCTGTTTGAACAGCCTCCCCCGGCCCCAGCACATGTGGTTCCAATTCCAGAGGCTCTGCAGCGCTGTGTGGATGGGGACGGGGCTGGGCTGACCCCTCTCTTTCACCGCAGCCCGTTCCGGGGAGGGGGAGGCTCCTCTTATCTGTTCTTTCTTGTATTTGGGATGCTTTCGCTTCCCAACCGAATTCCTGCAACCCGAGGCGGGCGGAGGGGAGGCGGCTGCAGGCAGCGTGCTGGGGCCAGGCCTTGGTCACTGGGAGCACTGGAGCTCTCGGGAGAAGGCAACTCTTGGCCTCTGTGTCTGTGCCAGCCAAGGAATACAGAAAGCAGATGTCCCAGAGCACAGCCTGCGCTCCCTTAATTATCCCCAGGAGACTGCGGCCGCCTCCAGCCTCTCCTCCCTGGTGCGAGGAATGCAGCAGAGCTGTCTGTAAGGAGACACTGCCTGATGTTTATTTTGGCCTGAGATGCTGTCAGGGTAACTGTTAGGGCTGGTGTGGTCTGAGCACGAGTGGGGGTGTCGACCTTTTTGGGTTCTCCTCATAACTCCGGGGTAAACCAACACAGCCTTCCCTCGTCCTGCTTTGCCTGCAGCAGAAACCGGGGAAGAGAGTCCAAGGGGCCATAAAAGCCTTCATGTGCCCGTGTCTGTCATCGCTGCTGAGCAGCACCAGTGGGGGAAGATGTTTGGTTTCTCAAGAGTTTCATTTTAAGGCCCACTGAGCCTTAAATACTTGAGCGTGGAGCTCGTCTGCAGTGTCTTCAGCACTTCCCTGCTTTAACTCCCAAGTCACGCAAGCAAGTTTGACTCAAGATGTAATTCCTTGGCCATAAAAGTCGTTGTCAGCCTCCTGCTCCAGCAGCTAAAATTCTGAATCTGCTGATTGCAAAACGCTCAGGTTTTTCTCGTTAGCTCTGGGTGGGGGGCAGGCTCCTGCTTTTTCATGAGGAAACTTTGTAAATCATTTCCTACGAGACTGTAGCAAGATGAGACTCCAACAGATGTGAAATGTCCTAAATTCCTGGCATGAGGGAGTGGTTCAGAGCTGCAACATGGCAGGCTGTCCTGGGCTTTTTGTTTTTAACTCCCAAACATATCATTCCTTCATATGCCTAATTCAGACACATTCTGTTTTCAGACACTTTGATTTTAGCACAAAATAGTGAGGCGAATGCAGGATTGTTCTGGTGTAGCTTTGCGGATGTTTATTCTCTCTGGGCGGATTTAAGTAGGAAGTTATTGCATATTTGGATTATTTTTACTACAATGAAGCATTTCAGCAGTTCGGGCCTGGACGAGAGCAGCTATAGCATGGGATTTCTGGCTGCACTGAGGTGTTTTTTCCAACAGCTTGGATTTTGGGAAGAGCGTGTGACTCAGGACCACAGGGACAAACCTTCCTTCTCAGAAGGATCCCGTTCCCCGTCAGAGAGCGAGGATGACTTTGAGGAGCATCCCACAGAATGATGCGCTGGAGAACTCGTCTGCAGGGGACGGTTCCTGTTCCAGGGAGGATGTGATGTGCCCTGACACCAGGGCTTGTCCTGTTCCTGTCACACCCGCGCCCAGGAAACATTTTGATCTTAACGACCAGGAGCAGGCAGAGCCCCTGTCATAGGTGAGCTGGGAATTGTTCGGACAGGGTACAAACTGTGTGTGGATACCACTGGAAACCCTGCTCTTGCTGGTGTGTGGAAGAAAGTTTCCCTCAGCAGCAGATTCCGGTCGTTCCCTGAGTCACTTCCAACGTCTGGAGCTGCAGGAAAATCACAGGTTGCATTTCTGCTCCTCGCCGGGCATCGGGGCCTTGGAATAGTCTGTTGCAAATGTCATCTTTGATAAAAAGCCAAAATAAATCATAAAAAAAGCACTGCTGAAGGACAAACTGCACAGATGTTCCTGAAGAAGCTGAAATTTTTGAATTATGGATATTCACATCTTAAGCGAGCTTGGTGTAGGGATGGCTTGGGCCATAAAAAGGATTATCATGCATTTCTTTTGTCTTCATTCTCTGAATCTTTTCTAGGTTGTTCCTCCGAATTCCAGCAGTTAAGTGATACAGCACAACTTATTACTTTTTAAATAGTAGAATCTATTTTTAGCATTGCTCCCTAATTCAAACCTTCTGAACCTAATGAAAGATTTAAGTCTGGAAGCTCTTTAGCTTTTAGGATGTGAATTTGCCTACAAATAAAAACGTCAGCAAAGCATTTATTTTCCCTTCGATTCTGCTTGTCTGGCAATGTGTATTTGATGTTGGGATGTGTATGTGTGTGTTTTCATATCATTGTACCGGGTATGGGCTTCAGCACAGCATGGACATGAAAGTGTGGGATCCTGGTAAGGATTTGATGCCTTAGGTTTTAACTCTTATATTTTTCAAATCCTGCATTCCCAGTGTGTGGCTCTGAGCTGCCTTGCAGCCTGGCAGCTGCTGCTCTCTCATGCTCACACAGACATAACAAAGCCTCTCCAGGCCTGCTCTGCAAGGACACCCAGCCCGTCCCAGGCCCAAAATGTGTAACCCAGCACCTTGAGAAGGGGGCGAGCTGAGGGGCAGTTCCATCATTAGCTAAAGTTTAATTGGCCAATTTATGCTGATCTGCAAATGGCCCAAACCTGTAACAGTGTGAAGAACTCGTGACTCGGGGTCCATCTCGGGTGCAGCCTTTGGCCTGCCCAGGGTGTGCCTCTGAAGGCCTTTCCAATAAATATCCACCTTTATTCCCTTACTCCTGTCCGGTCTCTGTTTCCAGCTTGGCCTTTTAGGCATCAGATTCAGGCAGGAAAACACTGCTTTACATGGACACAACTTGTGATAAGGCCTCGGTTTACTCAGCAGTCGCTGCTTGCTGTGTTGCCCCGGCTCCTTCCCTCTACACCCATTTCAAAGGGCTGATTCTGCTGAAATTCAAACCCTTTTAAGACACACACTCACCACGAGAAGTCCTTAAAATGTTGAAATGAGTTCTGAGGAATTCCTCAAGACTGACATCTTTGCATGAGGGATCCAGGCTGTTGTCCATACTTTTTTTTCAGTTTAAGCTCTGCCATGTGTGCAAGGCAGAAGGGGCTGGGAGAGCGAAAAACCCCTTTGAGTCCTTCCCCTGCTCAACCTGTCCTCCTGTGGGCACTGTCTGGATGGCTCTGGGCTTGATTTAAATCTTTGTTGCTGTGTTTTCCTTGGAGATTTGAGCGTGGGGAGGGATGAGAGGATGCTTGTCCCTGGTCTGCAGGGTGTGGGGTGAGTTATTGTCCTCGGAACAATGCAGGGAACAGTCACACAGGGTCACCGCTCCTCCCCTCTGCTGTGCCACCAAGCCTGGCGCTGCACCCAAAGCCTTCAGGCCAATGCTTCCAAAAGCATTAAAAA
>VXBT01007291.1:298201-314389 GCA_013400235.1 Oriolus oriolus | reverse complement strand
AAAAAAAAAAAAAAAAGAGTTGGGATAAGCAGGAAAACCAATCCCACCTCCTCCTGGAGTCATGGGACGGGAGCTGAGTAAAGCCAAAAGCAGCGATTCCCGAATTCCTGGCGGCACAAAGCGCTGCCCACAGGATGTGGAAAGGGGAAGAGGGTTTTTTGGGTAAGAACTGCGGAGCCTGCAGAAATGTGGCATTACTTTTGGATGTGATTTCTGGGAAAATCATCCCTTTTTTTTCATCCATTGTGTGCAGGATCCAGCCCTTGAGGCCACCCAGGGCTGCAGAGCTTTGTGAGGGGAAGGTTTGGAGCAGCAAAGGGATAAATCCCTTTGCAACCCAGCCCCTGTGCCCTGGGAGGGACTGGCCACGAGCAGATGTTCCTCTGGCAGCCTTTTAAATGAAACTTCAACCGGGGAGGGAGGGAAGTGGTTAAAAGCATCTCATTTATTTGGCCTGTCCTTGCAAGGCCTCACCTACACAAATACCGACAGCTTCAGGGAGCATTTCTTCTTCTCTGGACAATAAAACCTAGAGGGGACCTGCATCTGTTTCCAGCTCCTTCTTCTCTCATGTGTCACAAATTCCAGCACATATCCAAACATAAATCACCGTTTCATCCCTGTTTGCTGCAGCCAGACCCTACCCAAGCTACGGAAAATGTGAGATTTGCTCACATTTGTTGATGATGTTGAGCTCTCTTGGGATTTTTTGCGGGTAATTTCTCTACCTGGCCCTGATGTTTGGTAATTGGAAGAGGCTGTTTTATCTTCCTTTCAACCATACACATATGGGTGACGGGAAGGAAATTAAGTGAGAGTCCTATCTAGAGAACCTGCAAAACTTAAGCTCCTTTGGGAGCTTTCAGGCATTGTTGAAGCACTAATAAGAATTAAAGAGACAAACCAGGGTTTTTTTAAATAATTTTTTTTTCTAATAGTGAAAAGTTTGCACAGTGTGTGAGTCTGGTTATTGGTTCAGTGGTGAATCAGCTCCGAATTATTGCTGATTCTTTGAAAAAATAAAGGGTGCTCTAGGAATTTGTCACTATTCCACTGGATGTCTCCCTGATTTTTCTCCCCATTTAGATGATGAGTTTATAGGCACAGGACTTTTCCTTAAATCCACAGACATTTCCTGCGAGCAGCAAGTATTAGACTGAGGTGTGAGCCCTGCTAAACCCAGCGTGTCTAAGCCAGAAAGGAATGAAAACTCTGTCATAATCTCGCAAAAAATTTACAGTTTTACATTAGAAACCTCGCCCAGGATTAAGTTTTAAAACGCAGAACACCTGCGAGGTTGTGCACAAACCCTCAGAGCTCCACAGGACTCGGAAAACGCTGCAAATGTCGTGTGAATGTCCCTGCTGTGGTGCCTAAATTAAGGTTATTGATCAGTGATGTAGAGTGTCGGCGCTAATGAGGGCAGCCCGCAGCAACGCGGGCTCCAGGGAAAAGCTGGATTCGTCCTGGGCAGGAATTCTAATTGTATTTGGCAGATGGAGATCTGAGACCAGCGAATCCAGTGATAAACTGGATTACTTTTCCCTTTAAAGCAAGCAGCTAATGTGGCTGAAAAGGAGCTTTCACTGCCAGCAGTTCGGGCAGGGCAGGAGAGCTGAAGCTGTGGCAAGGCTCCACCTGCCTTAAAAATCTGGGTGTTTTGTGCACACAGCAGGTGATAACACTTGATAAAGTGTTTGGGAAGGATAAATTAAATATCAGACTCTCAGGAGCCGAGGGATGGTCACAGTAACTCAGAGGCAGGCCTGAGAACGGGAGAAGGAACAGAAGGAATTTTTTAAAAGTTGGTCCTGAATAAATCGAAAAAGATGAGGAAGCATCATGTTGGATGTCAATTTTCTGTCTGTTTTTCACTTGAGGGTTCAGGATCCGCTGTTTAAATAGCATAAAGGTATATAATTAGTATATAATATATAAAAAGCATAGGAACAAATCCAGCCTGTGCAACTGGAACCTCTTGTGCTCTGGATTGCGCTCTGGATTTTGCTCTGTCACCCCAGCACTGTGTGTTCAGTCACACGTGGGACTTCCCAGTGCTGGAAACTTCCCCAATTTTCATCAGTTTCGCAATATTTGGCCCAGGAAGCAAAATATTTCCTCCCACTTCATTTCGCAGGGAAAAAAAAAATGGTTTTAGGGTTTTGTCTTGAACAGCAAAACTGCAGAACAACGCAAGTGCCCTGGGAAGATTTGTACCCCAAAGGCAAATGGCATCGGTGCCCCATGGAAATTTGGTCGGGAAATTTTTGATTTTGACCTGGGGGATCCCTGACCCCAGTGCCTGTAATTTTCCCCTTCCTCTGATCTCGTGGGTCAGTTTTAATCGAGTTTGGACTTTCCATGGTGAGTCCACGTTTACAAGTCGGAGACGGGCAAAGCCAGGAATTAATCCCTGATTTTTGTTCAGTTTTAGCACGGATGCAGAATAAAAACTCGAGCAGACAGTGCCTAACGCAGTGCTGGCTGAACATCCCACTTTTCCTGCGGTGCATCATCTCCTGGGCCAGGTTTTATGGCGTTAACACACGTTTTGGGGGGTTTTGTCTCACATTCCGCGGGCTCTGCTTCCCTCTAGCGGGTCCGCTTGGCAGTTGCCTTTTTATTTATTTTTTAAATCCTGACAAACCGTCTTTGACAACTCTTACTTTTCTTGGACGCTGCTGTTCAAAGATACTTCCCAACCCTATTTACTCCACGCTTTCCTTAAGTTTAACCCTCTTCTTCCCAGGCTGGTTTCTTATTTCTGAAACACATGAATATCATCCGGCGTTAGGGAAGAGACTCCAAGCCTTTGCCAGATTGATATGGGGATAAAATCAAAGGCTTTCTGGGTGGAAACACTGCTTTTGAAATCGGGTAATAAGAGGTGAGGGCAGAGCTGGGGAGGTTATCTGAAATTCGGAGTGTGCAGAGGGTGTGGGTGCCGCTCCAGCACTGACAGCTCCGGAGTGTGAAGCCATCTGCTCGAGCTTCAGTATCGGCGTGAAAACGCCTGGGTCTGTACAGACGTCTCCTTAAATCAGCTGCAGTCGGTGCAGGGAGCCGAGCTGCGGGGTTTGCTTGGACGCTGCGGAGAAAACGAGGAAGAATTCAGCAAAAGCTGCTTAGCAAACCCCAGCAGAGATGCAGCCTGGCCTCTGACCGCTGGCGTCTGTCTTCCAGCTTCCTGTTCTGTTTGGCTCGGCGAGGCTCAGACTGAATTCAAGAGAGTGGCGGAAGAAAACGTGACCCTGCCCTGCCACCACCGCCTGGGGCTGCTGGAGCAGGGCAGCCTGGACATCGAGTGGCTGCTGCACATCTCCGAGACGGTGCAGAAAGCGGTGGGTTTGCTGAGAAAATCACTTTATTTCTGCCTTCACACCACCAGCCCTCGATTTAACGGCGCTCCTGTGATGATCTTTGCAGGTTATTCTGATGACGAGAGCAGTGTTTAGAAAACAGAGCTGATTTGGAGGGATTTGTAACGTGTAAAAGTTATTTGATATCCACACGTGTTGTGTTACAATGGAATTGGTTTTTAAATGTAGCCAGTCTTCATTAGACAAAGCTCAGAGGTGCCCTTCAGGCTTTCAAAATAACCTTGGATTTTGCAGGCCCAGTTTTCGAATCCTTGGTTTCAGTACAAAACACAGGAGCTCAGTCCTTATAAAAATTAGGTCTGCAGTGACTTAAATTAGCACAGCCAAACCCACAGACTGCTTTGATGCGTTGTGGCACAAACTGATGCCTATTTTGACACTTGTATAAATGCCTGACATAAATCTCCAGCAGAAATTCGCTTTCTGCGTCGTTCTCAGGGTAGAAACCCAGGTTTGCTTCCCCACCCTGCTCCAGGCTTCCTGCGTGGCCCTCGACAAATCACTTAACCATGAAGTGCAGCTCCTGGAAATGCTTGGATTTGTTGTTCCACGTGAAAATAAAATGACAGCTCAGTGCCTGCTCTGCTCCCCAGGTGATCACCTACTCCGGAGGCCGTGTTTATGATGACCTGAACGAGGAGCAGAAGGGCCGTGTCTCCTTCACCTCCAACTTCCTGGCTGGAGATGCGTCCTTACAGATCATCTCCCTGCAGTCCAGCGACGCAGGGAAGTACATCTGCAAGGTCAAAAACGCTGGGCAGTACGAATGGGCTCGCATCACCCTCAAGGTTGTAGGTAAGGACAGTTTCTTGTTCTCCCAAAGGGGAAAAAAGGAAATCCAGGCTCACTTCCTGGGGAGAGATTTGTTTCAGCAGGGTACAAATACAAAAAGACACCTCAAGATCGAGTTTCAGCGCCCAACTTTATATCTGCCTTTGCAATTTTTGGCAAAGGACAGGCCACAGGAAGAGCCTAAAGAACTGGTTTGAGGTAGGTGTGATTATCTGCATGACCATTCTTTCCAAATGATCTCTATGATCTCATCACCCAAACCAGGCTGATATTCTATCTCAGCTGGCCATCACCTCCTGCTGGGGACTGGCAGTTCATGTCCCAGCCCCCCCAGCCTGATCCAAGCCAGTGGAGGTGACAAACAAGCAGCTGGGGGTGGCATTTCCCTTCCCTGATTTCAGTTTCTTGCTCAGCTTTTCACACACTCTGTGATCCCGTGGAACAATCCCGTGGCCTGCCGGGTGCTGTGGGGAGAAGGAAGAACTGGAGAAGTACAGGGAGGGGAAAGATGTTCTCTGGCAGAAAGATGTGCCTGGCAGAGGAATGTGGTGACAGAGCTCCACTGATGAGAGTGACCAGGAGGCAAAGTGCCACAGAGTGGCAGAATGGCACTGCTGTGGCTGAGCCAGCCAGCTCCACTGTGGGGCTGCAGCTAAACCCCTAAAAACCTTCTGTTTTGTGCCCAGTAGAAGCTGCAGTTGAAAGGAAAGAAGGAAGAAAGAGAGGGGGAAGAAGGGGGGAAAGGAAGGGTTTTTAGTGCCCTAAAAACCATCACTGGTGTGAGTTCTTAATGCATTCCAGGGAAGGCAGCTCTCGGAAGCTGTTTAAGCGCCAAAGGAAGGGTTTCCACCGAGTAAACCCTGCAGTGTTTGCATGACCTGTCTCCTGCTCCCTCTAGAGAAACCCTCCAAGCCCAAGTGCTGGCTGGAGGGAGAGATGCTGGAAGGGAAGGAGCTGTCCCTGCAGTGCCGCTCTGCCTCGGGCACTGCCCCCATCTCGTACCGCTGGCAGCGCATCAGCGAGGAGGACGAGAGAGCCGAGCACCTCCCGCCCAACTCCAGAGTCAGTAAGTGGAGCCCTCCTTCCCTAGGAGCTCTGCGGCCACCGGGTGCTGGGGACAGTGATGCTCCTCCCACCGCTGCGGCTGCACCTGGGTGATGCCTTTTCCTGCCTCTGAAAATTAAGAGAGCTGAACACGGTTAAGAGGGAAAAAGGGTTTTACCTCGGTGTTTATTGAAGGATCCTCAGGGGCGCCGAAATGCACATCGAAATGCACCCCGAAATGCCCCCTGGAGAAATGGCCCCCCACGATGTGATGTGTGTGCAATTATAGGCCTTGCTAATTAGCACATCTATCAAAGATTGCCCAGGGAGGGACTCCAGCGAGACCCCTCAGCGAGGAACCTTCCCCTGGCTGGGCCTGGCTTTGTTTACAGAATGTGTTCTGGAGAGGCCCTCGGGGTCTGGGGTTTCCAGGGTGTTTGGGCTCTTGGCTTAACGGGATATTGGGTCTGAGGGAAGTGATCAAACTTAAAGAATTACAACCATGTAGGCCAAAAGCACCAAGAATACACAAAAGCTACACAAAAGAGTGTATAAAAGGGGTATAAAAAAAGCAAAAACTCATCATGGCATCATGGGGGGATGCTCCACCTTTCCCCCCTTCTTCCCCCCTCCTTTCTTCCTCCTTTCCCCCTTTGCATTGTCCTGGAGTTGACTGGACGCCACAGATCAATTTGTGCCTCTGTGCGCTACCCCCAGCTGAAGTTTCTCGGTCCGTTTGATGACTCCCGTGGTGGTTTTCCCGTTTTCCAGACATTTCGAACCCCGGGCAGGTGGTGCTGAAGAACCTGACGCAGATGAGCACGGGGCTGTACCAGTGCGTGGCCACCAACGAGGCGGGGCAGGAGAGCTGCGTGCTGCAGGTGACAGTGCAGCGTAAGTACAGCCCTGAACCGCGTCCCTGCTCCACGTGGGAGCTCTCCCACCTGGCAAACTCTGCTGCTGCACCTTTGCCCTTTCATACTTCACTCACGTAAAAATATCAATCTTATTTACTGCACTTTTGATTCGCACAGCAGCCCTCACCTAAAACGGTAACAGCATCAAAACCTGAGCCCAAATGATGTTTTTATCCCTTTAGATGTCTGGGTCTGCTAGAAACCTTTGGTTTTCAGAAAGATTCAGGAAATACAAGCAGGGGAAATGGTGAGTTAGGGGTTGTTCTTGTCAGGAAAATTAATCCACAAACAACAGAGGTTTATGTCCAAAAAGGAGACAGAGGAGTCCTATTGCTTTATTCAAATAAAGGGAGAGGCCATGGGGCATCCCCTGGGGTCTCTCACATTTTTGGAGGGTGCAGCCTCCTTTTTTATCCTGATTTCCCGGCCGCATTTCCCTCTCTCTTTCCCCACTGCCTGAGGTACTCAAGAGGTACAGAGTTCCCAGAACACCTAATTCCTAAGACTCCCTTCTAATGTATAACCTCCACCTTAATTTTTTTAATTCCTGGAATTCATGGTTCTTCCCATTGTTTCTTTCATCTCTCAACATCCAATTTCATTTACCAGCAGAATTACAGTTTATTTGTAAGGACAAATCTCTTCCATTCCATTCATCAATCAGTGGAACCCTTCCCAGTGTTTCTTACATCTCTCAGTGCTGGTTTTATCTACAGCAGGCCCAGGGCCTGTTTGTAAAGACAAGTCCTCCATTCCTTACATTCTGACTGGAGTGATTGTGTGAGATGACTCTGGATATTCCATCACTCCAAATTCTGTATTGACTGCACTTCGGGACAGCAAAATATCTGCAGGCGGTTGGAAAGGCTGAATGCGACACGGAATAATTTGCGAGATAAAGAGTCACTTTTGACAGAGTTTGGTTTTAATCGGGATTTAGCCATTTGGGTCCTGAAGAGCAGAGGTTAAAATCCCCTGACTAACCTCACCAAGGGTGTGCCAGCTCTCGGCAGGGTGTCCTTTGCATATGCATACCAGGAAAAAGGTGGAGTTTATCACCCCAACCCCAACAATAGAGCAGAGCAGCTCTCCCAGCTGGAACTGCTGCGATAAGACTCCTGACAAAGAAGTCTCCTCTTGGAGATTCCCTATCTTTGGAATTTTTCTGCCCAGCCAAGCCTGAAATAACTGGAATACGGAATAAGGAAAAACCGGTTTGCCTCAGGCATGTGAAGTAAAAGCGTCCAGGCAGCTTTTATGCCAATTGAACTGAATTGGTTTAAAACCTCGCTTGGCTTTGCTAAACCCTCCGTAGGGACTGAGCCTTAAGGAAACAAGTTTCAGCCAAGCCCAACCTAACCACTTTTATCAGCAGAGGTTGTCATAAACGATGGGCGAAGGGCCTACAATCCATGGGAAATGTTCTCTCATTACCTTGGCTGGTTTGGATGAAAATTGCCCTGCACGGGATGCCCTTTCTTCCCTCCTTTGTCCACGTCAGCCAGGTCACTTTTTCTCCACATTTGAATAATTCGTTCTGGAAGTGGGCTGTAATCATTTACGGGGAGTTGAAAGGGAAAAAACAATCCTCATTTGGAAACATTTATAGATCAAACACTCTTCTGCCTCTGGGGTGCTGCCTGGTGCCGTGTGTCTGCCCTGTCTTTGTATTTTCTGTATTTTTGTGCTCTTAGAAGGGGATTTTTCCTCCTTATTTCAAGGCTGCCCCACAGCTGAAGGCACAGCACGCGTGGTTTCACCCTTCCAGAGGTGATTGCTTTGCTCGCTGTCAGCTCAGCTTTAGCTGAAGATAAACTGGTTCAGCTTCTGTGTGGAGACACACCTGAAAAAATAAACTACAGCCTTCTGCCCTAAGTTATACCCAGTGCTGGGACTTGTAGCGTGGACTAGAACGTGACCACAACAACAAGGGTTCACCAATAAATTTGTTTTTTGGACAACAGATGCACAGAATATCAGCATGATCGCCGGGGCAGTGTGTGGAGTGGTGGTGGGGCTCTCCCTCCTTTTGCTGGTGGTGAGGCTGACGATAAGGAGGAAAGAAAAGAAGAGATACGAGGAAGAGGAGGCACCGAATGAAATCAGGTAACGCCTTTTATTTAATCCCACCTCCCACACTCCCTTCTCGCAGTTTCACACGTCTTTCCACCGCGGTTTTAAGTAACTATAAGTAGCTTTAAGTGTCTTCAAAGGTTGTTCTAAAAAGCCTGTAAAGTCTCGGTGAAATATCACCGACAAATTTCTTGACTGTGAGAATCTTTGTGAAGACTTTCCAGAAAATTAGATTAAAGTCCCCCCTCCTCCACCCGGGCGAATTAGCACAGACCTCAACCAACTGTTTTCTCTCACATTTGCAATCTCGGTATTTTGAAGCATTTGCATACTCTTTCATGGCGTTAAATTAAAGCTGCTTGTCCCTTGGTGGTTCTGAGAGGGTTTGGGGGTGGTTTTCTTTCCTCTCCTTCTTTCTCTTCTCTTTCTTTTTTCTTTTCTTTTCTTTTTCTTTCCTTTCTTTCCCCCTCTTACCCCCGCTTTCCTGCTCTTGTTCCTGTCTTTCCCCTCTTCTTCCCCCTCTTCTTTCCCCCACTTTCCCCCCCCGTTCCCTTCTTTTCCCCCTTTTTTCTCCCTTCTTTCCCCACTGTTCCTACCTTCTTTCCCCCTTTTCCCTCTTTTTTCCCCTTCTTTCCCCCCTTCTTTCTTTCTTCCTTCTTTCCCCCTTCTCTCCCCCTTTTTCCCTCTCAACTGCAGCTCCTCTCGGGCACACCATGAAGCAGACAGCTTCTCTGAGCCTTCCTTGAGCCTTTTGAACAACTGTTCCCCCGGATTTAGCTCCAGTGCCCCGAGCAGCCGAGTGCGGAGGGGAGCGGGAGCACCGGGAATGCTGTCTCCTGTTCCTGGAGCTCATCTGTTCCCTGCCTCGGGCCTGCCCCTGAGCTCCCCTAAGCACAGCTTGGGCTCCAGCCAACCCGGCCTAAACTCCTCAGCAAGGAAAGCGCTGGAAAGATCTGTTTCCAGGAATGAGTCTGAGCTGCTGCCGCCCTCGAAGGAACAAACCCTTGATCCATCTTTGTGTCTATTTGCGCGGCTGCCTGGCCTCGTGTGACATCCCTGCACCATCGGGCACCTCCGTAATCCCTTCAGCTGCTGATTACTCCCAGGCTGCCGGCACGAAGGCAGTCTCTGCTGATTTCTTCCCCTTTTCCCGTTTCCTTTGCTTTCTCATCTTGCCTTTTCAGCTTGAGCCTCACCCTCTTGTGCCACCCTTTCACGCCTGCCTGTCACATCCTCCCCCTCTTCCTCTCTCTCTGTCAGGACCCAGCTCTTGCGCTTCTTTCACTCCCCACAGGGGTGGTTTGAAGTGGAGGAACCGGTTTCAGGCAGCCTTGCCCAGGCCATTTGTCGTTCTGGCTGAGGATTACAGAGCAGACAGCTCTATCTGCGCTCTCTGCTCCGACACTTGACACACTGAGATGGTTGTGAGCAACTTGTTTATTCCCAACCCATTTACCAAAAGCTCTGCGGGGCAGTGGGGAGTTTAATCCACAAAGTTACCCAGCACAGAGTTTGGACGACTCGCAGGATGTACCCTGGTGGTTTGCAGAGGGGCTAAATGAGCGTCCCTGTTCTCTCTCGAGCCCTGTGTGTGTGTTCGCTTGCAGGGAAGATGCGGAGGCACCCAAGGCCCACCTCGTCAAGCCCAGCTCCTCCTCCTCCGGCTCCAGGAGCTCCCGCTCGGGTTCCTCCTCCACCAGGTCCACAGCCAACAGTGCCTCCCGCAGCCAGCGGACTTTGTCCACCGAAGCCACTCCGCACCTCACCCCTCCGCAGTACGGCCAGCGGCAGCCGGACAGGAAAGAGACGGAGCCAAAGAAAGTCGACTACAACAACCTGGTGAGGATGGGAGCGACGCCGGTGATGGTGCCCGCTCAGAGCCGGGCGTTCCAGACCGTGTGACTGCCCACCAAGTGTCCCCTGGCCGGAGCAAACACCTCGCACACCACCAGCCACGTAGCGCTCGTTAGGGTAGCTAGTTCTCTTCCTGGTCAGCTTAGTCTTAATCACTTGGGATTATTCACACCACAAGAAGCCCTCCCACTCAATTCTTTCTGAACATCTTCCAGCACCGGGGTTCTGATACGGAATTTTCTTTTATTGAAGAAAGGAACGTTGGAGGGGAAAGGGAGGTTCTTTTTAAATTATCTTTCTTTCTTTTTTTTTTTTTTTAACACTGAGCATCTAAAAACCACGACAGCAAAGTGCTGTACAAGTGAATAGAAGCCAAACCTCAGGATTTTTAAAAAGGGATCAGCAGAGACTTAAAGATGCGTATTGCTCCACAGAGGTTTTGCGGGGAGGGAGAAGTCCCTTGGACTGGTTTTGGAGAAGTTTATTGAAGATGCATTGTCTTAAGTGAAGATTTTGAGGCTGAGGTTTCCAGCCTCAAAGGGAACTGACAGGTGCTTCACACTCTCTGCGTCCAGTGAAACACTGGAGGCTGTAACTAAAGCGGAAATGAACGGATCGCTCCCAAAGGACACGAGATGCAGTATTAAGGTGTCTGAACTAAACTCTGCACTAAAGAGAAAGGACCTTTTCTGTCACGAAAACAGAGGTGCTTTAATTGCCAGAATAAACTTAACGATGCACCCAGAGATAGGGCCAGGAGCCTGACTCTGCCTTCATGGGCAGCACTGCAGAGCCACGGGAGCCCCACTGGAGGGGTGTCCGTGGCTAATGAGCCTTAGAGAGAGGAGAGCTGGGCACTGAGTCCAGCAGGGAGGCAGGGCCCCGAACGGGGAGGGCCACCAATGTACCAAAAAAGCCTGGATGGAGCGCTTGGAAGAGCTCTTGGTTATTGCCAGGTGGAGAATTGGCCAGGTTTGGGGGGAGCTGTGCTGGAGAAGCCTTATGGAAAGCTCTTCCTGAGACTGAACCAACAGCACTGCTGAGCTGACCCCCAGGGAAGGCTTGAAGGATTCCCTGACAGAGGAAAACACACCTGGGACAGGTAAACAAGCACAAAACGCTGCTCCCACTAGGAAATCTTCGTGTGCGTTGTCCCACTCCTACACCAAATGCTGGGCAATGTGCGAGAGCTGAGGCTGAAACCTTTAGCAAGACTCTTCAAAAATTGCAAGAATTGTAAAAAATATTTTTTGTGAGCAACCAGGATAAGCGTTTCCAAGGAATATGAAGTTAGGAAAGGATGGGAGGTAGGGAAGATGCAGAGTTCTGTCATTGATATTTTCCTCTGAAGGACTTGCCTCTGACCACTGCTACACACAAGACACTGAGCTTGTAGGTTCTAGATTCCTGTATTCCTAGACTGGCCATTTTCTATTTAAAAAATGAGGGTGTTTGGGGTTTTTTTCCTATTTGAGAGAGGGAAGGTTTTCTCCAGTTTGCAGAAAGAGCCTAAAGAAGATGGATGAGCACAGAAGAGCCACAGATCTATAATTCTTTCACTCCAAGACTGTCATTAATCTCATTTTCTGACTGAGACCCAGAATTCTAATTTCTTTACTTGAGGCCTTTGACAACGTGATCAAAGCCAAGCCCTGCTCGGGCTACTTCCATATGAGAAATAGTTCTCAAACTTGCCCTACACCATGTGAGAACTTCTCTTCCTAGGAGCAGCCACCCATTTCCATCAGATGTACCAAAATTCCACTGCTTTCTCCACCCCGGATTTAACCCTTGGCAGGACAAATTACTGATGCCGTGCAGGGAGAACAATCCCAAGTCAGTTTTGAATAAGGGAGACCTGGTATGAGGTGCTTGACAAGCTGCTCCTCCCACGGCAGCTCCTGGTGGTGGATACTCTGCCATCTCCCCCTGGATGCTCCAGGAGCACAGCCCTGGGTCAGCCGTGCTCAAAGCAGCAGCTCTGTGTGTCTGTGATTCCTCTGCAGTTGCTCTTTCCCTCAGCTCTGAAGGTTCAGGCTCTCTCCAAAGCACTCCCAAGCCACCCCAGAGCTGGGAAAATCCAAGGAGCAGGAACAGGGCGGCTAAAGCAGCTTGTGGGTTTTTTCTGTGAGTGCTCGTTGTGCTTAACATTCCCCGTGCTGCACCTGAGGATCCCCACAGAGACCCAGGAGTGCTCTTGCCGTGCCTGAGCACCCAGGAGCTCCTCGCCACAAACTGGGGGTGACAATTCCAGGCTCTGGGGTAGTTCTGAGTCACAGCCCAGACCGGTTAATTAGCAGAGAGGAGGCTCTGCAGCCTGGAGGGAGCAGAATTTGCCCCGCTAGGCTTTCCTGGAGCCTTTGGGAATGGGCTGCGGGACACAGCAGCCCTGTCCTGCAGCAGAGAAGCCACTCCTCGTGCTGTGAGCTGGGACGGTGTGGGCTGAGAGGTGCGGGAGCCTTGGGGAAGGTCAGGCCGAGGTGCAGTGGCTGAAGCCTGGGCTGGGGGATCGATCCTGGCTGCTCCCAGCCCTGTTTGCTCGGAATTTCCAAGCCCTGCCCAGGAATCTGCTTCCAGCCCCACGCATCAGGGATTCACAGGGAGGGGGAAAGTTCATCACCCGAAGGGAACAGGAGAAAGGGATCATTCCAAAGGGATTTGCAACCTATTTTCCAAGCTCCAGACGATCAGGAGCTGCACAAGGGAAGCAAATAAGCCAAACCCTGTTTTGTAAAATAGTGTATTAAAGCATTTACTGTCATATACCAGCTATTACTTGTGTGATTAAATGCCTACCATGTTATGTAGCCTTTTGTTTCTCAGCAGCTAAACTAAGCTTCCATCTCTGCTACCTGCTATGATTGGTGTACTTGTACTGTGTCTGAACAACTCAGAGGAAAGCAAATATTTATTATTGATTCCTTTGAATCAATGATTTAATAATTTTTTTTTTTGGTCGGTTGTTTTATAAATAAAGGTGCTGCAGCTGAAGTGCTGCAGCTCAACTCAACTCGTACCATTTTCTGTGATGTGTTTCACGCTGTCAAGATGAATCCAAGGGGGAAAAAAAAGGATGGAGTTAAAAATACCATTTTTAAGCTAAGGAGGCCTATGTGCATATTTGCATGGGAAGCGTGGGGAAGCTGGGCTTTTTTCCTGGCTATTTTTCAGCCTAAATTAGGTGACATTTCACAAAAGATGCGAAACCCCGGGTGCATGGAAGCAAATGTTGTTTTGCTCCCGTTTCACCTGGGATGTTTTGGCCGAGGACGCAGGTGCTGGGAGCCAAGGTGGTAAATAAATAACGCCAGCACAACAACCTCTGGTGGCTCCATCCTCGCCCTGCTGTGACCTCCCTGCTGAACCAGCCCACTCGTCTGGCTCTCCTCATGGGCTCTGAGGTGAGGAGGAAACCTGGAGCTGCGTTCAGACAGTTCAGATCTCTGCAGATAAACCTTTTGGAGCCAGCTCGCAGGAACCTCCAGCCAGGGAGCTGTGGGTGGGATTCAGGGTAGCTGAAGGTGCCGGTGGTTGTTTTCTCTCAGCCTTTTTGCTCGCCCAGGGTGTTTTGCAGAGGTCTCCAGACATGAGCAATGCTCCTGACTGAAATCTGGGAGCAAAAATTGCGACATAATTAGGCAGGGTTTGAAACAGAACGGGGTGACAACACAGTGGTCTCACAGGTGTGTCCTGTCTGGCCCTAATTCAAGAACAAACGCTGCTCCTGGTCCCACTGGAGCTGGTGGCATTAAAAACCCTGATTAGTGATACACATTTTGAGAGGAGTTGTGCAGTTGCAGACTTTTGTACAGGAGCAGGAATTTGGGGTTGTTTTTAACCCGGAGCAGTTTGTCCTGACACACTGAGACGGGGAGGGAACCCCGTGGGAAAGGGAAGGGATGGCCTTGGAAATGTGTGATTTTCAAACTTCAGCAGATGCAAGTGTTGTATAAATAAGTGCTGCTGTTGTGAGCAGGAGGAATGCCTTTGATAATCTCCCTTCTCCTCCCAATTCTGTTCTAAACACTTAAAAGAGAAGCAGTGCTAGATCCTCAGTGTACTAAATTCACTCCTAAAAACAACGTTTCAATCCTGAATTTGAAAAAAAAAAACCCTCCACACTAAATACTTAAACCCGTCCAGCCTGCCAAGCCTTAATTTTTGTGATATACAGTAAATGAGCTCCTTTTGTCCAGTTTAACAGCCGCTAATTTCTGGTGTAATGAGTCATTTGCAAACTGCCCTCCTCCCTGCACTGACTCACTGCAGTTTCAGGCTGCCTCCCCTTGCTCTCAGCCTGCTCTGCCGAGTGTGGCTGCACATCTAAATGTCACCGTGGCATCCCAAGGTGCAGGTAGCGCTATTCTTAGATCCTCCTCAAAATTCTGCCCGTGATTTTTAAAAAAAAAAACAAACCAACCCCAAAAAACCACCCCAAAGGCAATCCCCTGGCGAACAGCACAGCTCCCGTGGTGGATTCCGCGTGAGTTACACTGAGGAGCATCTCTGGAGTAAGCTGGGAGCAGGATGCCACAGCAGCCTGTACTCTGGACAGGGTGGAGTGTGCTTTGTATCACGGTTTGTACGCAGTGCCCTTATCTCGAGAGGCACAGTTGGCGCTCCATGACACAGAGCCCCTTCCCCTGGCCTGGCTTTAACCTTCCGCACCCACATTCCGCCTCCAAACCCTGCCCTGGGGTGCCACCCCAAAGTCCCCGCTCAGCTTCCAGCCCTGCGTGTGGCACAGCAAGAACAGGAGCCACAAACTGGCTCGACACCGGGGACTTCCCATGGCTGCTGCTGCTGTGGGACTGGTGTTAGTGGGGTGTGGGACTGGTGTTACTGGGGTGTGGGACTGGTTTCGTGGTCTCGCAGCGGGTCGCCAGCCAGGCCGGGGCACTGCGTCACGTCCCCTCGTTGAGGTCACCCAAAACTGCCGTGAAAAGCGATGTTGGCACCCTTGTCTGCGGATGTGGCTTGCACACAGCAAGCTATCACAGCCCAGCATAAGGAAGAGGCTGAGGGATCTGTTCCTGCGTCCCTGTGTTGGACTTTTTAAGCATTACCAGGAGCTTTTGTGTTCAAAGCCAACCCGGGAGCACCCGAAATGCTTTTTTTGTGCAGTTTTTACCCCTTTAAATGGAAATTCCTTTGCCTGTTTTCGCACTGTGCCGTGTCCCGGAGCCTGGCCAGGACTCGGTGTTTGTGTTCCCTGCTCCAAATGACTCCTTGGCTTTTCCACTCGGCCTTTATCCCGTGTAAACATTGGATGCACTGGATGCAGGTCACAGCCCTGAGCATGACCTCAGGTGATTCCCGACCTCTGCCCAGCCCCCCTCATCCCCAGGGACACCAAACACCCGCGGTTTTCCACCATTTCCCTTTCCACGGAAATAAATCCATGCTGGGAGCTGGATTATCCACGCAGCGAGCAGCAGCGGCACGCCAAGGGGCAACAGCCTGTCCTTGCCTTGGCTTGGAGCTGATGATGGATGGGAACGTTTAGGATGGATTATAAAGCATGGAGATACTGAGATGGCTTTTGCGCTGTGGAATAAAGAGTTCCAGTGCCTAAAACGCCACAAACACGGTTTCCTGCGAGAGAAACAGGGCGCGGGGGTAAACCTGGGAACGTTCCTTTGCCTTGCAGAAGGGAACATGGAGGAGGCTGATTATTGTACTTGGGAGATTTACTGAGCACACGCTGCGGGAAGCACTGGGGAAAGCGCCAGGCAACGGCTGCGAGCATGAGAGCGGGGAATGCCGCCATTCCTAAGGGGAAGGAGGGATCTCGGCGGGCACAGGGGGCTCGGGAGGCACAGGAGGATCCCCGGGGGCGCTGCCCAGGCTCGCCCCTCGTGGCTCCGCCATCTTGCACTCCCCCGCCGCCGCCGCTCTCCTNCCCCCCCCCCCCCCCCGCCCCTCTATGCAAATCACCCGCCAACCCCGCGCTCTGATTGGCCCCTCCCGCCCCATTGCGAAATATGCAAACGAGCCCTCGGCGCGCCGCGCGGCGATTGGCTGCCGCGCCCGCCCTCTCCCTGAGTCCCTCCCACTGCCCGTGTCGTCACAGCCGGCGTGGCCTCTGATTGGCCGAGGTGCGCGGAAAGCCGCGCCCGCCGTGGGGT
>VXBT01007291.1:276749-297021 GCA_013400235.1 Oriolus oriolus | reverse complement strand
TTTGTTTTTTTTTTTCCTTTTTTTTTTTTTTTTTCAGACAAGATGTCGAAGGGACCAGCTGTCGGGATTGATCTTGGCACCACCTATTCCTGTGTTGGTGTGTTCCAGCATGGGAAGGTGGAGATCATTGCCAATGACCAGGGCAACCGCACCACGCCGAGCTACGTGGCCTTCACAGACACAGAGAGGCTCATCGGTGATGCTGCCAAGAACCAGGTGGCCATGAACCCAACCAACACAGTCTTTGGTAAGGCTGCAGGGCTGGCACACTTGGTGGTGATTAAATAGATTTTTTTTTTCTGGTTGTTAGGAATTACTACCAGCAAGGTTAAAGCTTTCTCATAGAAATTAAAGTATGTAAATTATTTCTAACCTGAATACAACTGTTACTGAAATTTTAAGACTTACTAGATACAGTGAAAGTATTTGCCCTATAGCAGGTTTTTCTGAGCAGTCTTAAATAGCCTTTTATTGAGTGTCTCAACCTGGTTAGTGGCACAGCATTTGCAGTATTTTAGAGGTGATAGCACTGAGTTTCTGCATATCAAATAGGTGAAACTTAGTCTCTGCACCTGAGTCTTAAAGCAGCAATAACTCCAGGTTAAGGATGGTGGTTCAGGGTGTTCTGCCTTCATAGTAAGGATTTCGCATTTTTGTGAATAAACACAAATACAATCGAATCATCTTTTCCAGATGCGAAACGGTTGATTGGGCGCAGATTCGATGACTCTGTGGTGCAGTCTGACATGAAGCACTGGCCCTTCACTGTGGTGAATGATGCTGGCAGACCGAAGGTCCAGGTCGAGTACAAAGGCGAGACAAAGAGTTTCTACCCAGAAGAAATCTCTTCCATGGTTTTAACCAAAATGAAGGAAATTGCAGAAGCATATCTCGGAAAGGTGAGTCTAGGACTACAGTGACATGTGATAAGCAGCACTGTGTGAGCAGTTCACATCCCTAACTGAGCTGTTTGCTCTGTTTGCAGACTGTTACCAATGCAGTAGTGACTGTCCCAGCCTATTTCAACGACTCTCAGCGCCAGGCTACAAAAGATGCTGGAACCATTGCAGGGCTCAATGTCCTGCGAATCATCAACGAGCCCACAGCAGCTGCCATTGCCTATGGGCTGGACAAGAAGGTATGGAGGGGTCACTGTGTCTGGCCAGTGAGTAAACTTTTAAAGTAGTAGGAAGTGAGTAATGAAAATTGGTGTCTTCTCCAGGTTGGTGCTGAAAGGAACGTCCTCATCTTCGACCTGGGCGGCGGCACCTTCGATGTGTCCATCCTGACCATCGAAGATGGCATCTTTGAGGTGAAATCCACAGCAGGGGACACCCACCTGGGTGGGGAGGACTTCGACAACCGCATGGTGAACCACTTCATCGCCGAGTTCAAGCGCAAGCACAAGAAGGACATCAGCGAGAACAAGCGCGCCGTGCGCCGCCTGCGCACCGCCTGCGAGCGCGCCAAGCGCACCCTGTCCTCCTCCACCCAGGCCAGCATCGAGATCGACTCCCTCTACGAGGGCATCGACTTCTACACCTCCATCACCAGGGCTCGCTTCGAGGAGCTCAATGCCGACCTGTTCCGCGGCACCCTGGACCCCGTGGAGAAGGCGCTGAGGGACGCCAAGCTGGACAAGTCGCAGATCCACGACATCGTGCTGGTGGGAGGCTCCACGCGCATCCCCAAGATCCAGAAACTGCTGCAGGACTTCTTCAACGGCAAAGAGCTCAACAAGAGCATCAACCCTGATGAGGCTGTGGCGTATGGTGCAGGTAATTAATCACTCAGACTCTGCGGCTCTTGGCGGTGCAAACTCTGGTGTAGGCCCTGGGTTTTCCACCTGAATCACTACAGCTTTCCAAAGCTGTAGGAATTTCCCTTGGACTTGCAATGATGAATCAGATTCCAAAGCCATTCGTAGTTTCCACCAGAAGTCGAAAGACTTGTGTTGGTCCAAGTACCTTCCTTGGATGTCTGAGCGAGCCATGTGCCATCCCCACAGGCTGCAGAGTGTTGGTTGCAGGGTTTTCAATGCTCTTCTCTTCCCCCAGCTGTGCAGGCTGCCATCCTGTCTGGAGACAAGTCTGAGAACGTGCAGGACCTGCTGCTGCTCGATGTCACTCCCCTGTCCCTGGGTATTGAGACAGCTGGAGGGGTCATGACAGTCCTGATCAAGCGCAACACCACCATCCCCACCAAGCAGACCCAGACCTTCACAACTTACTCTGACAACCAGCCCGGGGTGCTGATCCAGGTAAGCAGAGAGCTCTGGGGCAATCACAAGACACTGTCAGTGCTTTCACTGGTTGATACTTACAGTAATTTTTGGGCCAGAGGTGTTTAAATTTCTGTAATTTGTGAGTTCTGGTTGCTGTGATGAAAGTGACTCCAAAGCCATTCGTAGTTTCCACCAGAAGTCGAAAGACTTGTGTTGGTCCAAGTACCTTCCTTGGATGTCTGAGCGACCACATCCCTTCAGGGTAATAAATAAACAACCTATTATGGCATTAATGACATAATTTGATGGTTTCTCTCTGTAGGTGTATGAAGGAGAACGTGCTATGACTAAGGACAACAACTTGCTGGGCAAGTTTGAGCTGACTGGAATTCCCCCTGCCCCCAGAGGGGTCCCTCAGATCGAGGTCACCTTCGATATCGATGCCAACGGCATCCTGAATGTGTCTGCTGTGGATAAGAGCACTGGCAAGGAGAACAAGATCACCATCACAAATGACAAGGGTAAGGCTCCACTGTCTGGAGGATGGGACACTGGGTAGGGCTTAAAAATGGGCTTCTCAAGCTCTGCCTCCTGTTCTAATCAGAACCTGCCTGCAATTGGTGCTTTCACAGGGATTTATATCTGTGTGAGCCTTTTTTTAAGTGCAGTAATTAAAGAATTCCCAAGAAGGCACATTCTAGGCTTTCTCTGCCCTCCCCCTTCCCCCCCCCCAAGCTTGATGTGTATCACTTTTGGGAATTGTGATCCTTCCCTAAAAAGGACAGAGTCCAAACTCAAGACTTCATTCTCTGCAGGCCGACTGAGCAAGGAGGACATTGAGAGGATGGTGCAGGAGGCAGAGAAGTACAAGGCAGAAGATGAGAAGCAGCGGGATAAGGTGTCCTCCAAGAATTCCCTGGAGTCCTACGCCTTCAACATGAAAGCCACTGTGGAAGATGAGAAGCTCCAGGGCAAGATCTCTGACGAGGACAAGCAGAAAATCCTGGACAAATGCAATGAGATCATCAACTGGCTGGACAAGAACCAGGTATGTCAGATCCTGTGTTTAGTTCCCATGTCTAGCTGAGCTACAGTGAGAGTTTAGGCTGGAGGAGAAGCCCTGGTTGCTGTGATGAAAGAGTTTCCAAAGCCATTCGTAGTTTCCACCAGAAGTCGAAAGACTTGTGTTGGTCCAAGTACCTTCCTTGGATGTCTGAGCGACCACAGTTTGGGAGCACAAATGGTTTCCAATCCCTCCTGTTCCCAGCTGGCTGCCTTCCAAAAATGTTGTCCAGTAAAGGTCCTGTTGCTCCAGGAGCAGTGTGAGATGTTAAACCAAGCAGAAATAATCTTGCCTCTAATGCAAGTGTGCCTTGGTGGGGCTAAACCAGCCCAGCTCCTTGGAATGCATAATCGCAGGTAGTGCTGCTTTTCTCCTGGGGTGTCCACCAGGGCCAGCAGCAGCACCTGAGCTCTTCTTTCTCTTGCAGACGGCCGAGAAGGAGGAGTTTGAGCACCAGCAGAAGGAGCTGGAGAAGGTTTGCAACCCCATCATCACCAAGCTGTACCAGAGCGCCGGAGGGATGCCCGGTGGGATGCCTGGAGGATTCCCTGGGGGTGGAGCTCCTCCATCCGGGGGAGCCTCCTCTGGCCCAACCATCGAGGAGGTGGATTAAGGACACTGGGAAATGCATTCCACTAGCAGTTAGTGTTGGAGGAGACCCCCGGGTGGGGGTTGGAGTGAAGGACCCAAACCTGTAGGCACATCTGGGTTTATTCTGCCAGATTGAAAACTCCATAACTGAGCTGCTGTAAAAAAAAAAAGAATTAAAATGAAACAAAACATTTTCTGGGCATTTTAAATACTTGAAAATGTGCACAGGTGGGAGATGATACCATTGCACTTTACAGTACTGTAAATGAGTGGAAATGCAATTCATGTCCTAAAGAATAAAAACTATTTAATGGGCATCACACTGTCTCTGCCTTCCCTTGTTTGTACCAGCTGAGCAGTGGAAATAAAGGGAAAATAACCTAAATCCAGGTAATTGCTGATTCACTGAATGTGATCCAGGTGCGTACTGCAGTGGGAAAAGAGGTTTGGAAGCAGGTGCTGCTTGAGCATTTATGGTCTGTATGCATTTTGGGAGGAGAACTCTTTTACTGACCTGTGGCAGGAAGTATGAGAATTGGGTTGGAAAAGACCTTTGAGATCACAAAGTCCAACCTATAAATTGCATCTTCCGGGTATGAAATACTGGATAATTATTTTGCCTTTAAGGAATTACTGGCCTGAAGTATCTGACCTTACAGGAAAGGTGGGTGGTGACTGGATTTGGAGAATTTGCTGGCTGGGGAAGTGGCTCAGGGTGGCCTTTGAAGCAACAATTGGCAGTGTCATGTAGTATTTAGTGAGTACACTGCTCTGGGTATCAATATGTATTTTTGTAGTACCAGTGGAGTACCACTTCGTTCAATTACACCTCCAGTCTTTCCAAAATCCCCAGAACAGTGTCAGGTGGAAGGAACTTGGGACAGATGATTCGGGAACTATTTCGGGTTAGAGACACTCAAATGACCAATGTGGGGCATCACCCACCTCGAAAGAAAGGTTTCCCTTTGGGCCTTTCCTCTGAATCCTGTGCCAGGATCCCAGCAGGAATCCCCCCCCCTCCCAGGGCAAACCCTCATCCCTCACATCCTTCACTTCCCAGCTGCTTCCCATCGTTGTTGGGTTGTAGTGCCCGAGCCATAAAGTGAATTCACTGGGTAAAATGAAACCTAAAAAGCAAAGCAATCATGGAATTCTGTCCCCCTTTTCCTTTCACAGGCAGGCGTTCAGCCATTCCTAGGAAAGCTGGGATCCATCATCAGAATTCCTGTCTCCCCTTCCCCCTCCTTCCCCAGCTCCATACACTGAGCATAACCCCCGCCATGGTCTGGGACGTCCCTGGGCTGAGTCGGGGTCAGAAACATCCGTGAGTGCTCATCCCTGTTTTTATCCCAAACTCCAACCAGCCCTGGACAAACCTCTGGAGAAATTCACCTGTCCCAGCCCAAACCAGGTGCCCTTGGCTTAGGACAGACTGGCAGGGCTGTCCCTCAGTGTCCCCATGCTGCCTGTGCAGTGCCAGCTATTAGAATTCCCTAACAATTAGGGAATCACAATCACACAAAACAGAGGGAAATTAGCAGGGTTTAAATATATTTTAGTTTGGGGACCCTGCTGGCACTGCTGGTGCTGGGCCACCAGATAGCAGCACCTGACCACGGAATGGCAGAGAGGCCCCTTCTTTGATTGCAAAAGAAAAGGAGAAGCTTTTGCAGTTTCTTGAAGAAAAACAGTTTACTGGGGTTAAAACAGCTTGTGTTTGGTGAGTAAACCCAGTTTTATAAATAATCTGCAGTGGCCTTAAGGACAGTTAACCAAGCTGTGCTGCTTTTTCCTACCTTGGAGAAGAGGGAACTCCTTAACCCCCGAGCAAGTGCAAAGGTGCTGCTTAACTCTTCCAAACAGTCCTTAAAAACCCATTCAGATTTAAAAAAAGAATGAAAACCCCTCAGGAAAGGTGAGAGCTGGGTGTGCAGTGGTGGGGGGCAACAGCTGGGTGTAAGGAAAGGCATGGATGGAGGCTGTGGTTGGACATTTCATTTTAGGAGGGATTTAAAGGCAAAATGCAGCTGAAATCTGGGAGTGTTTCCTGGAGGAGCAGTCAATGCACAGGTCCTGGGGCCCGTGAAAAGCCAGGATTAATGGGTTTGTGCCTTTGAGCCAAGCCAGCAGTGAATCAAGGCTTTCCCTGCCAACCAGGGCTGCCCAGAGCCTTTGGAGTGCCTGGGAAGTGGGGTTGGGATCCGAGGGATGACACAACCTGTGGAGAGGGGTGTGCCTGTGATGGGCTGCTTTATGAGCCTCAGCAGAAAATAACTGGAATAAAGCAATTTTCTGGGCACATCCACACGTGTTCCATGTGTCTTGGGGGATTATCCAGCATTTAAAAGCACCAGCAGGGCACCTAAGCCTGGAACCTGGGGGTGAGGTGTGGATTTATTCGCACCACTGCCTCGAGTCAGCACACATGGGCACTCAGCACCCTCCTCCTCCTCCTCCCTGCTCTTCTTCCACTCTCCCTCATCATCATCATCCCTTTCCTGCTGGTTTTCCACCAACGCCTACCTCTCTTCCCAGGAATGATTTCCCCCCGGGCAGCAGGACTTATTTCAGTCATCAAATCTCCCCGCAATCTTTACACATGAAATATTTAGCCCGGCCCCAGCGAAGCACACAGAGTGTTAACGTGCCACAAGCTGCCTGCAGACAGCATTAGGCTGTAATTTGAAAGTGAGTGAAGTGATAATGCCACGCTCCCTGCTTTTGTGAGCCTGCATTAATGCAGCCTCTGCCAGCACCAGGCATCGACAGCGCATCGACTCCCACTAATAGAGCGAGGGAGGGTGGCAAAATTGGGGCTGATGCAGGAAATAAAGGGTATTGACCAGCCCACTGCAGTGCCACAGCGGCCTTTAATCTATTACTGCCCTTGATGGGGGTGTTTTAATGCAACTTTAGTGTCAATCACATTTATAGTCCCCACTCTGCCTGCTGGGGAGCGCTGGGAGGGCGGCAGAACTCGGGTCAGGCTGTTGCTCAGAGCTCATAGGTATCGATCGTGGCCAGGCTCTGGAGTCTGGGTTATAATTATTTCATTAAACCGTTTAATGGTTATCAAATATGAACCCCTCTCCTGCTCCATTTAGGAATTGTTGCAATTGCTAATCCATGTCAAGCTTCTTTTACTTAAATTGGCTGATGTTCCCAAGTGCTCGCTGTGCCCCTCCCTGGGGATTGATCCCAGGAGAGCCCCTCTCACGTGGCACAGGGATTTGGGGTTGTATCGGAGTGATCCTGCATTAAAATCCATCCCAAATAAGGACAGGACGCCCTGGTCCCCTCTCTGAGCTGTTTTTGGGGTCAAGGTGGAGGAGATGCTCAGTCTTTTTCCTTACACCAGGACCAGGAATGGAGTGGAGCTGAGTCAGAGGAGGGTTTGGCTGGATTTTAGGAAAAGGTTCTTCCCCCAGAGGGTGCTGGGCACGGCCCCGAGGCTGCCAGAGCTCCAGGAGCGCTTGGACACTGTGGGATTGTTGGGGTGTCCGTGCAGGGCTAGGGGTTGGACTCGATGATCCTTGTGGGTCCCTTCCAACCCAGGATATTCCATGATTGTTTTGGAATCCATTCTGTGCCTCTGATTCCCACCTGACCAGTGGAGCTGCTTTTTTCTCACTCATTTGGGGTTTAGGGATGAAAAGGGCCAGTTATGACCGAAATGCTCCTCTTACTCAGACACGCTGTTTGTGCCTGTAAAGGAGGGAGAAAATCTCCCTTCCAAAGTGTTCTCAAATCCTTTATGAGAATAAAAACGATTCATTTGTTTTTCCCACAGAACCAGACCATGGCTGCATCCCAGTTGGTCCCAAATGTCTGAGGCAGCCTTTAGAGCACGGCAGGAAAAACAGCGGCTGCAGCCTGGCAAGGAGCTTTTCCCTCTTCCCAAGCTGTGTTATTTGCCACATGAGCACCTTGTACTGGCACAAATCGGGGGATTTGGGGGGCTCCTCTTGGTTCCTCACCCTCCAGAGGTGCAAGAGCGCGGCCAGGCACAATCTCTGTGGGCTTTGGGCTTGGTGTTTTCTGTTAAACCGGGCCAAGCCCTCTGAATTCCTCTTCATTTCACTTTTCCTCCTTGCGAGTGGCAAATTAAGTCAGGGTTTAATTCGTGGGACCGGAAAGCCCCAGAGGAGCTGTGGGAATCCCAGGGACTCTCATCAGCTGCCCCAGGGCACCCTCCCGCCCTCCCTCACACCCCAGATCACACAGATGGACAAAACCCGCAGGAGCGCAGCTCCGGGGAGCCTTCGGAGTGCATTTCTATTCCGGATCCATTGGAAACCTGTATTCGTTGGCACCTTTCCATTAAAAGCCCGGACGCTCTGGAAAAAGCTGTATCTTAATCTGAACAAAGTGATTCCTGTTTCTGTGGGCAGGCAGCGCAGTTTCTGCAGAGTCCTTTATCAGTATTCCGCGCTGCCTCCTGGCAGCTGCTCATTTGCTGTTGCCTCAACCTGTGCTGACCTCATTTTCTCTCACAGAGCAGTGAAGGATTCGGTAAAAATTAGTTCTATTAGAGGCTCCCGATCCAGCCAGTTTATTTGTGATACGACAAATATTTCAGCCATTAGGATCTTTCCGTCTCTTAGCAGCTTAAATGCACTCACTTATATTCCAAATCACTGCTTAATTTAAAAGCCTATTTGCGCGGATTGTCGCAGGCAGGGGAAAAAAAAAAAAAACAACCTGCGGAACACTCACCCCTTCCAGCAGGGCCTGCGGCTGGATCCCCATCACTTCACACTCCCGCTCAGCACCGTGGGCACGCCACAGGCACCGCAATTCCACGGAGGAAAGGCGGGAGAGGCGCTGGGAATGCGGGGCTGGGCGGCTGCTGCCTCCCCCCCCCCACCCCACACGCCGCTGGCTGGGCCTCAGTTTCCTCCTCCTGCCCTGCCGAGGTTTTTGGGGAGCCAGGCGGGCACCCCCGGCTTTGGGAATGAGGCCGGGAAGGAAGGTTAGGGAAGGGCAGGACGGGTTCGAACCGTGCCGGGAAGCAGGTAGGAAATCATGGAATGGTTTTCCATGTAAAGCCCCTCCAGTCCCGCCCCTTGCTGTGGGCAGGGGCACCTCCCACTATCCCAGGCTGCTCCAAGCTCCTTCCAACCCGGCCTTGGACACTTCCAGGGAGGTGTTTCGGTTCCTGGGGGGATGTTTTGATGTTTCCCGTGTCCCAAACGCTGCCGTGACATAAAGAACCTCTCTGGCCTCTTCACCCCGCAGTTCGGGGAGGGAGGGCAGGGCTGGGACCCCCGGGAGGGCGCCGGGATCGCCCCTTGCTGCTGTGCCTCCTCCCGCTCCTGCCAACACCCGGCCAGCCCATTGCTCCAGGCTCCTTCTCCACTCCCAAGAGGCTCCAACGCTTCCTTCAGGGGCTTGTACATTTTTATTTGCTGGAGATCCCTTCAGGATGTCACTCCGGGGTTACTTTAAGGGGCAGGCAAAGATCCCAGTGAAATCCCAGGAGCTGCCGTGTGGTGGTGGCCAGACCCAGCAGGCTGTGCTTGTTTTCTCCCTCTCTCTATCCCCTGGGGAACTTCTCCGTGCTCCTTTGAGGGGTATTTTTCCCACCTAAAGCTGGGAAACAAATGCAGGTTGTGTGATTTTCTGCCTCTTCTTCCCCCTGGAGCTCAGCTGCTGGGGTGAGACACACCAGGCTTTTTCCCTCGGACTTTCAGGAGCTGAGACACAAAGGCTGAAGGTGATTTTTGGGGAATAAAGGACGCACAGCTTAACCCAGTAAATCTCTGCCTCCGGAGCTGTGTAGGGGAAGCAGCTCCAAGCCTTCACCTGGGGCCTGTGTGTTATTCCAGCCCCTGCTTTTCCCTCACCTGCTCCCAGGTGGGCAGCTGGTGCTCCTGAGCCACACCTCGCAGGCACAGAGGGCTGAGCTGGTGGATTGCGGAGCCTTGGGAAGAGAAGGAATTCAGCAGCTCCAAGAGACAGTGGCCAAAAAGCATCATTTCCTTTGAGGGAAGGCTTTGTGCTCGTGGGATTTGTCCCTCATGGCCTGCTCCAGGTAATTCTGCAGAGCATCTTTAGGGTTGTTAAAAAGCAAGGAAAGGAATTTATGAGTAAAATTCTGCTCACATGTAGTTAGTGATTTTCAGCTGGGATGTTTGACATCCTCTTTAAAGGTAAAATATTTCTGAAGAAGTTTTAGAGGAGGTTATGGCAGAGGATTCTGGCTAAATATAATTCTCCTTGATAAATTTTCCTGCACCTTTCACCACGAAGGAGCTGTGATGGAGCCATATTTAATTGCTAGGAAAAGCCTCACAAACCAGAGCAAACTGCAATTCTTGCTCAGCTTCACTCCTCAACTTGCAAGGCTCTGGGAGTTCGGATGCTGATGGAAGTGTATCGATCTTCCCCTATATTGAAAGCTTCCAAAAAAAAAAAATCCTCCTCGACAAAAAAAACCCCAACCCACCTCCCGGGCTGCAAGTCCCATGGTTCCAATTAAAATCACCTGTTAACTTAAAAAGGTCTCTTTTTAAAAAGGGTTTAAAAGATTTTCATTTAATTGATTCCATGTAAAATGCCCTTTACAATTACCACTACAAACTACTCGTTTCCCACTGAGTAAGACCCAATTTGAGATGTTTATCAAGACTTTGCACTCTTTCCACTCTCCATACTGAGTTCTTAAATTCCTTATTGACAGCTCGCATCTGTCAGCGAGGGATATTTTTAGTTTGTGGCAAGAAAGCTTTTAAAAGGTTGTAATGGCTTGATTTTTGTGGTCTCTGTAGCCTCAAGAAATAAATCAGCTCTGAATGGCCTCATCAGTGGGGGCAGTGCTGGGTGCCCCTCGTTTCAGAGCAAGAAAATTCCAGGATTTAACAAATTTCTCAGTGTTTCCATAAAGGTTTAGTGCAAAGATCACTCCCCACCTCCTTGGTTTTCTTTAATTTTTCTCTCTTACCACGAACTTCTTCACAATTAATAAGCCTTGTGGCACTGATTGGGTCCTCATCAAGTCTCTGGCTTTGGCTGTGGGGCTTATTTAGAACTTTGGGGCTGGAGCTGGGCTTTGCTGATCCCTGTGGGTGCCTTCCAACCCAGGATATTCCATGATTTGTCCTCAAACACCGATGATCCCCACAGTTTCACTGAGGTGAATTTGCTGTATAAAAACAATTTATTTGATCCCTTTGGCTCTCTCACTGCACAGATTTAGTTTTGTTTTTTCAGCAAGAAAAGGGTCACAAAGGATCCAGAGATCAAAGCCCAGCTTGTTGGGTGTTTGGAGGAGGCAAGGGAGGATTTTGGGAAGTTTCCTTTGGGGAAAGGCAGCTCCCTGTTCCTGTCTCTTCTCCTGGGGAAAGAAGAATTCTCCAACTCTTCAGCCCAGGAGCGTTGAATTCTTGGCAGTGCTTTGAGAAATCAAATCATTCCTGTAACCCCAACCCTCAGAGCTTGTGAGACGTGAACATTTTAGCAGCAAAAACCCCTTTTTCCGCAGTTTTACACCTTTGATCCCTCAGGTTTCCCGCAGAGGCAGGGCCCAGGGAGGGAAGGGTCTCTCTGCCCAGGGATCTCCACCTGCAGCCTCCAGGGAGCTGCTGGCAATTGGCTTTTCCCAGGAAAAGCAGCAGCATCTCCGCATTTATCAGTCCCTCAGGCACCAAAAGGAAAGATATTTTTCTCCCTGGCAGTCGGCATGGATAGAATTGAGCAAATATCAGTCCAGGAGAGGCTTTTTCCCTTGTAAACCCATTTGTGTCTCCATTAAAGGAGAAGGAAAGTGCTTCCCTTGGGCTCCGTGAGCTCCTTGTGCATCCTCCCCAGCACACAAAAATAAAGCACAGCCACAGCTCCCCTCCTAAAATGAGGGCTGGCATCTCTCTGCCTGCCTTTCAGCCTTTCTCCAACATTTTTTGGGGGAAAAAAAGGCCATTTTTGTGCTGCTCAGCAGCGATGCCTCAATTTCTCTCTAATAAAACGCATTCTGAGTGTGCTTAAACCCGGCCCAGCTCTCTGACCTGGGCTTGCTGCTGCTAAAAGCCCCTCATAAATTACCAAAACCCCTCATAAATTACCCCAATTACAGTTTCATAAGCACGCAGTTTGTTTCCACACTTGAAATTCAAATTCTACCCAGACCAAGAGAGAGAACCTTGCAGCCCCCGACTAATCACAAACCACAACAGGTTAAAGTGTCCGGCACCAAGGTGATAAATATGGGCATAATTATGGGGTTATTGTAGGAGCTTAATTAGGAGAGCTGCAATTAGCCCATTTACCCCAATTTTCATCGAGCAGCTAACAAAAATCGAATGGAAAATATTTTAATTTAAACGGCATTCTCAGCCTAGGGGTACTAGAGGAGATTTAATTATTCATTGATAACTGTGGGGTGGAGAAATCACCTCTTTTGTGCCAGTAGTGGTAAAAAGTGAGGCTGTCAGCCAAAAAATAAATACCCAGGAGATTTAACCCTGGAATTCAGGTGCCAGTCCGTGAAGAAATCTGCGAGTCCCCACCTTCACTTTGGTGAGGTTTAATTTGCAAACTTAAATTTGCAAACTTTGGTTTTCTTTCTTTAGTGATAGGGGGTGCTGGGCACTGTCAAAGAAAGCCTGGGCTCCCCCAAATTTCCTGCTTTCTGCTCCCCAAGCACCCCAAATTTCCTGCGTTTTGGTACTTCCAGCTGCTCAGTGGTCAGAGGCTGTTTCAGGAAGATCTGAGTGGGTTTAAACACCAGGGCTTGGAGCTGAGCTTTGCTCTTCCCAGCATCCTTACAAAGGGAAAATGGAAAGAATTGGTGAGTTTGAGAGGCAGGTTCTGGGTGTGGGTTTGTCAGGGAGAGGAGCAGCTTTTAATTCAGGTGCCCAGGATCTAATTAAGTCTTTCTGCTGCTGATATTTGAAATATTTGTGCTGTCAGAGCCTCCTCGAAGCTGCCAGGGGCTGCTGGAGCCTGGAAAACCCTCCTGCTGCCTCCCATGGGATCTCCAGCCTCTGGACGAGGAAAAAACTGCAGAAACACTCATTTTCCTTAAAGTTAAACAAAATCACCGAGTCCCTGATCCCTGCTGGTGTGGTGGCAACAGGGCACAACCCATATTCAACATCTCAGGGGCTTTTTTGGGGCGTTGCTTCTTCTTCGAGGAGCCCCTCCTGCTGCACATCCCTGTGGATTAGACTGCTCATTTACTGGGCTTGAAAACCTTTCCCTGTGCCCGAGCTGAGCAGATGAGCCTCCGAGATCCTTCTTTCTTGTGCATTTAGGGGTGAAAAATTGCCAGCAAGGATTCAATTAGCATCATATCTGCCCGGGCTGGGCCGTGCCTGCACCCACATTTCGGCCTCACAAAAGCAGCATCTGCTTTATCAGGAGTTGCTTAATTAATCCTGACATGCCCAGTTATTATATGTTAACAATGTGCTCTGGGTGAATAGTTAGAGGGGAAGGGATGGGGCACTCATGAAAAGATGATTTTCTTCTGTTTCTTGGAGCTCCTTTCAGCATTAAAAGCTGGGGCTGACCTGGTGCGTTGCCTCATTCACAGCAAGGTCCCTGACTCTGGACCTGACTTAGGTGGGGCTCATTTGCCTCTGGGAGTTTGGGTTTGTTTGTAAATTTGTATTTTTTTCATCAGAAAACGCACAGTCAACACTGGCAGGAAGGCTTCTAAATCGTGTGGGATGGATCTGTGTGTTACATGAAAATTAAAGTTGCCTTTATTGCTTTTCCTGAGGGTGATTAAGACAATCAGACAGGATCTCACTGGAAAACCTGGAAACTCCTTTTGAAGCTCCCAAATTCTTCTCAAAGAACTCTACACAAACTTCAGAGCCACCAGTGCTGTGGTGAGAGGTTGAGGTCAGCAGCTCTGTGGGAATTGTGAAAACCTCCTGACTTTTCCTTGGGAGGAACAGGAGGGTGTTGCTGTGTGCTGGGGAATAGAACTCCAGGTTAGGGTGGCACTGCTGGCGTAGAGCAGCTGAAATGCCTGGGATTTTGGGACAGAGAGGAGGGAAATTCAGAGCTGGACTGTCAGAGCCATCCCTTCTCGGGAGGGAAGTGCAGGGGGTGTTGGAACCTTTATCAGTTAAACAGGAGAAGGAGCTCCCGAGCCTCCAAATTCGCTCAAACACCTTTGGAAGGTGGGAGCCAGAAGGGTTTTGCTGCAGGGTTCGGGCAGCACCAATTATTTTGTGTCACCTCAGAGGAAAAAGAGTTGAGTTAAATTGTGAAGCTGATGGTGGAAAGCAGAGAGCACCTGTGATGTATTTAAATCTCTATTTCTGTCTATCTATCTATTATCTGTTATCTATTATCTATCTCTCAGATAGATAATAGATAATAGATATCTATCTATACAGAAATATATATATTTATGCTTCATATATAAGGAACTGAAGCCCAGACACACGAAGATATGCAAATCTAAATGCTGTTAATCAGAATTAATCCATCCTCCAGCAGACCCAGGCAGGGTCCTTTGCTCCCCAGTCCCACCCAGGAACCTTCACGAAGCCCAGAATTTGTGAAATTCCCTTTCCCAAGCCCTCCCAGCCTCCCCTCTGATCCCAGCACCGCCATTCCCAGAGCTGGGAAGAGGCTTGGATTTGGTGGGAGTAACTTCTTAAGGGAGCATTAATAAAACTTGTTCCCCTGATTGAAAGGAATGCTTAAATAAAACTCAGGGCTTGGGGCATTAATGGATGGCAGGGGGAGCAGCAGAGAAGGAACCAGGCTTCCTGTCCTTTTAGGATTGGATGGCAACAACCTCGCAGCGATGACAGCTAAATTAGAGAAGATGGCTTTCCATAATTTCTCCAAACAATCACTTAATGGGAGCGGTATAATTCCACAAAATAGGTGAATGGAGTACTGATCCATTTTATGGAACCATCAATAAACTAAACCTTGCCTGCTTTTAAGATTAAACTGGGGAGAAAAAAAAGAAAAAAAAAAAAAGAAAAGCCCCCCCCCCCAAAAAAGCCTACAGCCAGCGAGGGGAGAAAAAAGAGTATTTATCTTTACACAGAAAATTTGTGTGCTAGTAAAGTGCAGGCAGTGACAGGAATTTCAATTATTTAATCAAAAAGAAAATGAAAGTGGCTTTAAGTGTTGTGATTTGAGCCAGTGAAATCTAATGTGGGCTCACATTGAATATGAGGAAAATGGGAAGAAAATTAAAGCTGCTCCTACTTAAATCATGTGGTTACAAATGGTAAATTAGTTTCTCGATGTTTTCATTTAAGTGTTTAAGTGGAAGGTTTTATTCTTAATGTAGTGTTGTGACACAGAATAAAAACCTTATCTGTCTCTATGGCTTTTTTTCCTTCCCCCCTCCGTGCTGCTGCCTTAGAAGGCAAAAGGGGAAAAAGCTGCAGCCGTGTTCGGCTGCTTTTGTGAAAATTGGGAGGCAATATGCTTTCACCACAGGCTCATTAAGGTAATAGATGAATAATGTCTATTAAAAATGCACTAGGCTAAATGAATTTAATGTGTGTTGGGAGTGAAATTGCGCTTGCTGGAGGATACAAACTGGAAAATTCTCTTTTTTTTTCTTTTTTTGGTGGGTATTTGGGGCCTGGAGGACTGACCTCGGTCAGGCAGGAACAAACACGCAGAGGTTTTATTTGGGAGCCTGAGAGAATGGTGCACAAGCTGCTAAAATCCTAAAATCCCTCAATATTCTGGAGAACATTTTCTATGATTCGTTGATTCCCATAATTTTTGCTGCTTTCCTGCCTCCGAGCTTACGGCCCTTGACTTGTAGGTTTAATTTCCCTCATTATTTTCCAATAACCACTGGCAAACTCTTTTCCAAAGGCTCCTGAAGGCCAAGCCTGGGTCCCTCCAAAGTCAAAAACCCCCAAATTTGGGCAGAAAGCCCTTTTCATGCATTGTTGGACGTGGTGATTACATTGCACTGAGCATCTCCAACATCGACTTTGAAGAGCAGAAAACACATTTATGAACTAGGAAGCCCCATTAGTAAAAATGCCAGATGGATGGGGGTTCAATCAAGACCTAAAAATCCCAAATTTCCTCCCGCCAGTAAGAAGCCAGCAGGTTTTTAAGTCTGTGTTATTTTCTATCCCATTTCTCCCGTTCTAAAAGGAAATTCCAAACTCACTGCAGAGATTTTCGGGGATTTCCAGCCTTCCATCCAGCCACTTCCATCAGGAATATTTGGGGAAAATGTGTATTTGAGGCTGCTAATTGCCCATTTAATTTGACTGAATTTGGCTCCTGGAAAGAGCAGATGTAGGGAGGGAAGTACAAGCCCCACTTTTGGTTTTTGAGCAGGAAATCATATTAAAATCACGCATCAGGAATAGCAGGGCTGAATCAAATCCTGCAGAACTAAAGAAAAGGGGTTGGAAAAATCATGTAGATACTATTGATTTGCTATGAGGAATCCACCTGCATGACTCCTTCTTTTAGATGACCTAAAACATTTTAATATTTCCTTTTAAAATAAATATTGACAAACGTGAGGAGGTGTTTTGAACATTAGACACCATCCCTCTATTTTGAATACCTCGGCAATGGACGAAATGCCATTTCAAAATGCAATTTCCACTTTTAAAGCATTATTTGAAGATGCATTTGTGAGATGCTGACTTGATTCTCTCTCTCTCTCTTTTTCTTTTTTTTCCCCCTTTTTCCCCCCCAGACCTGTCATCCACTTCTGGAGTGCTTAAAATAAAGTGCACAGATACAGAGGAAGCTGAAACAGTCAAGAAGCCACATAATACAAAAATGTTTCGAGTAAAGTGTGTTACTGAGATCTTTCTAAAGTACATTTCTGCCTTTATTCTGAAGGCCACAGCACAGCCAGCTCTGCCTAATGCAAGTAATGGAACCAATCTCTCCCTTTGATCATCAAAAAAAGGTGATTTTTTTTTTTTTTTTTTTTGGTTTTTTGTAAACTAGTTTCGCAATCTGTTTGGGGCAAACATGAAAGACAACAAGGTTTAATTATCCTGCAATAAAGGACGATTCCTTTTAACGAGGAATTGCTGCGTCGCTGCGCAGGTGACACGCGAACGTCTCGGGTGGAAGTCGTGACATTTGTGTGCACAAGGTGAGGTAACCATTTGTGGGCTTAAACTGGGGGGAAAAACCGAGCCAAGTGCACTGAGGCTTGTCTTAAGTGATTTATAAAATCCACTTTCCACTAGAACTGACCTTTTAACTGAAGGCTGAACCGTGCTTACAAAAGCCGAGCGTTGGGTTTGTGAATAACCACAGATTTTCAAGGGAAAGGCTCAAAAGATAAACCCAGAAAGGAGAGCTTTGCAGAGGTGTGCAGATAAATGTGCTCGTTCCCCTGTTTATAAACACTCGTTTCCTCTGTGCCTTCATTGTGATGCATCAAATATAATTTAAAAGAAATTACAAAAGTGGGTTTTTTATGGCGCAGGTTGGATGTTTTCTGTGTGTTTAACGCAGGAGCTGGGTTTGGGAGGAGTTGTGGGGTCAGGCTGGGTGCTCATCAAAGCTCCCTCTGACCTTGGAGTGCAGCTTTTTATTTTTAAGGCTTCGGAACGAGACGCTTTAAAGCTGGAAAGCAAAAAGTGGGATCGAAAAAGGATCAAAGAATTTGCATGGTTTAGGTTTGGGTGCTCCAGTGGGTTTTGTGTAAGTTGCTCCTCACTTACCCCAGGTTGGGGTTTATATAATCCAAGGGTTTCTCTGAGTGGAAAAGACACGTGAGGTTTTCCACGGAGCTGCAGAGTGTGGCAAATAATCAGAGGGAAGCCACAGAGAGCAGGAGGAAAACAATGGGAATAAAGTAAAGGTTGAATGGACAAGAAAGGGAAAAGGAGGATTATCCCGCCCCAGAGGTTAAAAGCGAGGATGTACATGGCTCATACCCCACAAAATCAGGGAAACAAGGGAGGTCCCGAGCCATTAGTGCAGAAAGAGTGAATCAGAAGGTGGGGTCGTGCAGCTGATTGTTCCACAGCTGGAACGAAAGCAAAGCACGGAGCATTAATGTGCTGAAGGCAACAACAAAGCGGGACCACGGCAGCAGGAATGGATTTTTTCGAGAGCAAGGGATTAGCCCAGATCCCAAAGTACAGATGGTCCTGGGTGAAATAATCACCTCTGCCCCGGGGGAGTCGGCAGTGCCCAAGGGTTGGGCGCACGAGGAGGAGGAGGAGTTGATAGGGAACCAAATGAAGAGGAGGATAATTGAAAGCAGGTCCCAGGGAAAGTTCTGAGCCTCCCTCCTGATTTCTGACTCGTTCTGAAGAGAAAGGAAAAGNTCTGAAGAGAAGGGAAAAGAGAGAAAGAGAAAGAGAGAGAAAAAGAGAGAAAGAGAGAAAGAAAGGGAGAGAGAGAAAGAGAAAGAGAAAAAGAGGGAAAGAGAGAAAGAGAGAGAAAGAGAGAAAGAAAGGAAGAGAGAGAAAGAGAAAAGAAAGAGGGAAAAAGGAAAGAAAGAAGGAGAAAGAGGGAAGAGAAAAAGAGAGAGAAAGAGAGAAAGAGAAAGATCTTACTGTATTTTGGAAATATCCAGATCACCCTGTCTGGAGCTGAAAACAAATATTAGGTAATTAAAAAGGTCTCAGTTGATAAGTGTCACTGTTTTAAGGGAAGTGTTTCCATCAAACCTGTCGATGTTGCCACTTTCATTCTCTGCCTGGAGAAAGTGCTCAGGGTTACCAGATAGCGAAGCAAATTTTCAGTACAGAGAGAAAATTCTGGATTTGGGAATGAAACTGCCGGGCCCACCCATGGATGGCTGAGTTTGGGGTCTGTGTAAGGAAGTTACAGTCTTTTTACCCTTTCAGTTTTATTTTGCCTATCAGTGATGCCACATCTCTTTTTATGCCCAAGATTCCCGCAGTTCTCGGTGGGATGGACGCCTCTAAAGTGCCTTCCTGTCTCAAAACCTTCTCCCATCAGCAGCACTTCCATCCCCCCGTGCCTTTCAGCTGGCACTTTAGCCCTGGAATTGCTGTGCTTCTCTGGGTAGGTTCAGCAATTCTGCCAGAATTACACAGAGCTGGCTTTTAACCTGAGTGTTTATTGTCCAGGGATAAAATCACCAGGCTGATTTCCCCTCTAGTTCTCATTCTGCCTTCTCTTCCTCTCAGCACAGATGAAGGACAGTGCCAGACTGGGGAATGACAGGGGTTTGAGGCAGCAGAAGCCAAGGGGTGGTCGAATTATGATCCTTGGAAAACCTGGGTGGGTCTTCCCCTGCCACCAACCCTGGTTAGGAGGCAAACTCCTCCTTGAAGCTTCATTTCCCCTCTCTCAGCCCTGAGACAACCTCAAACCCATCCTCTGAGCTCTCCTTGAGCTGCTGCCAGGGCAGAGCAGAGCCTTTCCAGCATTAAATATTCCCAGAGTCACGGAACATCCCAAGCTGGAAGGGACCCATGAGCAGTTGAGCTCCTGCTTCTCTGTGGCACCGCTGAAATGCCAGCAAAGCTCCCGGTGCAGACCCAAGCTGGCATCCCAGGGGTTCCCACTTCGTCTCAGCTGAGCTGAATTGATGAAATCCCTCATCACCAACACATCCATCCCGCTCCTGGATTTCCCACAGGGCGGCAGGAGCCGGGTGCCAGCTGGATCTGGGCTCGCAGACCTGTGCAGAAACGGCAGGTTCAGGCACAGGCAGACAGGAGGAAGATGGGGAGAGGGGCTGGAGCGAGCCAGGAGTGTTTTTCCCTCTCCCCTGTGGCAGAGGCACTCTGGAATGGGAAGTGGCTGAGCCTGAAGCATCGTGCAAGGAACATTCTCCATTAAGCCAAGCTTTGTGCTCAAAAGCCCTGTCTCCGTGTTACGCGTGTGGCTACTCAGCCTGGGCTCTTCAGGCCTCTCTGCTGCAGCCAGGCTCCCATTTTGAGCCTATCAAGGCTGTCTGTTTTTAATTTAACCCTTCCTTTTGGAGTGGGTTGGTCTTGAAAGGCATGAAAAGGCCGGGCTCCCCAGCTACCTTACCTCCTCAAGAGCCACGGCAAGGTAAGTGCCTGTATTTTTAAACCACACCGAATTTATCCCTAATGCAGCACACTGAAATAAAGCTGCCAGCATCAGTGTGGCTGCGCTGACCTTTGGAATGACCCCCGAGGTTTTAAGTCAAATACATTTCTGTTTTCCTGGGCAAAATTCTCCCTGCGATATCTTCAAATGACCTTAAGTGTGCAAGTGGTGATGGCTGGTGTTTATCTAAGCAAAGCACGTGTGTTATTAAATCAGGAACGGGGGGTGCATCACTCCCAGCGAGTTTATAAAGCTCTTGGAGCCTGTAGAAATCATTTTTATTTTATTGAAGGAGCAGGAGACAAACTCCACGGCCGTGTGGCTGTGGATAGGTGTCAGTCATGAGCTCTGGGGTGTTTGGGGCGCCTGGGTGAGATTTAAGAAGAAAGAAAGAAGGGAGGAAAAGAGGA
>VXBT01007291.1:251230-273243 GCA_013400235.1 Oriolus oriolus | reverse complement strand
TCACGTCGCCCGTGCACCCCGTCTCGACGGCCAGGCCCACCTCGTTCTTCATCGAGGACATCCTGCTGCACAAGCCCAAACCCCTGCGGGAGGTGCCCCCCGAGCACTTCCCCGGCTCCTTGGCCTCCCGCGTGCCCCTCTTGGACTATGGGTACCCCCTGATGCCCACCCCGACCCTGCTGGCGCCTCACCCGCACCCCGCCCTGCACAAGCCGGAGCATCACCACCACCACCCCTATTTCCTCACCACCTCGGGTAAGTGCGGCAGCGCCTGCCGAGTTTGGGGCGTCCGGGTGGGGACTGGGGTGGGGATAAGAGTGACAGAGCCGCTCTGGGGCGGACAGGCATCCTTCTGCATCCCTGGCCACCACCCTGGCTGCATCCCCCGGGGCAGGAGCCCCTCGCCCCGGGGCAGCCACTTCTTTAGCGGGTGCCCGCAATCTTGAGGGTTTCCCTCTCTTTGCCTTTAATTTATTTTTTTTAAAATCACTTTTATTTTGGGACCGATAACCTCGCTTTTTCCTTGCGTTATCCAACCGGGCTTCAAAAAACCACCTCCAGCAGCACCGCTGGGGCTGTGCCGCTCCTCTCCCTCATCCTGGGGCTCTGCCTGTCCCCGGGCCCGTTCCTTGCTCTGCAAGGAGAAAACCTCCAAAGTTTCCCAAGCCGTGTATCAGCGGGGCCGTGCAGGATCGCTTTCCCCTTCCCAGCTTTTTCCAGGGCTCCCCCGGTTTTTTCCATGCCCATTTCGTTGCGGTTTCGTCGCCAGGAGGGTTCAGGTGTCCCCGCCAGCCTCGAGTCCCCTCCGGTGGCAGCGCTGCCCGGGCTCCCTTCACCTTCCCGGGGTGGCGAAGCGCTTGGGAAATCCCCCTGTTTACAGCACAACAAAACCCCCAAACCGATAAATCGACCTCAAAAACGAAATAAACGAAAAAATAACAAAAAATTAAAAGAGGAAGAGGGAGAGCCCACCCCGAACTGCAGCAGGAAAAGTCCGACATTCCTGGGGGCTCCCCCCGGTCCCGGCTCCCTGCCCGACCGCAGCGCGGGTGTCCGCCGTGTGTCCCCCCAGGAATGCCGGTGCCAGCCCTTTTCCAGCACCACTCTCACGCCGAGCTGCCCGGGAAGCACTGCCGCCGCCGCAAAGCCCGCACCGTGTTCTCCGACTCGCAGCTCTCCGGCCTGGAGAAGAGGTTTGAGATCCAGCGGTACCTCTCCACGCCCGAGCGGGTGGAGCTGGCCACGGCCCTCAGCCTCTCCGAGACCCAGGTACGGGCAGCGGGGACTGGCTCTGGCACCTGTCCCCACCCCTCATCACGTCCAGCATCCCCACATCCCGAGGAGCATCCCCGCATTCCCGAGGAGCATCCCCACGTCCCATCCATTCAGCATCCCCCGGATCACTTCGAGCATCCCCGCATCCCGCGCAGCATCCTCGCGTCCCGTTCACATCCTCCGTGTCACGTCCCCTCCTGAATCCCCACATCCCATCCACTCAGCGTGCCCGGGATCACTTCCAGCATCCCCCCATGCCCTCCTGCATCCCCACGTCCATCACATCCAGCATCCTTCTCCCTTTAATTTTTATTACTATTTTTTCCCCCTTTTTTTCCTTCTTTACTCCCCTTTCCCTGCTCTCCCCAGGTGAAAACCTGGTTCCAGAACCGCCGCATGAAGCACAAAAAGCAGCTGCGGAAGACGCAGGACGACCCGAAGCAGGCGGGCGGGGAGGAGAGCCGGGAGCAGAGCTCCCCCGAGCCCGAGCTGCCCGAGCCGGCCGGCGCCGAGCCCCGCAAGGGCCCCCCCGGCCCCTTCCTGCTGCAGGACCCCGAGGACGAGGTGGACATCCTGGAGGAGGGGGACATCTGCGCCCACCGCCTCTAGGAGAGCCGGGGCTCTGCTGCCTCTCCTTGGCTCTGCCCCGGCCCCGCAGGCCGCCCCCGCCTCCCCAGCCTTGGGAACGCGCACAGGGAAGGGGGGCACGGCTCGGGAAGGGGGTGTGGATGCGGGGGGAGCCCCCTCCCCTCCCCGGGGCGAAGGTGGCGATGCCCCCGAGGGGGCCGGGACCCCGCGGTGCCGCCGGTGCCCCCCAGCATCACCCCAAGCCTGGGCTTTGCTCGGAAATCTGGTGCGGGGGGAGTAAAACGAGCCGAGTTTGCTTTAGGTTCCCCCTTCCCTCCGAAGTGTCGGACTTTTCCTCGTTCCCCGAACTTTCCTCGGGTTTAAAATAAATGTATACTCGTGGCAGCATGTTGTGGTTCCTGGGAGCGGCAGGCAGGGCGAATCCCCCCGCTCTTCCCCGAATCCCCAAATCCTCGCCGCTCTTTCCACGCTCGCCGTCTGCATCCCCAGTGCGGGAGGTCGGGCAGAGCTTCCAAGACGTGCATAAATTAAAAGAATTGTAGGAAAAACCCTCCGAAGAAACAGGTAAGGCAAAAACTCCGGTTTATTTCATTCCGCTGTAGGGAAGAGAAGGGAAGGGGGAGCATCACCCGTAACTCGATCCTGCCACGGCTGCACGGAGCAAACGGTGCTCCCAGCCAGAAAAAAGGGATTTTCTACAGCTCGGAGAAGTGTCGGCAGCCTGATTCCTGCCCGGCTTCCAGCTGTGGATCCCGGATAATTCCCTTTTCCTCTGAAATAGCCCCCGGAGCGGGTCCCGCGTTTGGCTCCTGTGTCCCCCGGCTGCATCTCCCCCCTTCTCCCTGCGCTCCGTGTGGCGCTCAGCTGGAGCAGCCCCCGGCCGCGCTCGCTTTGCCTTTACCTTCCTGCCGGGGAAATGCGGTTTATTTCCAGGTAAATTCAGATTTTTATGATTTATTTTTGGTTTTGGGTTGCGCTGCTGGCTGGGAAACGCCAGCAGAGGCGGAGGCTCCGCATCTCCGGGGAGGAGATGGTGGGATTGGGAATTTCCCCGGTAAAAACCTGGAGCGGGGGCTGTGCTGGCTCAGATATTCCCTGGCAGCCCCCGCTGCAGCAGCAACACGGCGGCGTGGCGGTGTCTCGTTAAGTTATTTAATTTATTTCCTTATTTTTTTGGTTTTTATCAGGAATTTAATTCGGTTGTCTGGCGTTATCAGCACTTTCAGGGCATTTTTGGATTATGGGACATGTCGTTTTGTGAGGGGAAAACGTTTAATTTTCCTGTTTAATATATAAAATATAGATGATTGAAATGTGTATGTTTGCTCCTTTTTTGTGAGTCTCCCTCCCTGTTTTTTACATGTAAAATAATAAAGATCACGCGTTGTGTGTAGAGGAAAACCCCCAGTCCCCATCCCTCTATCCAGGAAAAGATGCTTGTCTTTAAAAAATCCTTTCAGGACAACAATTTCCACCAACAAAATGCCACCCGCCCCCTTAAAAATTAGGATACAGAAGGCAAAGCAAACACTCTGCTCCTGAAAGCTCGGCGTGGTTTGAAGCAGAGCCGGCTGGAAATGCCGCTCCCAGCTCCGGGGCTCTTCCCTTCTCCCAGCTCCCGTGGGCAGGGATGTGACGGGAGCTGGAAAACCTGGAAATCTGACACTTTTCCTGTGTCTCCCACCGAGTATTTTGCTCCGTGCTCGCTGTCAGCCTCCCCTGAGCGTGCGTTTCAGCGGGAATCATTAAAAATGATACCAGAGAAAAGCTGTACATGATATTTTTGGGATAATTTTTTTTTTTTTTTTTTTTTTTTTTTTCCGCTTCTGCCACTGCTGTTCTCAGGGTTGGGAATGGCTCGGGGCTGGCCTGGCTCTGCTCTGGGGGTCGGGGACATACCAGATCTATGAGAAAAGGTCAAAATATGACTCAAAGAACCCTCAAATCTCTGCTGTTTCTCCCCTGCCACTCCAGGAACTCCCTTCCCAAAGTATTCCCGCTGATCAATAAACCAAACCCCACAACCATCTTCACCTCTGGGCGGTTTTAGGCACCTTGGCCGACAATCAAAGCTCCAAATCCTATTAAAAACGGATCCCTCAGTGACAAACACAGGCAGAGTGCGAATGTTCCCAGCCCAGGGATGGCCCCATCCCAGCTGTGCATGGAGCCTTGCAGGGAATGGGAAGATTTGGGAATGGGAAGATTTGGGAACGGGAAGATTTGGGAACGGGAAGATTTGGGAATGGGAAGATTTGGGAATGGGAAGATTTGGGAACGGGAAGATTTGGGAACAGGCTGCTTATCCCACAAAGTTTGCTGCTCAAAACTCCGAAGCGGAGGCAGCTGAAGGAAACAGTCACTGCCAGAGAAATTCTCTGTGTCACCAGCCAGCTCCTGCCCAGCTGGAAGTGATGCTGGAGACGGAAAAATGTCATTTCCAGACCGAGCAATGTCTTGGGAAGAGGTTATTGGAGAATGGAGATGGTCCTGGGAAAAAGGAAGGGCTGGGCAGGCATTATTTTGTTTCTACCAGAGATTTTTCTCATGGAATAAATGAAATGAGGTTTTATTCCTGCATCCTGACTTATTCGGTGACAGCAGCCAACTTTTTCCTGCTCTCCCCAAGAAGCTTGAGGAGTATGGGAGAGATTTAGAGCTGCTCTCTCTCTTTTTTTAAAAAAAATAATATTGAATGTGCTCATTTGGGGAATGCTGGAGTGGAAGTGGCTTGCAGGAAATAATTGCTGGGAACAGGAAATGTCGATGAATTTCCTATTTTTCAAGAAGATTGATTTCCATTAAAATTCTTCAGTGTATTTGTCTGAAATGAAATTATTTTCTGGTGATTAATAAAACACCTAATTGGTTAATGGGTTTTTTTGTTGTTGCCATTATAGAAAATCAAAAACCAGTCTATAAAAGCCATGAACCTTTGCTTTCTGTTCTGATTTTGAGCGTTTTCCTGTGTGCTGCCTTAAACATTTTGAACTTTCATGTGTCTGGAAAACTGTTCCAATCCCAATTCTTTCATTCTGTGGCCAGAGCTCCATAAAAGCAGATCAGATATGGGTTGTAAGGGCAGCTGTAGAGAAGTAATTTGCAATTTCTTGCTGTTAAACACACGTGGAGGGTCAGTACCATGGGGAAGGTGTAAATAATCCATGGCCAAGCCCAGCAATGACCTGGGCATGATGTAAAATAGTTTCTGTGATTCCTCTCCTCATTTCTCTCCGCTCACTGATGGATTCAGTGCATTTTTTTCCTCACTGATGTCCTGAAGTGAAGCTTCAAAACAGCATCACCTCAATTAGCTGCGAACTCCTGCTTGGATGGTCCTGGCTGAAAAAGTGGCTGATTTTGGTCTTGGATTTGTCTTGTTTCTCGAGCTTGGATGAGACGCTGGTGGCTGCATTGCAGGGGTGCCCCGGGGTGGGGACAGCTGCTCCCAGCACTAATGCAGGGGCAGCAGGGCTTGGGAAAGGCAGGAGGGTGTAAATGTGCGACCCTGGTCCCACAGGTGGCTTTTCTACCTGTGAGGGCGCATTTGTTCAAGGCAGAAGTTGTTTTTAAGGTTTTATGATCCAGGTTTGTGCTGCCAGGAGCACGCTGAGCACATTTCAGCTGTTCCCGAGACCGCTCCAGGCGCTTCCCCAGACTGGGATTCCCTGGAGTTGTGCAGCCTGTTGGCTTTGCTGTGGCTGCAGGACAAACCCTGGAGCGCTCCCAGGACACCAACCCAGCTCTGGGCATCACCTGCAGCTCCCCACTCCGCACTCGGGATTGTGCAAAGCTGAAGATGCTCCTTTCGCTCCAGGATTTTGGCTCAGCATCACCTCTGATCCACCAGGACGTTCTGCTTCAGCCCCCTGCCTTTACCCATCACCGGGGTTCCGCGTCTCCAGCTCCTCCTCGCACCAGAGCTGCTCCTTTCCTCACATTCCTGCTTTTTCTCACCTGGAAAACGCTTGGGTTTGGGCAACAAGGGGAAGAACGGATCCCTGGCAGGAGATAACAACAATCAGGGGCCTGGCTGGTGACAGCAGAGCTCGTTCATGGCTGTTTGAAGCATTCAGTGAGTTGGGCAAAACCTCACGTGGTTTCAGTCCTCACCTTCTTTTCAGAGCTGTAATGATGGTTTTGAGGTTTTGCCTTATTTAATGTTTTTAACTGATAAACCTTAATGTTTTTGTGGGGTCAGCAGCCTGCTCACGCCCTTTGTGAGGTGCTGCGAAGCCAACTTTGGTTGTTTTTGGAAGAAACACAACAGGGCTGATATTGAAGCAGCACTTTGTGGGTAGAACTGACCCCAAGCCTTTGCCCACTGAAGGAGATCTCAGCTGCAACACTTCCAGAACCTAAAATACTCAGAAATGATGGCACTGGAAATGTCTTGCCAAGAAAATGTTGGGAATTTCCATGGATGGTGCACACAGACACCTCTCTGTGCTCAGTGACACCACGGGACCACGGCAGGTTCTGCTCCCACCCAACCCCTCCTTCAATACTTAATTCAGCATTCAAGGCCTATTTCTCATTTAAATATTTTGATTTCCATTAAATTTTGGCCTCTGCTTTTAAGCAGGTGGATGCTCATTGGTGCCCCTTCTGTGCCACCATATCTGTGAAGCGCAGGGAAAATCTGAATTTGTATTGAGGCAGACCCAAAGATTTTCTTTCCATGTAAAAATGCCTTTTTTCTGGGATTTAAAATACCCAACACACCAGGACAAACAGGATTTCTAAATGGTTTGTGAGATGATCATGATCAGTGTTTATTAAAAAAATTCATGTTCTCCTCCAGATGCAGCACCATACCCAAGTTTAGCACAAGTTTAGTATTTCAGTATTTCCCAAAAAGTCACTGTTTTTTTTTTAAAAAAAACCCCCAAAACTCCCCCAGGAATCCCCCTAATTTATGGGAGGAGGATGCCAGCAAGGGAGGAAGGTGATCAATTAAGACATTAAGCATTTTGCACCACATGGACACATCTGCATGGCAGCCAAATAATGCAGCCATCAGCTCATTTTCAGGGGGCTGTTGCCTACTTCAACTCAGTGCTCAGATCAAAGAGAAAATGTCTGCTTGCATTTTCTAATCAGAAAAGGGATGCTAATTTCGGTTCCTTAATGTGTGGTGATAAGAGACTTCTTCAATTAACTGAATTCTATAGGCCAGAAAATAAAAAAAAAGGGGGATACAAAGGGAGTCAGGCTGGAAAGGCAGAAGTTCTCATTAAATCAAAGGTCCAATATTCATTACCTCCAGCATCTGGGGCTAAACACTAACCATGGAGCTCATCAAAGGGGGTTTAATGGGTTAAATTGAGAATATAATCTAATTAAAATATTAGATACGAGTAAATAGCTCTTTGATATTCATCTGAAGGTTTCATTAAAACAGGCACTTGAGGTTTGGATTAAGGGGGGATTATCACTTTTAAGCAGGAACAACAAGTTGAGGTGCCCTGAGCAGAAATGCTTCAAAGTGTTACCATTTGGTTTGAAAAATAAAAGTAGGAAAGCAGAGCATGGAACCATTTCCCAGCCTGGCAGTGCCCGAAGGAGAGGGGAAAGAGGCTGAGGAAGAGGAAGGTCCCATCCCAGAAGCTGGAATTGGATGCTGGAAGCAACAAAAATATCATGGAAAACATTCCCCCTTCAGCCTGACCCACGTTCCCATACTGGACCATGCTTCTTCCACCAAGGCTTCCCAAAATATTCTCAGTATTTCTCAATATTCCCAAAAATGTCCTGAACTCCCAGCTGTGAGGCCAAGGGGCTGATTCAGCAGCTGGAGGGGAGGTTCCTGCCCCTCAGGAGGGGTTTAAAGCAAGGCCCTGTCCCTTTGCCATGAGGAAGGGCAGGGTGGGGATCACTTCTCCTCATATTAAATTGGGAGCCTCCCATAAAAAAGAGACCCAATAAATGGAATAAAGCAATTCCACACCATCACAAGTGGTTGGGTTTTTTTCCTTTTTACCCAGCCTGCTTTCCAGGAGATTTTAGCCCAAATTCCCTTGCTGTGTGCTCTAATCACATTTCATATGCTGACTTAATTCATAATTTACTAAGTTAAAGAAATGGAAGCATCTGAAGAAACCCATCTGTTTGTTGTTATTTTTACAGCCTTAATCTGTTAAAAGCTCCTTCCTCTCCAACACGCAGCTCTCAATTATCCTTAGTTACCCAATATATTTTCCAACTGCTCCTGGCTAATCCCAGATTGTCTGCATGCTCAGCCAGGACCTGTTTGGAATTTTCTTGTCTCAGATGAAGCTTCAACATTTTGGGCTTGATGTAGAAACTCTTCACTGAGAGACAACAGAGTAACAGTTCAGTAATTAGCGTCGTGTCATTACAAACTGCTGGGTTTGGTGCATAATTTTGTTCTCTTTTTTAGTAGCAATGGATTATTTTTGTCTTTATTTCTGGCCAAATTGCTGATTTTTTCCTTCAGAAAGAGAAATATTGCCTGTGCTAAGATCATCAGATGAAACAGAAGTTTATTTTGAATGTTTTGTAGATATGTCTGTATGTTTATATGTTTAAAAATGATCCAGGTGTGACCAGCCAGGAGCTGATTGGTCTGAAAGATGCAATTTCTGGATCATTTATTTCCAAGAAAAAGAGCAGAGGACCAGATTTAAAGTGCTATAAACCCAAATGGCCAATTTATTCAACAAAAGAGGTATGAGTAGAACCGATGCTAACATTTAAAAATGGTTAAACTTAAGCCAGTTTAAATTTCAGTGGGCTGGGAAATCAAGATGTGATGGTCACAGCTGAAAATAAAACAATTCAGGCATTTTTGCCTTGAAGAGATCCCTAAGATTTCCCAAAAACCTATAAGATATGAAGGGCTTTGAAAGCAGCCACAGCTTCCTTCTCCTTCTCGTGCCTGCTCCACAAAGATTCCAGGGATGGGATTTGGGGTAAACTGGTTCCATTTGGGGCGTGGGGCAGAACCCTCTCCTCCTTCACCTCTTGGTCTGATTGCCTCGTAATGAAAGTCTTTGGTCTTGGAATCTTCTTGGCATATTCCAGAGCCTAAAAACAGGGAAATTGGGGTAACTGATGATGAGAAAACCTGGCCAATGTTTCCAAGAATATTTAGGTGGGTTGAGTAAGATTTCTTTGAATTCCTGATCTTGTTTCTGACAGAATTCAATCCCAGATTGCTTCAGTGGTGACTGCAAAATAACCCAGCCCGAGATTTGCTTCCTGACACCACTGGAGGCCACCTTAGACACTGAAAAAGTGTTTTGATTTTAAAAAAGGAAGAGCAACACAGATCTATTAAATTTACAAACATTTTTTTCCCAATCTCATTAAGCTCTTGTCCTCAAGCAGGAGTTTTGCAGGTTAACAGGACAAGCTGAGGTTCTACTGCGTGATGGACTTAATTATGAAAATTAAAAAGCAAAATGATGCCTGGACCATTGAAGGCTGTCTTGGAGAGGGACTGGAAAGAGCGTTACAGAAATCCTGGCACTGGCAGAGCCCTGGTTTGGTGCCTGTGTTTGTTGCATGGATTTGGAAACACCTCCTGTCTCCAGTGGAAGCTGCATTATCTCACGTTCCTGGTGAGCGTCTGGGATGTTTCCTAAAAGAATCCAAACCCCTTTTTTGACATCCAAACAATGCAGTTTTGTCTCTTAGCGTGAGATTTGGAAATAAATGCAAGGAACTGAGGAATTCTGATCTTGAACTCCACAGCTTTGTTCTGGAGCATGCAGTTCTCACCTGCCACCTTGCAGAAACACCCTTTAAAGGGACTAGGTTCTTACCTTCTGTCTGGACACTGACGCCACCTGGGGTTTTGCAGGTAACCTCTGAACCACAATAATATTTTTCATGTTATATTCATTAATTTGCTTGGAATATTCCTTTTGCTGCCTTAGCTTCTGTTTCTGAGAAAAGCAGAGAAGGGGTGTGGAATTAAATGGCTCAGGGGATCCATCAATGAAACCCTTTTCCCTCCAATATTCCATTTCCACCTCCGCTGCTGTTCAACCTGGCTTTGCCATTGATCCTTCAGCAGAACACAACAGGAAACCCTGATAAATGGCACAGCTTTTTTTAGTTGCTTTTCCCTTTTAAGAGCTTTTCCCCTGGACTGAATAGAGGATGGAGCTCAGCAGAAATGTGACAGGTGTGTCTTTATTCTGAATGTCCTGAGCAATCCGTCTCCATTTCACCAGAGTGCAGCCAGATATTTCCTTGTGTTTGCACAATTTTACTTCCACTTTGAACATTTGGTGGATCTTTACACCGGGAATGACAACTCAGCCACATGAATGTGTCACTTTCTGATGTGCAATTAGCCCTGATTCATTCCTATTTCTGGATTTTAAAAATTAGAGGGTTAAAATTATCCCCAGGACACTTGTTTCTCCTTCTATTTGAATTTTCCTGTAGGATCTCCAGCTAGCCAAGGATATAAAGCCTCAGATAATCATAAACTGCTTCTCAGCAGTGATTTCTCTGCTATTCTGCCCTGCCTAAATTCACTTGTGGGTCACTCACTTTCTCTTTGATTGATTCATAGTCAGGTCCGAGGCCTCCAAGCTTCATATTCAGATTGATGTAGAATTTTGAGCCACACGGCTGAAAAACAAACAGCAAACAGGTTTTCCTTGATACGATTTCACAGAGAGAACAATTAAAGAAAGTCTTGTTGTGGAAACTCCAGGATTCAATTTGCAATCTCAGCCTTACCCCTGGCACATCTCATTTTAAATAAGTGACCAACAGGACTGAGTTAATGGCACAAGTCAAATGACACGGAATTTCCTTTGGATCCTGGTGGGAAATTGCCAATTATCCAAAGCACAGAGTGATATTTTCTCAATCAAAAAACGACCTTGTGTGAGCTTTATTTTGGAACAGCTCAAAGCCATCCATTTGATGGGATTAAAATGAGACTCCAAAGAAGTCTTTCTGTAAGAGAAGCAGAAAAAATTACCTGATTTTGGTGGCAAAATTTATCAAATTATGTTAGTGACAGTAAGCTTTCCTTGTTCTCAAAGCTGCACTGGAAAACTGTCCACAGACAGCTGAAAAATCCATGTTTTTCTGCACAGCAAAGCTTTACAAGTGCACAGCAAAGGCAGGAGTGATGGGTGATGGCATTCCAATACTCCAGGACATTACACAAAGACCCCAATGCCTCCATAATATTTTTATTCTCTTTCAAGGCCACTAGATTATTTTTAGAAGCGAATTATGTTTAAAAAACTTGTCAGTGAAGCTCATGATGATCAACTCTGTAGTAATTTCAGCCACGGAGTAATGCAGGAACACCGATTTCTATATGCAAATAAAATGGGCATTTCTTCAAAACAGAGGTTCAAGTTCAAGTTAACTGCAGAGAAATTAATTGTATGCACTAAACTTCCTGTTTGAGGTTTCTTTGTGTCAGCTATCCCTATCCTTACATGCTACAACTCACTAATTTTTAATTTTAGGTACAGTGAGGAGTACATTCAGCTGCATCCCACAAAATCAGGGTTTTCTCACTTTTGCAATGAGCACGAGTGCATTTGGTTATGGGGAAAACTGGATTTTCCTGGGAGACACAAACAGTCTGATTCTCTGTGCATTCCTCACATGTGAAGCGTGAGAAAACTGCTGCAAACACAGCACAAGAAACAAAGGTTTGAACAGAAAGGGAAGGAAATCTGCCCTTCAGTTACCATCATAATCCTCATAATTCTTCTTAGAGGCACTCAGGCAGCAATACCCAAACTGCCTCCTGGATGAAACACAGGAATAATTATTCCAGCTTAGTTTGTCTGCCCTGAGACTTGGAGCAAACTCCTCAAACATTTAATTTGTCATGGGCAGCTTTCTGCCGTCCCCCTGCAGCTGTGTTAAGTGCTGACACCAGGAAAAGTGGACACACAGAGGAGACAAAGAGATCCAAGTTTTAATAAGGGCCCAAATGGGATCATCAGGAGGCTTGGGATAATGTTTATGCTGTTAGCTTTACAAACCCTCGAAGTTTGGGGGTGGAATCCCTCGGAAAGCAGGAGATTTGAGCTGCACAGCAAACGAGCATGAGCAGGATAATGGATGGCTCAGATCTGAGGCCAGGCTGCCTGCTGCTCCACACAAACAGCCTGATCCTAAATAATTTTATCTGTGGACAACTTACAGGACAAACAGTGCTCTGTGCATCCCTAATCCAGACTGACGCACGGAGAGCTCGTGGATCCCTTTGCTCTTTGGGCTAAAATGATTTCAAGTGTCTGTTTCTACCTTTGTTCCATGACTTTTAATGCTCTGCTCTGTGTCCATGTGCTTTTTAAAACAATGAAATATTTCTCAGTCTCTATTTATTTTCCTTTTAAAGAAATGTGAATTATTTAGAAAAAATGTTAGAGGGGGGATAGAAATGTTAAACCACCCCACCCACATCTATTTTCTCACCTTCCTGCTGGCTCTGGGCTGGTTTTGCTTTTCCATTTGCAGGAGAGATCCTTCTGAGTTGCTTCGTCTCATTTTCCTTAGATTTCCTTCAGCTCTTTGTGAATCTCCCTGTGAACCCCCCTGTAGCTGGGACAGGGCAGGTGGGAGCAAACTCCACAACCACCTGTCGGCAAAATCATCTCTGAAACCAGAAATTCCTGGCTGATGTTGCTCCATTTCTGTAAAATGGGAGGTTCCACAAGAGGCTGTTGGTGAACTGTGAACAAAACATGGAAAAGACCTTAAAAATGAGGGGGAAAGAGGAAAAACCTTAATTTACACGCAGCAGGGAGCTCAACAAACAACCTGAACATGGAATATGGGAAAAGTGGAGATGGCAAGATGGGGATTTCACAAAAAATGACTTTGCTTGCACCCAAATGTATGGAAAATTAATGGAAAAAACTAAAATTTCAGCCTGATGCAAAGGTAGCTGAAGCCAATGAAAGGCTTTGGGTCGGGCCTGCTGAGTACTGAAATAATTATTTGTTTATGTGAAATAAAAACTTCATTTTTTGTTATCAAGACAGGTAAAATTCTACATAATTGAGGATTTTCCTGCTCTCCCCTTTAGGGACAGGATTGACCCTGGATATTCACGCTGCAAAGCCAATTTTGCTACAAACTCTTCATTTATGCACAATGCTCTTTCCTATCTATATTTTAAACTTTTCCTCCCAGCCTCCTAGAAGGAAAATTTCAATTGGGGAAAATTCCATGCCTGGAGGACAGAACTGTCTTTTTCCAATGCCACATTTAAAAATTAAGAGCTATAATAAATCTTCAATTAGTAGTAAATCGTAAGGGCAGGTTTGTAGCAAATTAACTTTATACTTTGGACTTTAAAGCATTTTCTTGTCCATTTGTTCATTTTCTGGGCATCACAGTGCTATGATAATATCATTTTATCACTTAATAGCCTTACCACAAACTGTTCTGATACCTGTTATCCTCATGAATATGATTTTTGAAACCTTGAAGTGGTGCTTGATCCTTCACCCTTTCTTGAAAACTTGCATTAAAAAGAGATGAAATACTCCTCAATTCTGGATGTGCCTGGCCACCGGTGCTGTAATCCCTGGAAAAATGCTGCCCAGGGATGTGCTTGGTTGAGTGTTGCTGTGGAATTCCATGTGGAGAGTCCCGCTGGTATTTCTTGCTCTCCTTGCTGGGATACTCTGGGTAAAAATCCTCTGCTGGGTTGAAATTACGGAATATTGGGAGAAAACGATAGGGAGATGTGGTAAAATCTGGGTGGATTGAATTTGGGAAATTATTTAAGCCACTTTTGGATTTTTCTGCCAGGTCAGGGCCAACAGAAGAACTTGGATTCAGACATTCCTGCAGAGCTGTGCTGCTGTCCTGCTCCACTGCAGTGGGAGCAGCCTGAAATCCTGGGATGTGCTGGTGCCAAGGCTTTGCTTCTGCTGCTCCTCCTGGGAGTTGTTTGCTGTCATTCCTTGGAAAAGCTCTTCCACTGAGAGTCTGGTTGGATTCTGTTTTATTTGTCTGGGAGAACTCATGCTGCTCCTGAAACAAGTTACCAACAGCTGGGTGAATTTCAGTGGTTGATATTTTAGATATTCCTTAAGAACTTTCATTACACCCATCAAAATCCCTCTGTGCTGCTTGCATCGAACCCTGCTCATGGCTGGACTTAATCCAAAATTCAGATATGGGGGAACCCTCAGTCCAGAACAGAAGCAGAGATGTTATTCAGGTGCTGCACCATGAATAATTCTGCATCAAAATTTTGCTTAATGGATAAAAACAGATCCTTGCAAATGCAAGCCAGATGTGGTAAATGTGGATTGAGGGAGTTTTATCAGCATGATTGGTTTTTGCTATATATTTAAGGATTTACTGTCACTAACAGGGACTTTGAAAGCAACAAGATGACAGCTTTAAACATTCAAATTCAGCGCTTTAATAGATATATTTCAATTATTAAATTCTATTGAATTTCAATTATCAAATTCTCTTGAAAAGGAACCTTGAGCTGCTGTCCTTTTGAGGACCATTTGTCTTCACGCTTCATTTTCCCAGTCTGGAATGCTGGGACACTCTGCAGTGGTTCTTCATCAGCTGGTGTAGGATCTGTAACCTAAAAACCAAGAATGTTCATGGTCACAGCACAATCAGATGAAAAGATTTTAAAATCTCCGGGAAATAATGAGAAATAATCCGTGTCCCACTAAAACTAAAATGCTGAAGTTTGGCATTATGGAATGGATAACAAGGAGAGAGATGGTCAAAAGAGAAAAAGAAGCAAAACCAAATTAACAGCTGGGAAGGAGGATTCCTTCTACTTTTAAGAGGGAGAAAGGAAAGGAAAATTGCCGGAAGAGTGCAGCACAGAAACCTTCTTGTAACTCTCAAATGCCTGGGCTCCTCCATTTCTATGAGAGCCACTGGATGCACCTAATAACAGAAAAACAACCAGAAACCATCGCTGGCCAGGCAATCAGACACATCCCGGGCCTCAACAAGAGAGGCTTGCAGGAAAAGCTGGCAAAACACAGTAATGGGGGGTGAAAAGCACAAGGAGGAGCTGCAGAAATAAAGCGTGGAATGCACAGAGCCCGGCAAAACAAGATCAAAAACAAGGACATCTTCACATGGCCACACTTGTGGGATAACCACGGCTGGAAATTTAATCAGAGCAAGTTTTTAGGGTGTCTGGTGGCACAGCACAAAGCCAAGTGATACCCTTGTAAATACAGCAATAATTAAAAATTTTCTTGAAATACTCAAACTTTTTTTAAAAAAAAAAAATCTATAAAATTAGAGGAAACCCAATTTTTAACATTTTTTAATTTATATTTTTTGTCCCAAACTATCCTGCTGAGTATTTTAGTTGATGAAGTGTGCTGGGCAGTGCCATTGTGACAGGGGACTGTGGTACTGGAACCTCTGCTCCACTGCAGAGTGGCCCCGCAGGAGAACCTGCACTGAGGACATATTTGTGACCAAGACAATAATAAACTGAAAATCATCAGTGGGAAGAAAATGTGGGAAGCTGAGCCTCTCACTTTGGGGCTAAGAGATTAGGGCAGCTAAGAAAAGGTGGGCAGGGTTTATTGCTGAGTTTATGGGTGATCTCACGGCTCCAAATTCAAGGTAAATCCCATTAGTTGTGACTGGAAAAATTCGCAAGAAAATTAAAAAATACCACAGAGGTTTTCCTGAGCTGTGGACAGACACAGCTTTGCAGTGAATAAGATGTTTTTGGTGGAACCAACTGACTCAGTGCATTGATGGAGTGCTGGGCAGGTAAAACATACTTCTACATTATCTCTTTGAAAGAGGAACAGGACACAACCTCTGCCAGCATTTCTTTTTTTTTTTTTTTTTGTGAACCATTCTATTAATACCAATCAAATTGAGAAAATGATCAAATGAAATTGCATTTTGAGAATCATAAGCTGTGTAATGCCTATTCTGTTAAATTGAGGCCCATAATTGCTTCTCCACTGAAAAGATACAACAAAGACAGCAATCATGGCATGTCATTATCCCAGACTGGCAAACCAGCCTTTGCAGGGAGGACTTCAAAGGCTTGTGGTTCTCGAATTGCATTTGGCTGCTATTGTTGAAGCACAGGCAATCTTGATTAGGTGTTTACACCGAGGGAAGGCTCAGTGCACAGAGAGTCTGAGTGCCTTGGTCTAGAGCCATTAAAAAATTGTACATTATGTTCCTGGCTTTGAAGTAAGGGGCTTGGAGGTAGGAAAGCAACTGAGATTGAGCACAGCTGAGCTAGATTGGGCCACTACTTCTCTCTCTCTCTCTCTCTCTCTCTCGGAGAAACTCATCATGGGGTTCTTTAAGAATCAGGCAACACTGCAAAGAACTTGATGTTGTATAAAATGCTACAGAAATTAGTAAATATACAGATCAGCACGGGTTTCTGGTGTGTTTTGGAGCATCCAGCCCAGGGATAACAGCTGTAAATCTTGCAGAATGAGGCTGCAAATATTTTAACTCATCTTATGTCAGCTGTGCACAAAGTCCTGCCCTCCAAGTAAACACCATTTCCTTACCACAGCCCCTGGCGGCCAGCAGTGATCAGATCAATAAATTCAGCTTCAGCCCCCTGCAAAGCTCAAAATAATCAGTTGAGGAAACAACAGTTTGATTGGTGACATGTGGCTCATTTGCTTCTTCACATACTTGGTGGTTTTGCACTTTGGATGCAGTTTTCCAGGTGAAGTGACCAAAGTTGGCTCCTGGACCACCAAGATGCTCCCCTCAGGCCTTTTTTTTGCCCATTCCAACAAGACTGAGCCATGGATATCCTGGTTAGGAATAAGTGAATACTCCTGCCTGTCCTGCAGCAAATCCAAAGGTGGCTGACAGCAGGTGGTGATGCTGCTCATGGAATCACAGAATCATGGAATGCTTGGGTGGGAAGGGACCTTAGAGCTCCTCTTGTTCCACCCCCTTCCATGGGCAGGGACACCTTCCAGTAGCCCAGGTTGATCCAAGCCTTGTCCTGGAACACTTCCAGGGATGGGAAGTCCACAACTTCCCCAGACAACAAGCAGTTGCAGCTGTATTAACTTGTCTAGGTTAGGAACTCACTCTCCTGTACACTGCCTGGCCCTCGCTGTGTCACACCTCTGCTGTCCCCATGGCCACTGCAGCAAGATAATCTTATCTCATAGCCCTGATTTTAACAGATTCCTTTGCCTGTTCCATATTTTTGAACAGTGTCTGCACAATGAAGTCCTGATCCCTGGCTCCAACACTTGGATAGGAAAGATTTCCAGAATTCCCTGAATAGAAAACATAATCATATCAACATAGCTCTAATAAGCAACCATCTACACTCATTATTTTTACCATCATCCAAATTAGAACTGAAAAAAACAAGAGCTCTTAATAGCTCCGCCAGAAAAAAATGCTGTCCATCATTCCTGCCACTGGAATGTAGTCAGAAAATTCCCTCTAATGTTGTGTCAACTCCTCATTAGCCTTGGCACAGGTGTCACTTGAAGCACAGAGTCCCTGGAGCTTTCCAAGGTAAGAATTTTCTGTGTGGAGTGATTCAGTGACCCCCCCCTTCCCATTATGCATAGTAAGTAGCAAGGAAAAGCAATAAACTCGTTTATAATGGTTCATTAGGAACTGTAATTACATTTCCACTCGAACCTTCCCACAAGTTGGCTGACACTGTGCAGTCAGTCAGGACTTCCAGACACAAGTGCTGCTGTCCAATATCAGATTTGGTCTGGGATCTTGACAGGCTTGGAATATCAGCCCATGGAAATCTCATGGAGTTCAAGGCCAAGCACAGTCCAAAGGAAATCATGGAGCTGCTCCACAGGCTGGAGCCCCTCTGGAGCCAGGCTGGGAGAGCTGGGGGTGTTCTGGAGAAGAGAAGGCTCCAGGGAGAGCTCAGAGCTCTTCCAGGGCCTAAAGGGGCTCCAGGAGAGCTGGAGAGGGACTGGGGACAAGGGCTGGAGGGACAGGACCCAGGGAATGGCTTCCCACTGCCCGAGGGCAGGGCTGGATGGGATATTGGGAAGGAAATGTTCCCTGGGAGGGTGGGCAGGCCCTGGCACAGGGTGCCCAGAGCAGCTGTGGCTGCCCCTGGATCCCTGGCAGTGCCCAAGGCGAGGCTGGATGGGGCTTGGAGCACCCTGGGGGAGTGGAAGGGGTCCCTGCCCATGGCAGGGGGGGGCACTGGATGGGCTTTAAGGGTCCTTCCCACCCACTTTGCATTTGCTCCACCTGAGCAAAACCTGGAATAAGCCATTAACAGAGAGAATCATTGTCAAACTCATGTTGGCCAAGCAGAAAAAATGAGAGGCAGCATAAAAAGAACCACTCATAAGGGGCAACGCAGATGCCAGGAAGGAAGACAGAATTTCTTTAACATTAAGATTAAAAAGTAGTGTGAGATCTGTGACACTTCCCTGGCCAGGAACAGGCAGCTGCAATGTGCCCATCACTGGGCTGGGGAGTAACTGGAGACTTGTCAATTATTGCATAAAGGATGAACAAGATTCTTCCTGGAAATCAGAAGCTGCCACTTGCAGGATGGATTTTAAAGGTGCTTCTCTCCTCTGCACAGCTGAGAGTTTAACACCAGACAAACCTCACTCTATACAAATTAGGGAATAAATAAATTTACCCACCTGCCCTTGAAGAACTTGCTGCTTTTTATTGTGCAGCTCAAGGTAGGAATTTATCTTCTCTGACTGCAATCCTAAAGTCCGTTTATTTTTCTTCACAAAATTTTTTTTTGCTTTTTGGGGTGGATCTTGTTGATTCTGAGGAGGAAAAGCACGGCCAGGATTATCTCCAGAATGAAATCCATCTGCAGGTTCCCCCCTTTTGGCTTGTGGCCCGTCAGGTTCATTGCTGGCCACAACATTTGCTCCATGAAAGCTGAATAATTCTAGACCAAACTCTGAGAGTGAATCCTGGGTCTTTGCCTCCTGTTGATTATTTTCCGAGGAGCCACCGGAATGGAGGTAAAATGAATCCAGTGAAAAGTCCCCGCTCCTTCCTCCAGAAACTTGGGATGCTTTCTCTGCCTTAAAAAATTCTGCTCCCTTTTTTGTGCTCTTCCAGTGGGGGTTGTACCTTAGGCTGGAATATTTGTCCACAGGCTGTTCTTTCCTAATTAAAAAACAAACACCCAATTATTTCTGCATAAATTGTACAAATTCTGTATTATTTCACTGTGCAAACAAATGTCCTGCTGTGGCCAGATGAATTATTTCAGTGCATTCAGTACGGGATCAGGATCAGAACAGTTTTATCAAATATTTTTTAGTAGAAAATTTAGGCAAGACTTCCTCTTCCTTTCTAATATTCATCATCAGTGAATGATAAATTGATCTTCCATTCACAGTGGAATACAATCATTATCCTAAATTTGGCATAGACATTTTTAAATCCTAGTAGAATCAGCTAAAAAGTGAAAAGATAAATTGCATTATTCTGTTGTTTCCTTAAAATTATACAGTCTACAAAAGGTAGTTTGTGTTGTTCCTTCTTCAAAGACTCTGCTGAGTGCAATAAAAGTGAAATTCCTAGTAAAATCAGTCTCTCAAGTGTCCTTTTGAGACTGTCCAAGCAAGAACAGCCTCCAGCTCTGTATTCTTATTTTCTCTTCTCATTTCTATGAAACATCATGATGCTTTGATAAAAAACTCCTTCTATAAAAGACTTAAAATCACTTTTTATTATAAAACAGGCTGTGACTAGATAAGAGCAGGAAAACATAAATGAGAGAGATCTGTGGGTTTGCCTATTTTTTTAACAAGTGGCCAAATTATTGCTCTGAATCACATTTGTCATAAAGCAAAGCCAGATGCTCTGCCTTAGAAAACCTACAATTGATCCAATTTCTGATTTAAGATCTGATCCAATGGGAGGAAAACCAACTGCAGGAGTCAAATACATCCAAATAGGCTTCCAGGAGATGTGCAGGCAGGGGCAGGAGGAAGGAATAGGGGAGAAAAAAGCTTTAAATGCTGTTTTTTCTTCCCTGGACCTGCAGTACAGCCCTGGTTTCTTGGTGAATCTGCCAGAGGAACATTTATAGACACTGAAATCTGCTGGATTCCCCAAAGTGTGGCCCAGTTAATGACATTAACATTTCCATAAATCATTTATTCATCCTTTCTCCATGAATTACATGCCTCTGCCTATATTTGAAGTGGCTCCTAATAACAAAATAATCTGTTTGTCTTTGCTTTCCAGGTGAGCATCAGTGCCACGGTATCCTGGAGCTGATTTCCACCAGGGAAAACATCATTATTCCCAGTTGGCAGGCGCTGCAGGTAAACAGAACGAGGTGAGGCTGTTTTGAAGTGAGTACAGAAATATGTGAGCTAATTGCAATGATTGAAACGGCCGAGGATAATGCTAAAGAGTCCCTTTGTGCTGAAATGTGTGCACAGAACCCAATTGTGGGACTCGGCCCAGGTCACTGCACGGGGACAAAATGAGTGTGAAGAGCTCCTTCATCCCTAATCATCGCCAGACAAAAAGGGCACCTTTTATTCCTGCCCCCAGCTCGATGGGGAGGTTAGATGGACTCTGCTCCTCAACAAAAGTGTGGTGAGCAGACAGCAGATGCAGCATTTCCTCTTCAAATTCCAAGGTTGGTAATGGATGTAGAGAGGGGGTTTCATATGTATATGCTGTGATATTTGCTCTGCTTAATGGACTGCACTGGAGTACTTACTGGGCTAAGTTCAAACAAAATAAAATCAAATTTCCATTTAATGAAGAGCCTCACATTCAGCACAGTATTCAGTCCAAAAAAATTACTAAAAATTAGAGCATGTTTCTAGTACAATTAACATCATTTGCACTCACAATAAAATATTCAATAACTGGCCATTTTGCTTGTTGAGGAGGTGAATAAAAGCATGCTATTAATCATTTAGCCTTCATTTGTTTGTCATTTTATTTTAAGTAGACTATTAAATTGAAACTGCACATTGTTATTACTTTGGGTTTAATGTAATCCCTTCAAACTCAAGAATTATTCCCAATTTATCCAGGGTTAAACCTTCCATGCATATGACAGGATATTCAATTTTATTTTATGTACTGAGTTAATGCTTTCTGAAGGATGTTTAAATGTGGCATTGAGGAACATCATGTTTTAAAGTGCCAGAATTATTCTACTCCACTGAAGTTTAAACCTTACCTTCCACTGCCATAATTCTTTTGTTTTCCTTTCTTATTTGTGTCATGCTCAGCTCCTTCCTCTTCCAAACTCATCTCCTCCAAGCTGTCCTCTTCCAAGCTGTCATCCTCCAGGATGTCATCAGCATCCAGCCCTACCAGCCCCTCATTTTCCAGGATCCTCTGCTGGAGTCCCAGCCGGTACCGCCTCTCCTCCGCCAGGCTCTCGGAGTCAGATTCCTGGGAATCATCTGCACTGGAGTCAGAGCTCCCTTTCCTTCCAGACGCCCTTTCCCAGCTCGCAGGTTGGAAAACGGGTGGCACAAGGATTTTTGGAGGGACGTGGATTTTGTTCATGTTGTAAGTGTGTTGGGAAGAGACTGAACTGTATTTCACGTTGGAAGGATTCATCCCGTGTTTTGCACTGATGGTTCACACCAGCTCTGTATTTGGAGAACACATAAACATAAAACATTGTTCACCTTGTAATAATATTTAAAAGCTGCATTTTGGGTACTACCATTGGCTTAGGCTCAGAATTTGACCTTCTGTTGTTCAGACAACTCTTTATTCTCAGCTGTCCCACTGATTTTCCTTTAAGCAATAATATCAAGGTCTCTACATATCAAATACAAGATTTATTGCTATGAAATCCCCACTATTGGTGGTAATAAATAATGCAGAAACAGCTTGTGATGAAGAACATGAACCTGAGACAAAGCACCTGTTATCTGTTAACTCTTGAGAGTTAAAATAAATTTTGTTTGTTCTCTTCATGCAACTTTATACCCCCTGGACACGTAAAAGCAGCAAGAAGGTGTGACAGAGAACACAGCGAGAACTGGAGCTCTTTCTGAATTAGGATGAGAGTTTCTTTACACTTGGTTAAAGTGTTCAGCAGGCATTTGCACTGCCAGATATTCACAGGGTGAAGTGGGAGGGAGGAGAAAGAGTGTTTTGTGCTGAAATGTGCCTTACTCACAGCCCCCTCTCCCGTGTCCCTGTCCCTGTCCCGTGTCCCT
>VXBT01007291.1:216652-247036 GCA_013400235.1 Oriolus oriolus | reverse complement strand
TATATATATATATATAATATAGAGAGAGTATAATTAACTTTGATTTGCAAAGCTGAAATGATGGGGTGTGCTGTGTGTACCCAAACTTTGCATTAATAAGAGATTTTCCTTTCCTTTTCACACTTTGTAAAAGCCACAGAATTCCAGGCTGGTTTGGGTTGGAAGGGACCAACCCCTCTGGTTCCATCCTCTCTTGAAAGATTCGGGCTCCCTTTGCATGTATGTTTATCAACACACATGTCCGGATTTATCAGAAAAAGCTTTATCAGGATGCATTCATTCTGTGCTGTTTGTAATCCCTGATATATCACTTTTAAACCAATATAAACAAAGAGTTTGTGCGTTTCTAAAGCAGCAGTCGATTTGTCACTGCAGGGTCTGTCGTGCTAAGCAGGTGCAAAACTCTTGGTGGGGTTTTGGCCAATTTATTTGGGCTGTGGAGCTTTTGATTGTGCTGGAAAAAACCCCTGAGTTCAGGAAGTACAGCCTGGTGCAAGCACGAATGAAGAGTTGTTGCACAGTGCCATCTAGTGCAACCCATCCAGAGCATCCCAGCCTGGCTCTCACCCTGCAGCTGATCCTGGTCCTGTCCTTCCTCCAAGGAGGGAGATTTTGGCAGCTTGCACGGCTGGGATGCTGAGGGAACAAGCAGGAAGCGCTGTGCTCTGTGTCCCACACTTCTCTGGCACGTGGGATGTCACGCTGTGCCTGGCAGCATTTCTGTACTGCTAATTCCAGATTTGATAAATTCAGGTAACTGAGACCAAATTTACCATTAGATGTGACATCTGTGAGGGTTTGCTGGGCTGGTGTTGGTGCTGAGCTGGGAACTGCTGGATCCTCTGAAGGGCTGGAAGCTGCTGGTGTCTCTGGGGATGCAGAAGGGCTGGAAACTGCTGGGTTCTCTGAAGGGCTGGAAGCTGCTGGTTTCTCTGGGGATGCAGTAGGGCTGGAAGCTGCTGGTTTCTCTGGGGATGCAGAAGGGCTGGAAGCTGCTGGTTTCTCTGGGGATGCAGAAGGGCTGGAAACTACTGGGTTCTCTGAAGGGCTGGAAGCTGCTGGATTGTCTGGGGGGTTGGAAACTGCTGGGTTCTCTGAAGGGCTGGGAACTTCTGCATCCTCTGAAAGTCTGGTTGGTTGTTTGGATCCTAAAGAACCCCCCCAAACACGACAAAAATCAGAAGAGGCTTTGCCACTGAACAGATCCTTGAAAAATTACCCTGCCCTGCTCCATGCTCTGGATGGTTTGGGTTCTCTGTCTGATCAGGGGTTACATTTACCGTCTCACCCCCCCAGCCTCAGCTTTCCTGTCCTCAGTATATATTTGATGCTCTGAAATGAGGAATAAAATGAAACACTTTGCTGTGTGGAGCTTGGGGCAGGTGCTGCTGCTCAGATCTGCCACCGAGGAACAACTCCAAAGTAATTTTGCTCCAGGTTCCTCATTAAAAATCAGATCCCACATGCAGGGCACCAGACTCTGGGCTTCTGTGTGTATCTGCATAATTTGTACCACGTCAGGGCAGTAAAATGGGACAGGCAGAGCTGGAGGAGCTGCAGTACCCGTGCTGGGGAGGTCCTGGAAGTGGAAAGATGCCATCAGCCTCTCTCCCCTCAGTGCAGGGTGCTGGATGATGCAGCTGGCTGTCACTTTGGGGCTGTAGCTGAGGACTCTCAGTGTGCTGCTTGTGCTCCATTTCTTCCCATGGGCTCCCAGCTGGTGCCTGGTGTCACCTGCACACCCGTTGGGAGAAAAAATGTGAGGGCTTTCGAGTCCAGAGCAAGAAATAAAAGCATTTATATAACCCTGAAATCCTCTTCTCCATCGTTGCTACAGTGCAGGTTTGACTCTTCCCCTTTTCCAGCTGTGGGAAGTTAAACACGAGAATTCCTGGCCTTGCCACAAGGAATTAGGGAGCGTCTGGTGCGGTTCCCAGTCCTCCAGGTACTACTGATGATATGGAAAAATAAAGATGTATTTCATGTGGCAGAGATGTGTTTGAACAGCCTCGGTGGAGAGGGATGTGTTTTAGATTTACGTGAAGTGCACAAATATTTCTGTTTATAATGCAGAGGTTCTGATGCTTCCCCTTGCTCCATTTCCCTTAAGTGAAAGAAATTCCTTGTTTCCAAATGAACCTTTACAGATCAGCATTTCTCAACCCTCTTTTGCACCCCCAGCAGGGCTGTGTAAGAGCTCCAAAAGGAGTGGTTTTCCTGGGAAGGAAATCATCTTTGTCAGCACCAGCTCAGTAATTACAGCTGGTTTGCCCCTGCTGAGCCCTGGTGGAACTGAGGTGTTGCCAGTAATTAAGATTTATTAGCTATTTTCTGATTAGTGTAAATATTTGCAGTAAGTGATTAAAGCTGGGAATGGAAGGGGGAGGAAGGAGAATTACTCCAGACCTTCAAAAAATGGGGGAAAACACATGCAGAAAGTTTGAGAAACAGTGGATTAGGACAATTATTTTTTATCTTTCAAACAATTAAATCTGTGTCTGCCACCTCTTCATGCAAATATTGCTGCTGTGAAAGCCAGCCTCAGATAAACCAACCCAGCAGACACAGCTCAGGCCCTATGGGGCTTTCCTGGGGGGTGTGAGGTGACAGCTCAGGTATTTTCTCTGCTCCAAAGGCAAGGAGGAGATAAAGATAAGGAAAGGTTTTTGTTAAAATCTTGGAGAAATGCATTGGTGGCCTGAAGGAGGTGTTCAGTGTCTGAACTGTGCGTTGTGGTGTTACAAATAAATCACTTTATCAGGCTGGTTTCAGGCTTGGGGAGCCCCCCCCCCTGGTTTTAGAGAAACGCTGTGAGAAACAGATATAAAAAATCAGAGGGGACACACCGAGGTTTTTATAACTTCCCAGCTGGTATTCCCCAGGCCCTCACCCTCACCCACAGCCCAGCTCTTCCCAAGCACAGGCACGAGTTCAGAACCTGCGTTTCCAACACCCGTGCACTGCTCTAGAGCACCTTAATTGCATTAATACCCGTGTGCCTGCCAGCTTGATTCATTTTTATTATTAACTCTAATTTCTATCTGTATTCAGGCCAGAAAACACAATTCTCTGTTGTTTTCTAGAGCTCTTAGTTAAAAATAAACCATCTTGGGGCAGTGGAGGTTACAGGTTCAGCTTTAAATATGTTGCTTGATGATGCAAAACACAAGTAAGAGCTTGTTGATGTGTGAAAGAAAAGACATTTGCATCTGTGAGTGTTTTTCTCACATTTTGATACAGATGTGCACTGGAGCTTATAAGGCAGTGATTTTTAGAATAATTGCTATTTATAGCACTTTTAGAATGGCAGTTTTAGGTGTATCAGACAGGTTAAAGGAGAAGAAAGGCTGCTGGGGCTTTGAAAATTGTGGTTACAGGATGTGGGGTTTATTTTATCCCACTAAAATTTAGTGCTGAGGTTCCAGGGGTTTGGGCTCATTTTAGCCCAGTGGAATTCAGAGCTGAGGTTGCAGGATTTTGGGTTTATTTTATCCCACTGAAATTTAGTGCTGAGGTTCCAGGATTTTGGGTTCATTTTACCCCCAAGTGGAATTGAGCGCTGAGGTTCCAGGATTTTGGGTTCATTTTACCCCAGTGGAATTCAGTGCTGAGATTCCAGGGGTTTTGGGCTCATTTTATCCCACTGAAATTTCGTGCTGAGGTTCCAGGGGTTTGGACTAATTTTATCCCAGTGGAATTAATGCTGTTCCCCAGACCTGCACCAAGCTGTAGGGATGAGGGGCAGACCCAGCTGATGTTTCACCCCTCAGTATTTTTAAACACCCCAAAACTGATAAAAACAAATTTTAGTGCTCAGTCTCTGGTCCTTGAACTCTTACCTGGGAGCTCTATCCTGCTGTCCAACAGCCAGGAAATCTGGGGCTGGGGTTTGCATCCCTGCGTGTAGCAAGACAGTTTGATGCCTCTTCCTGCATCCTGGGATACTTCCAGTACCGGGTGGGAAGGAGCAGCTGCAGCAGGAAGATTTAGGATCAGTTTAGGACATTTTCTACTCATTTTTATGAGCATTATTGAAGGGGACTGAGCTAAGAACAGGACGATGTGTTAAGCACCATAAATTTGCATGGAAAAATGCAGGTCTGGATTTGAGGAGCTGGCTCTGTTTGCCTTGCTCCTCTGGAAAAAAAAAAAAAAACAGGTGAGGGAACTTACCTAAAATCTCAACATTCTGGCTCTTCGTTTTCAAGTGCCTGCTGTAGTAGAAGCATCTGTAAATTCCTTCATCCTGCACTGTCACGTTGGACAGCTGGATGGATAATTCATCCTTGGAATAACGGAGGAGTTTGTACCTCTGGTCTCTTAAAACTGCAAGGGAAAGAAAAGCCAGCACGCCGTGGGTGTGGGTACAGGGGAGGGAATCAAAGCTCGAGGAGAGTTTTTATTAGGGCATTTTAAAATTTTTAGTTTTTACTGAAAACATCTCCTAGGACATCTCTACTCTCCTTTCTCCGTCTTGACTTTCTAGCCTTTATTTCTTTCCTCCTGCTGGATGATTGACAGGAGCCCTCAAGGTCAGCCCAACAAGTCCATGAACTTTCCCCACAACAGCACAGAAAACGCAACTTCTGCCCTTGAATTGAACTGAAACTGGGGGTTTGTACAATCATCAGGGAGAAAGAGACCTCAAAAACTCAGACCTCGAAAACCCTCTTTGTATTTTATTTTTGTTTTAGCTGAGGTTTTGTGAAATACAGAGCTGGAAGGAAATCACAGCAATTTATGGATTAAATATTAAAGGTTTTTAGACAGCCGTGATGTCAGACTTATAACTGGCTTGTCATATTTGTTGGTAAGACTGGAGGGAACTGATTCCCACAGTGGTTTACTGGAGAAGGCACATGACAGAGGCTCCCGGCGGTGACTCAGATTGAAAATGAAAACCTCCATGTGCAGGGTCAGGTTTGGTTTCTCCCTAAACAAGGATGCTTTTCTTTTGTATTGCAAAAGGAAAATAGCCAATGAGCCTGAACTTCTCGAGGATCCACATGATTTGGGAACTCTAGTCCTTGTGGGTGTTGCTCCTATGGATACCCAGTGCCTTCCCTACCCCTAGTAAATTGCCTCCCTTTATGGTGTAAAATACTGAGAACATAAATATATATGAAAAAGAGACATAACTGATGGAGAGGTGATTTCCTCCAAGGTCTTGTTAGTAAATAATTAGATTATTTGACTGCAACGGGGGAGAGGAACTCCTGCTGTGGATTTTGAGAGCCTGGATGTCCCAGCAGCACAGGGTAGGTTGCAATAGCCCCATTTCCCACGTGGATCAGCCCCATTTCCCACAGGGGTTCAGCACTGCTTTGTTTTGGATCCCATCTGAACCAAATTCCTGTGCTGAATTTGGGATCCTGGATTGCACCAGGCCCTGTTACACACAGGGCTGTTATTTCACATCACTAATGAACACTCAGCCCATTTATTCTTGTAACTTAGCAGGAAAAGAGTTCCTCATGACATTTTCTGTTTAGAAATATTGGCAATATTTATGGGAAATGCCGGTGGGCTGGGCTGGTGTGGGTGGCAGGAGCTGGTGGCTGTGATTCCCACAGCAGCCTCAGAGGACCCTCAGCTCCTGGGCAGTTTCCGTGGGAGGTGGGTACCCAGTTTGTGTGAATCCCAGTCATTATTATCATTAAAACCTAAAGGATTTCACAAGCAATGCTGAATGGCTGCAAAGGGAGAAGGCCAAGGCACTCCTCATCCTGCAGAGCTGTCGAATTTGGACCAAGAGGAGGAGAGGACAGAGAGATGAGAGGTGGAGGGAGAGGAGGGGAATGCAGAAATTGCAACTTTGGCTTTGCCAGCACATCTTAAAACCACTGCTTTTCCCCCAAAATCTCCTCCTGATGCACTGCATCGAATTCCCTGAGTGGAAGGGTGCCCAGGGCTGTCAGGAGCATCCACTCCTGTCTCCCTTAAAGCCACAAGTGGCTTCTGTGCTGATCTCTGGGTGTTGCTGGGAACTCCAGCTCTTCAGTGGGAGCTCTGGTGCCAGACCCCTCCTGGGGGTTTCCATTTCATCAGGAAATTATTTACCATGACTTCTCTTCTGCCAGCAAGGGGCTGGAGCTCAAACTCCCCCGAGGGAAGGCGTCACCCTGGCCAGGGTGGCAGTGGGGACAGCCCGGTGCCCCCAGCCCTGGTGGAAAGTGCCGTCACGCTGGGGTTTCACACTTACCCCGCTGGGCGTTGAGGAAAATGGTGAAACCCTGAGGGTTTAACCACTGCAGGGTAAAGTTGCTGTCGCTGAGGGTGCTGAAGGTGCAGTGAAGGTTTAGGTTTTCTCCTTCCTTCAGAGTCACAGTGTCACTGGCAGCCCCTGGAAACCCCCCTGCCACGCACCAGGGGGAAAAAAACAAGTGGGAAAATGTGACTTGAAGCAAAGCATCGGTGTTTGGCACAGAGTAATGTGCCAATTTTCCTTTTTTCCAAGGGTTTTTCTATGGGTCTACATTGCCAGTGTGGTTGTAGGGATATAAATGAATCACGGTCATTGGACAGGTCATCACAGGCACTGTGTGGCAACACCTGCCACCACGATCAGATTTAGTTATTAAACCAGTTTTAGTTATTAGCCAATGAAATATTTCATTATTAGCCAACAAGGAACTGGTAGCAGACTCATTTAATGCACTCTCTTCCTGTATTTAAACACAAACATTCAATGTTCAATTATTCCATTATTTAAATAATATTTTAACGTCCCTTCCGACCCAAACCATTCTCTGATTTTATGTCCCATTCTGAAGCTGTTGAACCTGATTTGCTCAGTGTGTGAACAAGCAGTGAATGCTTTTCCAGCACTTCTAAAAATGAGGCTTTTTTAAATTCAGAAATCATAATGCTGCAACTGCTTGGAAACTTCTTTTGTAAAAAACAAACCTGGCCTGGCACAGGTTACTAAAGTGAAATTTCACTCTCTCTTCTCCCAGTTCATTTCACAGGCAGGCAGTAAAATGTGTTTCTTCTCTCCAGACATTCTAAGACAGATAAAACACTTTGTGAAAATATTTGATGACCTGGAATGAATTGCCTTCTCCAGACAAAACTCATGCCCTGGAGAATACTAAAAGTAGTGCCTGGGTCGGAGTTAAGTAAATGGGCAGCAGGAGAGTTTTGTTTTTCATTCCTCTTTTGTGTGGTTTGATTTGATCTTCCCGGTAGCTGTCAGCTGCCAGTTCCCACTGCAGGGTGGGGAAATGAATCTTTCTGGGCTTCGGGGAAGATTTTTACATTCTTAAAAATTTTAAATCACTTAGAAACGAAGTTTTTGTCAGGCATTTTGCTGGACCTGATTTTTTTACCGCTCGAATCAGACTTGGCTCCCTGTAGGACTGCAGTTCCTCATGGGGCTTGTGGCTGTGCCTGTCCTTGAGAGGACCTGTGGCAGGAGGTGAGAGTTGTCTGAGAGGCAGCTGGGGGTTGTCTGTGGTTTTCCACAGGCCCCTCGGGTATTTCTGTCCCCGTGATGGTTTCCTGTCACCACCAGCAGCGTGGGGTCTGGCAGATCACACCTTTGGAGGTGAGAGCGGCGAGGCTGAGCAAGAAGAGGTGGGGGTGTTGCTTGCTTTTCCAAACCGGGGCATAAATGTAATTTCCATGGGAGACCACTGGAAAATGGGCTTTGTTCAGAGCGTGACTCACAGGGCAAATCTTCCCTGCACGGGGGCTCTGCTCTGCAGCCACTGTGGCCCACCCCAGCACGGTCACTGAGCATGGGAGATGTCCCCCTGCCAGCTCCAGGGATGGTGGCTCTTGTACCACGTGGATCCCACCTGGAAGAACCACTCTGGCGTCAAGTACAGTGACAGGTTCACCTTCTCGGCAGGAAAAGGCAACAATTTCATGCTGGAAATTGCGGGATGCACTGAGCAGAGTGGTTCTGCTCTGGCTGCTATTCTTGGAGCCCCCAGGAAGTGAATGAGAGCTCCTTGCACTGAGCCTTGCACTCAGAGCATCGGTGCAGAGTTATCTGTGAGCCTGTAGCCCACAGAGCCACCCTGCTTAATGAGTTATTTTTGTCCTGGCTGCTGACCTGTGAACTGAGCTGAATTAATTCTGGCCGAGGCAGCAGCTACGAATTCATCCTGCAGGAGTCTGTGGCAAAACTGGGGGAGAGGGGTTGTTCTGAGAATTAGCAAAGGGTCAGCAAGAGCCCTGCAGTGGTTTCTGCTCCTTAGTCTGTCAAGGAGGGAGAGGGAATATTGCTCCAGCACCAGGATCCTGCATCCATTTCTCCGGCAAAGGTCAGGAGTGAAGCCTGCAGGGATCCTGAGCATGGATTGCTGCCTTGTTCCTTCCTTCCTTGGATCTTTCCCTGTTTGACACAGTCAAATACGAATCTCTCACACTCCCCTGTGTATGAGAGACAAAAGAAGTCTAAACAAGCTGCCTCCTCTAGCAGGAGAGAGGAGATTGAGCATCCAAAGTGGTTTTCTTTTTCAAAGTACTTTGCAAGTGCTCCCTAAATTACTCTGACTTCTATCAGCCTCTTACACAATGCATGAACAAAAGCACTCTAAGCAATGATCTTCTGTCCAAATTTAAAGCAGAATCTTTTGGTACCCCAATGCTTTGCCACCTCAAGCGTGCCACCAGCTGCTAGGAGGTGACTTGGTCTCACTGATCCTGGGTTTAGGAGTCAGTGAGCTTTGGGAATGGAGTGACAGTATTTCTCTGTCACCCACAGACCAACAGCACAGCCTCGTGCCCGGTGTGCTGGAGCTCTGGGAACAGAGTTCTCCGAGCTGGACTGGGAATGGGAGCTGGAATGAGATGACGCCCATGGCTTACCTTGCAGCAGGAGCAGAGCCGCGGTGAGCAGCACCCCGGGGACGCTCATGCTGTGCCGAGCTGGGGCTTGGCTTCCTCTCTCTGCGGGGCTGCTGCTGCCGCAGGTCCCTTTTCAGCACGGGGGGAGCACTTTTACCGTGACTTCATCAGCACCGGGGTCTCTGCCCCCTTCCCTCGCTCTCCTCTGCCCCCACCTCGTGTTTCCTCTCTGTTGGCGACTGCTGAGGAACCAGTGACCTCACAGGTCCCTCAAAAGGAACTGGTGGGCGACAGGACTGGGGGCTTTGTCTCGCACCCCTCCAGCTCTGCCTGCCTCAGCTCAGGGAGAGATGCACGGAGAGGGAAAAGGTAAAAGATTAGAGAAATATGGGTTTGGGGTCACCCTGCTGCTGTGATGCTGCAGGATTCAATTCCCCAAGGCCAGGAGGCACCCAGGAAAGCAGCACTTGGTGGATGTTGGCAAGGTTGCTTGAAAACCCATTTAAAATCCCTGAATTAAAAAAAAAGTGTCACTTTTGTGCCACTCTGCTGCTGTCCCAGGAGGTTTTTGCCTGGCTCTGCCTGCAGGGATGCTGGAGAAAGCAGCAGTGGAAGAAAGGGAATTGTTGTGAGTGGTTTGTGGCTCTGCAGGGAGGGCAGAGCGTGCTGAGGTGCTCAGGGGCATCAGCAGCTCCCAAGGGACACAGTTTGGGTTCCCCATGTCCCCTTTGCAGGTCTGGTTGTTCCAGCTTTGTGTCCCTCCGGGTGTGTGATAACCACTGACATCACATTTATCCAAGTCTTACGTTATGATTTGCGATTTCCAAAAAGAATTTTTGGCAGATCCTCTTCTGGCCCGTCTTTGCAACTGCCCAAAAGTTGGTGTGGACAACTATTACTGTCAAAATGAACTGAATTCAATAAGATAATTATGGTTTAAAAACTGTGTGCAGGATGTGGGTTGGAGTGAAATGGACAAAATGGTTAATTATAAATACCATTGTGTGTTTCATTTCTGATTTATTAGGACCTGTCTCCATGAAACTTTCAGGAGCAGGGAAGTGCATCACTCAGTGGATATTTGGTTGATAAAAGCTATGGTTTTATGCTCATCATAGTTAATCAGTTTTACTGGAAAACAGAGCTGTGGGTCATGAATTTAAAGCAGTTGGGTTGAAAGATAAAACTCTGGCTGGATTCAAAAATCCAGACAAAGAAAGATGTGTTGGAAAAGTAAGTTTGGTTGGAAAGTTGTGTCTTCAGTTGCACACATCCAAACCTGAGACTGAAATAACTCTGGAGAAAAACTGAATCCAGAGGGAAAACCCCATCCCCGAGCATGGAAAACCAGAGCCGAGAGAATTTTGTGCCATCTGCTGTCAAGTGAATGAATTTCAGCCTCAGAAAAGGAAAAATGCGGCTCAAAATTCCACCACACTCCAGAGGAAATCTGAAATAGGAAGGGTGCTTGGCATCTTTATTAAATCACGTACGAGATATTTTTGTCTGACTTCCGAGAATTCCATTTAATGTGAGAAGCAAATTAAAATGCAGTGGTTGTTTTAACAGTTGTTAGCACTTGAAACTGAGATTAAAAACAACCACCCACCCCCCTGCCTGCCCCACCCCCAAAATAAAAAAATACAGATGTCACAGGTAATTACAGCTATTTTTGGCAATACAATTACTGGGTTTTTTTAAACAGCAAACATTTTTTTCCTCAAATAAATACAATCTGCTCACACTAAAAAAAAAAACAAACCATAATAAACAGAATGATACAACAGGTTGAAAATTAAACAAACTAACAAAAAGGAGCTGTTGATAAGAGCAGGTCTGAAGAGATGTCACAGAGAGAAAGTTCAGAAAATACATTTTAATGGGAAATCATAAAGGAACTGGCTATTTTCTGTTGTGGGTCGTGAGGATTCCCTAGGGAACGCATTTGAGGAAGTGGGGAGCAGCAAGAAGTGATTTAGAGCCTTTGCAGCCAATCACAGCCACTGCTAATTACATTTCTTTTGTTCATTGATCGCCGTCCCAAGCACGTCTGCTTCCCCATCACTTCTATTTGTGACTTAAAAATCATCTCCTCTGTGCCTCTTTTAAAAGAAACGAACCCAAACCACAAACCAAAGCCATCATTTGGGGATAAAAATCATCACTCTCATTAAATTCACTGGAATTTAATAGCAGAAGGAGGCTCCTGCCCTCAGCCAACTTGTGTGTGAAACTGTTAGTCGGAGTGAAAAGGGAAATACCAATTTTTTTCTGAAGTTATTACGGTCTGGATCCTCATTTTGCATAAACAAGCAAAGCTCTGTTGATTTGAGTGTGATGTCAATTTAATTCTTGTCTTTTTCTAAGCCATAAATTGCAAATGACGAAAATTAGCCATTTATTCTTAGCAAGTTTGTAGCTTTATTCCTAAATTGTGGAGAGAGGGAATAATCTGGGAAGGGCTGTTTGCCTCCTGGAATAAAACTTGGGATCTGATGCAGCTCACAGTGAAAGAAAAGATTTTGGAGAGATCAAGTTTAATGCGACAAAACACTGGAGTGACATTAAATCCACACATTAATGAGCAGCAATGGAGTGAAAGTGAAGCAGCAATTCTTTTGTCTTCTTAACTTCTCAATTGTAAATTTAAAAGGAATAAATTTTTTCTCTTTTATCCCCCTCAAAAGCCTTTTCAACATGAGACCGCTCAACACAAAACCCCCAAGAAAACTCAAAATGCTGAAGAAAATAAGACTTTTCTCCCTGTGATTCTTGACACCTAATTCGAGACAAGACTACAATTGTCAAAATATTTCCCAAACATCCAAAAATATATTTTTTTTTTCAAAGAAGAGTATTTCAACATCTACCTCCTCAACCAGAACGCTTTTTTCTCTATTACTCTATGCAAAGAGCAGCTAACACCACTCAAATTGTGCATTCAGGTTTTGCCCCCACTCTGTTTCATGCTTCTGAAGAAGCTCCTTTTAATGTCACAACTCCAGCAGCCTCCGCTCTTTCTACAGGCAATAAATATTAGAATATCACAATATTTATTGCCCCAATTTACACCTTGCTGGCATGAAACAAAAAATCTGGAGAATTCACACCCCTCAGCAACCAAATTTTTCTTTTTTTTTTTTTTTGCTGTGATTGTCAAATATTTCATTTTAAACTTTTGGCAGGCAGGAAAACAAGCCAGAAAATGCTCTTCAGAATGTCTGTACACAGCCAAAAATAGTTTAAATTACAATTAAAAATTAACCTGACAGCGATAAATCCACACAGGAGCAGGGTTTTTTTCCTGCCCTGTCCTAAATTTTCTCCCTGACTTTTCAGTTCCATCCCTGCTGTAATAATGCACTTACGAGTGGCCCAAGGTGTGTTACACAGTCCTAAAGGTATAAATAGCAGAATATTCCTGTGGATTGTGGGAATATCCGGGATATTGCCCAGGATGGGCTCTGTGCTGACTGTAAATGTGGACAGGATGTGCTGTGCCCTCCCTGGCGAGCTCAAAACTGAGCTCAACCCCTTCGGGTTTGCTCAGTCCCGGTTGTTTTGCCTCATTGGGGAAGAGGGAATTGCAGTTTGTCACTCCTTGGTTGTTGTGGCAGCCTGGGGGAGGCGACACCAGCCCTGCCCAAGGGGAAAATCCACCTAAATACTGCCCAAACTTTGATGTTTTAATGAATAATAAACATCAAATCTGGCCAGGATTGACTCGTGTGCCTCTCACCCATTTCAAACGAGGGCATTCAGCGCTTGCTGCAGAGGCAGAGCTGGGCAAGGATGGCAGAAAATCTCTCCTGCAACCTCTGAACGTGCCTTGGATGCTGGTTTTTGTTTTATTATTTTGTGTTTTTCATTTGTTGCCCAGAGCAGCTGAGGCTGCCCCATCCCTGGAAGCGTCCAAGGGCAACGTGGTCTGTGAAAAATGTCTCTGCCCATGGAACTGGATGAGCTTTAAGGTCTTTTCCAACCCAAACCAGTCTGGGATGATCCCGTTTCTGGGAATACTCAGACTTGAGGCCCAAACCAAGAAAGGAGAGTGCCTAAATCTCTTTCATCCCATTGAAACACATCTCTAAGTAACTGCTGACAGCAAGTCTGCACTGCTGAAGTGTCTGCAGACATTGTTGACCCAAGATTGATGATTTTAGATAATTCTAATCCTAAAAATCCCTGCTCAGATGCCACTTTATGTTATGAATACCCACCGTGGTGTATTTTGTGGTGCAGCTGGTTTTAGCATCCTGCAGGCTCTGGCACCAAGAGGATCCCCCTTGTGATCCCAGACATTTTGGTTAGAGATGGAAACCCTCCTCTTCCCTTTCCCCCCAATCCCAACCCTTCCCCCAGTGGATAAATAGCATCTTAATAAGCCAAATGTTGTTCCTAAATTTAAGAGGGCTGGGGTTTTTTTAGCTGCTTTGTCTTTCTGACAGATGGCACTTGGGAATCAAGGGTGAAGAAGCAAAGCACTCAGTGGGGGCTGAATTCCAGCAGCGTTTTCATTCCATCATTCCTGGAGCAACCTGCTGGCTGCAGAATCCCACCAGGGCTGACAAAGGGACACAAAGCCACCCCTGGGTTAATGGCCAAAAATCCCAGTCTAAAAGGAGAAAACCCCTTTTCCAAAGCCTTCTGAAGGGAATTCAACTGGCACAAACCTTTTAGGCTGTGTCTGGGCACAAGGATGGATTTTGATAATCAAAGTAAAGGAATAAAAACCCAAATCTGAACTTCCTCGATCCCTCAGGTTTGGTTGGATAAGGCTTCTTTTATCTCCACTTCAAAGAAATTCCTCCCAGCTTTTGTTGCGCTGACTATTGATGCTCCAACTTCGCCTGGAACTGATGTGAAATTGGGAATTTTCCTGTGATGCAGATCAGCACCGACCAAAGCACAATATCCAACAACGTTCTGAGCACTCCCATCTCTGTCTGCTCAGGCAGAGGAGAGGAATAACCTGGTGCTGCCTGCAGAGGCCATGCTGGACTCATTTCCAGCGTTGGGGACACACTTTTTATTTTCATGGCAGGTGCTGAAGCTTTGGGGGCTGTGAGTGGAGCAAGCACGTGGTGCTGAACAAGCCTGCAGATGCTTTGCAAAAATAGCAGTGAGAAAACAACCCCAGCATCCTGCCTGACGCAGGGCTCATTGTTCTACCGTGGTGCAGGTGGCAGTGAAAGTGTCACCCGAGCTCCCCTCAAGGTGGGGAAACCAACCCCGAGCTGACTCTGCGCTGCGCAAGAGCCTCAAGCTGGATTTTCTTATTTTTTCCCCCCCTCAAACCAGCCCCTTTTTGTTGTAAATGAGACTTTTTTATGGCTGTGGCTGTGTGAGATATGCTTTGAGTGACCCACTGGACAGATGATGAGGGTTTTTCCCACTGTCAATAAAACACAAGGAAGAAGAGACATTCTCCAGCGCTTGGAAAGGCCATGGGTTGTCCTTGCTGGGCTTTTCCCTACTCCTGTAGTAGGGTTTCTCTCCAGTTAAAGCCTCCAGTTGGTCCATGTGTGAGAGGGAGGATGGGAGGGTCTGTGAGCTGCCAAACACCAGTGTCTCCCAGTTCTTCGCAGGAGCAAAACCCCAGGTAGGGAATCTGTGAAGAGAGAGATGGGAATTGAGGCAGTGAGCTGGGACTGAGCTGGGCAATCCCAAGGGATGAATCCCTGCTTGCTACTCAATGATTTCATCCTTTTTTCTCTCTTTCCCTCTCCCAAAGTCCATTTTCAGAAGGTGACTGACAGACTGTACATCACTGCTTGTGCAGAACAGTGGGAAAAACAGATTATACCCTTGGAATGTAGTTTAAAAATGCAGTTTTAAATGGAATGTAGTTTTGAACGGAATGTAGTTTTAAATGGAATGTAGTTTTTTAAATGGAATGTAGTTTTTAAAATGGAATGTAGTTTTAAATAGGGGACAGCTCAAGCCAAATGTGGTCCCAAACCAGCACAGCTTTGGAGGGAAATGTGGATGTTCCTGCAGCTCAGGGGTTCCCAGATGAGCCCTGAATATCCCAGGGAGCCTCTGCAAGGCTGGCAGAGGGCAGGAAAGGAGAGAAAGTAAAAAAAAAAAACATTATAATTTCGAGCTTTTTGCTAGTTACGATCTCTTTAAATGAGGAGGGGAAGTGCTGTAGGGCAGAAGTGCCCTGCTCGCTGTGCTGAGGGCGTTTGGGGCACTCTGCACAGCCCCTGGTACCCACAGAGCACCAAACAGTCCCTGCAAACCCATCCTGGGTGGGCACCTGACCCCACAGAGCACCAAACAGTCCCTGCAAACCCATCCTGGGTGGGCACCTGACCCCACAGAGCACCAAACAGTCCCTGCAAACCCATCCTGGGTGGGCACCTGACCCCACAGAGCACCACACAGTCCCTACACACCCTCCTTGGGCGGGCACCTGACCTCACAGAGCANCCCTGCAAACCCATCCTGGGTGGGCACCTGACCCCACAGAGCACCAAACAGTCCCTGCAAACCCATCCTGGGTGGGCACCTGACCCCATAGAGCACCAAACAGTCCCTACAAACCCATCCTGGGTGGGCACCTGACCCCATAGAGCACCAAACAGTCCCTACAAACCCATCCTGGGTGGGCACCTGACCCCACACTCTGTCCCAGCCTCTCAAACCCTTCTCCTTCACCCTCCTGACTCCTGAAATGAGTAGAACTCAGAACAAAGCCTGCTTCAGCAGACTGCAAATTGTTTTTGTCTCAGCAAAGCCAGGGCTTTGCTCCTTGCTGCCAATTACCTTTCGGACCATCTGTACAAAATCCTTGGAGTTCTGAGGCGACAGCCCTTGGAGCTGGCAGGTACAGGCCTCCAGGGAGGAGGCATGAGCCACTATCAGGATGTTATTTCCTGAAATAAAAGGAGAAGCACAGGCTGAGGAGGGAGACAAAGCCAGATTTAGGGGCTGGTGCCCCAGATCAAGCAGACATTTGAAATACTTTATCATATAACAACACATCAGACTGTGAATTAAGGGGGAAAATGTGATTTGTTAACACATTTAGAGCATTTCTCAATTTTCAGGGTAATGGTTAAATCGCTCCTACTTAGTTTAAAAATGCTTTCTGGAGAAAACAAGAATTCCAAAGAGATTTCAGCTGTGTTGGGAAGCAGATGCTTTTTGCCTACGCAAAAATTAATTCCTATTACAACAAACACTTCAATTTCACTCGCTGGCTTTCCACAGTGGCAGCTTCACATTTCCATTTCCAACCTCCTTTACAACCAATGCCCCACTGTGCTCCTGAAGTTTGTGTGCAAACCATTGAAATCAAAGCTTAGAATGTAGAGACAGGTCAGTGAAATGAAATCAGTGAAAACACCAGAATTTAGGAATTCTGAGAATGCTGTGAATGAAAAATAACAGCTGGGGATTTAAAAAAAAAAATTCAATATTGTGTTTGGAGAAATGTTCTAAGGTCTATGGGGAATATAATTTGGAGAAGGAGCTCAGATACGGGAGGGAAAATGCCCCATTTAATGCTGGGAACACACAGCAGAGGGCAAGTAACTCATTTATTCCCTTGGGAAACAACTTCCACTGGGTAGGGATCCCTAAAATAATTCTGCTATTTAACTTCATGGCCTTTTCTTGTAAGCTGAGTGTATCCAAACTCAGTTCTGATGCACACAGGACTTCCCAGTGATTCTGGGAGAGAGGATGAGAGAGTCAGGTGTGGGAATCCATCCCCTGAAGAGGGAAAGACTGGTCAGGAATATTGGAATCCACATCCCAGCCTGCCTGGCTTGGTTTTCACCCCCTCTGCTGCACTCACCTTTGCCTTTACATTCACTGATGATTTCCTTTGTTACCTGGTAGCTTCTGCTTATGTAGGTATCATAAGACTCAGAAACCACCAACTTGCTGACAGGAATATGAGGTCTGTGAACAGAAAAACACATCCAGTAAATGGTAAAAATAAAGAATTCTAAGTTCTAAATTCTAAATCTAAGAATTCTGTGAGAGTAGAAAAACATGCCCAGATTTTTTTTCCCTTTACCTTTTCCTTCTTTTTTCAAACTTTTAATGTTTCAATTGCTTATTCCACCTGAGGGTTCTTAAACACAGGGGTGCAACAGGACAAATGAAAGACCAGGGTTTCAGGTGATACCTTACAGCAGATAAGGCCTGACACAAAATATCTGTCACCAAGCCCAAGGTGGTGGCACTCCTGTGTGTGTTAGCTGAGCCCAGACTCCTAAGTTTTAGCAAAAGCGTTAAAAATCCTTTTGGGGTTCCTTGGAAACACAAAAGATCCCAGGACAAGGAGTGCTGGAAAGAAAACCACCACGGTCAGGAATATGGCTGGAATTGCCAGTGATGAGGGAAATTTGGTTTATAATAGGCCATTTTCAGGTCATGTTCAGCACAGCAGCCTCGAGCCTGCTCCAAGTTTATTTTGGGAGCCTCAGCAGCTCTTCCAGTCAGTGCCTAAACTTCAAAACTCAGCAGAGTTTGGTGCTAAATCTTCAAATAAGCAACAGCAGACCCTCTCAGCCCCCTTTAGTGCTACCTGTAGGTTGTATCAACGCTTAGAGTAGCTGCAGCTAAATCCACAGGGGGTATCCAGGCTGGCAGTGTGCTCCCAGACACCCACTTGGTCCACTCAAACAAGCCTGGCTCTATCCGGATTTTCAGGTTGTTCTCCTGTTGCATACCTGGAAAAGAGGCAGAGGAGACCAGATAGCACTGGAAGCAGCTGGGAAGGAAGAAAGCAGCTTTAATGCTTCAGTTTGGTTGTTAATTTGTTTAGTTTCTATGGAAAATGAAGTATTTGGTATGTATTTAATAATTCCAGGGAAGGTCAACTTCTGGCTGGCAGCTGGTGCAGTTAGAAAAGGGTTCCTTATGGATTGTGCTAATCTAAAATATATTCCTATGGAAATAATAATTACCATTCACCATAGGTCCATGCTTTTTATCTGTTGGTCAGTGTTTTATGCAGAAAGAGAGGAGAATTCAGCCTCTCCCCTGTGGGTTCTTACCTTTCAGGATATTGTGAGCTGTCTGGACACACCGCAGGGATGGGGAGCTATAGATGTAGTCTACAATGGTATTTGTTTCTAGCAAGGCTTCACCTGCAAGGAAGTTTTGATCTTTGTGAATAAATCCAGAGAAAAGGTATTGCAAGGAGCTGCTTCTCAAAGGTCTGACCAAAAAGCACCCAGAAAAACTGTAAAGGTCTTGGATTTAATTTCATTTCCTTTGTAAGCTGTAAATCAAATGATTCAACACAACTCAAAGCCAGCTTAATTCAACGGGCTGGATTCTCTGCTAGCATAAATCACCATTTCATTACACAGGTGGGAGATCACTGCAAACGAGATAAGAATCAACTCCACTGCCAGGGTTGTCAATATTCCCGCAGTGCCCGAGGGAACCAAAGGAGAGCAGGGATCTGCTCAGCCTTGTAGTGAGCAGCAGCCACATTTTCATTCTGTTGGAAGAGCAGGACAAAGGAGGGGGAGCAAGGAGGGGACATTAACCCTGACAGTGGCTGTCACCATGGCAGGCTGACCTAGAAATCTCTTGAGAGAAGTGGGGTCATTTAGAAGGAGAGGGACATCTACCAGCCCTCTGTCCCAGGGGAGCTGCTCATGGGCTTTGGTCATCACAGGAATTACAGCAGCAGCACCGTCAAGGTCACACGGTGCCACCGCAGCTGCAGCCACGTCCTTGAATCCCCTGAATGCCACAGCAAAGTGTGTCCTTGAATCCCCTCAATGCCACAGCAAAGTGTGTCCTCAGACTCCTGCAAGGTCACCTGCAAAGTGTGTCCTTGAATCCCCTGAATGCCACCAGCAAAGTGTCCTTGGAACCCTGAGTGCCACCTGCAAAGTGTGTCCTTGAATCCCCTGAATGCCACCAGCAAAGTGTCCTTGGAACCCTGAGTGCCACCTGCAAAGTGTGTCCTTGAATCCCCTGAATGCCACCAGCAAAGTGTCCTTGGAACCCTGAGTGCCACCTGCAAAGTGTGTCCTTGAATCCCCTGAATGCCACCAGCAAAGTGTCCTTGGAACCCTGAGTGCCACCTGCAAAGTGTGTCCTTGAATCCCCTGAATGCCACCAGCAAAGTGTCCTTGGAACCCTGAGTGCCACCTGCAAAGTGTGTCCTTGAATCCCCTGAATGCCACCAGCAAAGTGTCCTTGGAACCCTGAGTGCCACCTGCAAAGTGTGTCCTTGAATCCCCTGAATGCCACCAGCAAAGTGTCCTTGGAACCCTGAGTGTCACCTGCAAAGTGTGTCCTTGAATCCCCTGAATGCCACCAGCAAAGTGTCCTTGGAACCCTGAGTGCCACCAGCAAAGTGTGTCCTTGAATCCCCTGAATGCCACCAGCAAAGTGTCCTGGACCCCTTTATTGCCATCAGCAAAGTGTGTCCTCAGACCCCATTACTGCCACCAGCAAGGTGTGTCCTTGGCCCCCTGAATGCCACACAAAGCGTGTCCACAGACCCCTCTAATGCCACCAGCAAAGTGTGCCCTCAAACCCCTTTAATGCCCCACAAAGTGTGTCCTCAAACCCCTTTAATGCCCCACAAAGTGTGTCCTCAAACCCCTTTAATGCCCCACAAAGTGTGTCCTTGGCCCCCTGAACGCCCCCAGCCCAGTGTGCTGTGACACTCGCAGCCTCCCTCCTGTCATGTGCAGATTGCAAACCCCGCTGCCATGTGGCCGGGAGTCTGAGCATCCTCCTGCTACTGCTGCTGCTGCTGCTGCTGCACAGTGATTTATTTGTGTTCAAAAAAGCCAGGATAATTTTAGCTGCCCTAGTTTGGATGTGACCAGCAAGGAGTGCTTGGAAGGATTTGAGGCTGGAGAAAATGCTCAGTGCTGGGCTCATGTCTTTAAGGGGCTGGGCTCCCCTCATCAAACCTCTCAAGATGTGCTCTTTGACTGGCAAAGGGTTTTCTGTCTGTACACAAACCAACAGGCTCAGAAGCCAGGGACAAGGATGGGGAGACTGGGAGAGCACTGGAAATGATCTGGGCTGTGTTTGTGACAATTTAAAGCCAGGCAGACTGATAAAAGGACATTGGTGAGGCAAACAGGATGAAAAAAGCGTTTTTTGCATGAGGTGACAGTCACACTGCTGCATTTCTCCCCAGTGTGGATAACAACAAAATTTTCCCAATGCACCCATCCTGCTGACGGCTCTGATTTCAGCCCATGTCCTGCTTTGCCTTTTCCTCAGCTGCAGCAGCTGAAGGAGACGAGGTTTCCTTTGAAAGAGGGAAATTGCTGGGGAAGGTGAGGGGACTTTGCAAAGCTCCTTGAAATGTTTTAATCCCATTAGCTCAGGGCATCCAATCCATTTTTTCCTGCCTTGCACTTTACCTTTCTTTGATGGGGGAATGTGAGAGGAAGATTGTGAAGCTTCCTTGGGCAAGCTCTTCGTAGAATCATGGAATGGTTTGGGTTGGGAAAAAACCAAAAACCCCATGGGCAGGGACACCTTCCGCTATCCCAGGTTGCTCCAAATCCTGTCCAGCCTGGCCTTGGACGCTTCCAGGGGTGGACAACCTATGCCAGGGCCTCCCCACCCTCACAGCGAAGAATTCCTTCCCAAAATCCCAGCCAAATCCCCGCTCCTTCAGCTCAAAGCTTTGCCTGCTGAGCAGCACTTACCCACGAGCCTGGCCTGGGTGCAGCCCAGCACGGTGATGGGAGCGTCTTTTTCGTAATCCCTGAAACCACCACTCCTCTGAGGTAAGTTGTGAGGCATATTCAGGTTACTGCGCATGTACCTTCCTGCAGGGAGAGGTGCCAAGCTGGAATTATTCCCTCAGACAGAGGCAGGAACATCACACACCTGATTTTCCCCTCTCCCACCACCTCAGCTGCGCTTTGCAGCTCCTGCCTAGACCTGGCTCTTGAGCGCTTTTTCCCATCAGCAATCTCACAGAATTAAATCAAACAACTCTCACCAGCTCAAAATCAGCACAGAATGTTGCTAAGGCTTTTAGATTTTTCTTTAGGACTGATTTCCTCAAGGGAAAGTCATTTCTATCCCAAATAGCTCTTCAGCCACAGTTTAAAAAGAAGGGAGTTGTGAAATCATCCTTTCACTACAAGGTATTGGTGTTTTTGAATAGAAATAAGACTTTTAGGACCAATTTCTGATGAGCTCTAAGGCCAACAGAGACTGAAGTTAGAATTTTTTCACCATAGTCTGAAACCCAAGCATAATACCGGGTTGAAAACACCAATTTATGCCCCCAAAACCACTCTGAGCGGTGTTATTTTCATTTAGGACTGAGAGCCAGCAGTGCAAAATATTTTCTTGATGGTAGCAAATGTTTTCACTGAACATTGGCTACCACCATCATGACTACTTTGCTCTTTGGCGATGTCACTGTGGAGTGTAATCACTCCTGCAATATTTTCCCAAATATTGGCAAATGGAGTATTCCCTCCCTGGATGACTTTTCTGCTGCTGACTGCACCACACAAAACCCATCATTTTCTATTAAAAATCCCTTTCCACCAGGCAGTGACCACTCTCCTGCCTTCATCGAATCCTGGGAGACCCCCGGGCTCACCTTTGGCGTCGAAGCACTGGGACAGCCAGTACTTCCCGAAAACCACGTCCATCCTCTCGCCGTGCCTGCAGACGAACAGGCAGCGCTTCTGAGGGCCCGGCTGGCTGCTTATCCTCAGGGGCTGCAAGGGAAATGACAGCAGGGCTGAGCTTCCCCGAGTGCAGACACATCTGAGCAACCCACGGGAGCCTGCTCCGCGCCCCTGCTGCTTTGCCCTTGTGCAAATGTCGCGGGGAAGGCCGCAGGATTTATTGCTTTTATGGATTTATGGAGCTCTTTGGGAAGTTGTAATCCTGGTCAATTTATGCTGCTGTAAAGCTGTTGAAGCGGGGGCAGAGGATGGGGCCCTGCCACCCCAGCTGAAGAGGCAGTTTGGGGACAGGGTTGATTGTGGCATCCAAAAACTTTGTAACTTGTGCTGCAGGGAGTGAAAAGAGCCCAGGGGAGAAATTCTGGGGGAAAATCCATTCACTGGCAGCTTGTCCCTAACGATTTATAGCTGTGGGGTCCCTACCTGCACGTTCTGGCAGATGATGGTGAGTGGCCCCGCGTCCCCTGGCCCTTGGTCCTCCTGCTGCCTTCTCTCCAGAGCTCCGTCAGCGAAGGCTTGAAAGGATGGGGAAGATGTGGTGTTCAGAATGGAGTAGGACCTGCCAAAAATAGAAAAATATTGGCTTTGGGAATGCTCTGTGTACTCAGGCTGCTCTCAGGACGTTTCTGTAGCCTCCAGGAGCCGGTGGTAATTACTGCTGTGATGTTATTTCATTATTATTTGGGTTTTAGTGCTACCCAGAGAGCAGCTTGCCAGGTGATGCTCACATGTGAGGAGACAAATTCCATCTCCATGGGCTGTTTCCTTAGAAACAGGTTACAGAACAGTTCCCACACTTTGGTCCAGACTAGGAGGCTCTCTCCACCCTGGAATATTCTCAAGGAAAATGCCAGGACCTTCCTGGCGACCACAGGATGCTCACTAACATCACCTGGGCACCAGTCCATGTCACTGACCATGGGCTTGTGGTCCAAAGTTTGGGAATTAAAGGCTACAGGGAGTTTCCACTCACCTTTGTAGCACAAGCTGTGGCTTCAGCAGGAAGCTGGGGCCTCTCCCTGGGCAGTTTTCAGGGTTCCTGTGCCCAAAACAGCTTCTACCCCCTGGTGAGGACCTGGCACACTCAGCCCTGGTGTTCCTGCATTTTTCAGTGCTGCCCATTCCCTTTCCCACCTGTGTGGGGATTTATTCCCCCCCAGTGCTTCCTGTTAAGTGCAGCCAAAGGGATAGAACAGGCCCCACTCTCCCTCAAGGGCCTTGTCCAATGATGAATAAAGCTCTCATTCCCAGATCCTCAAGGACTTTGACCAAAACCCTGGGGACTAAACTGTGACAGGCAATTCCAGAAGCTGCAGCGACCCTCTGCTGACTCAGTTACCTCTGCTTAGTCATTTAAAAAAAAGAACATTTTCAGGTAATGGATGTGGTCATTTACTCTGACAGAAATAGTTGCCAGAGCTGGCACTTTTCAGTGCCTTAAATATGTCAGGAGTTGCTTCCTGAGAGCACTCAGTTAGGAGAAAATCTCAGAGGGGTTTCACAGCTATTAAAATAATGCCTTTTTGCCACCTTTTCCTCTTCCACAGAAACTATTCCCTATGCTCCAGGTTTGCCAAAGGTGTTTGGGTGCTTAGATATCCTCCCACCCATCAAACATACTTTTTTTAATTGCTGTTTAATGAATTCCCACCAAAATCAAGAGGCATAACCTTACTCAAAAGGTGAGGGCTGTGTTCTCACTGAAGCCAATGGCAGGCTTCAAAAAATCCTGCTAAATGTCCTAAGAAATGTTGCTGATCCAAAGTCCTTTTCTGTGGGGCATCATGCACAGAAGATGTCTCTTCCCAAATTAACGCTCAAATTTACACCTTCCTGATCCCAGGCCCACCCCAGAGGTGTCTGCACAGCAGTGCCTGCAGCAGCCATCTGCTCCAGCTCCATGAACCAGCAGCAGTCCTGGGAGTCATAAAAAGCTGCAACCTCAGCTAAAAAAATCACCTTGTCCTCTAATCCCACGCTACGGGAGAGCATCTGCTCCTCCCCGCCTGACGAGGCCGGGCTCCGTGTGCCAGCTCCTTCCCCTCAGTGCCCTTCTCCGCAGCCCTCCTCACCTCCCCAGGTGAAATCCCAGCTGCTGAGCCCCCTTTTTGCAGCCATGGAAAGTGGATTTTCCGGCTTTACCTACCCGTGGAACACCCAGGTCCCACACTCGTCCGCCTTGGTGATGTAGTTTTCGGGCAGCAGCCCCGAGCAGCCGGTTGCAAGGGAGATGCCGTAAATCCAGCCCTCGCTTGTGCTGGTTTGCTCCACTGGGGACATGAAAATGAAATCCCCTGGCACCAGCTCCAGCTCGTCGTCGTTCTGGGGGGTGTAGGGGTAGATCACCTGCAGAGTCTGGGGGAGAAAAAGCACAAAAGGGTTGTTCACAGAAGGGAATCTTTAGCAGAGCAGGGCAGGAGCACTGCCAGCCTTTGACCTCAGCTCCTCTCCCGATGCTTTGTCCATGAAAGCTTTCCTTCAGGGAATTCCTGCCACTCCTTGCTGTTGGAAAGATTTTCTAGGCGTTTAATTCTTCCCAGCTTGATTCCAGTCATGTTTTCAGTAACCAGGAGGGAAAGGGGGGATGATTTTTAAGAGCAAGCAAAGCCATGACCGTGTGTTTAAATCCAAAATCCCCATTAAAAATGGAACTGAATTCTGGAATTTAGACAGCTCTGGTGGTCACTGACCATTCTTGATTTCCCTACTCATGTTTGATCTGAAAAGGCATTTCTGGTTGCTGTTGCTTTTGAAGACAGAGCGGAGACACTGGTGGGGGGCAAAAAGATTTGACATGCTGCCCTCAGAGCTGGGAATTCATGGGAATGCACAGGAAAAAAAACAGGTGGTGAGAAAATCTGGGATGTGGCCACACTGTTTTCTTTGTGTTTCCTGTCATGAACAGGATTACGTTAAAAGGTGGGGGAAAAATCAGTGAGTGTGATTCTGTAATTCACTTGAGCATGAGGACTCCACATGGACTGAACGTCCGCAGTAGCTTTCCTTGGAAGTGGCCATGGAAATGCTCCATTTAGGAGGAGAACTGACACATTCCTGCCCCTGGACAAGCCTGACTTCTGCGGTGGCACCACGAAAGAGAAGCCGCCACCTGCTGAGCAGCTCGGCTCTCCTGCTGCTGGCAGCCCTCACTAATCCTCCTGCACCATCTGTGGCATCTCCAAAGGAAGGTGGGAACCAGTCCCTGTCTCCTGATAGCACAGGGCCAGAGCCTTCCCACGGGGTTGAAGTGAGATCTGCAGAGCTGGGGGCTGGTTTCCATCCCAGCTCCCCGGGCCGTCAGTGACGGCGTTGATTACATGGAGTTTCCGAGGGATGCGGCTCTCTGGAGAGGAAAGGAGGCTGTGACACGTGGCAGCGCAGCCTGGGCTGGCTCACTGAGCTCTCCAGGAGCTTTGGCGTTTCTGGTGCACCCCGCTGCCCTGAAAGAGCTTTTTTCCAACTCGTTTTGTGTGTCTGGTTCTGGACAGTGAACTTTGGGCAGTTAATCGAGTTGGCCTCCTGAGCCTGAGCAGGCCTTTTCTGGAGGTTCCCTCCCCCAGACACTGATTCATCTCGTCCTGAGATGGATATCTGAGATGTCTCAGATGTCTCATATTCTGGAGGTGCCTGTTTCTCCACCCCAGGCCTCAGACTGGCTCAGAAATGAGGTCAAACTTTGGGATATTTCCAGTGGTGATGGATCTCACATGTGGCTTCTCTATGCTCAGTCTGCAAAAGGAAATGAATATTTTTTCTACATATTGTGTTGGAAAACAACATAATTAAAGAAACTATCTTATGAGGCTTAGACACTTCAGGCATAAGAATCCATACAAGTAATTGAAATATAAAGGCTGTGAGGGTGAGTGTTTCTCACATGATGAAATTAAATGCTGTGGTTAATAATAAGGTCAAGACTGTGCAGCAGAATTGGACTGGTCAGGTTAAAAGGCTGGTCTGGTTCTGGAGAGATCAGCCCAGCTTATGCTGAGCTCACAGGAGAGTCACTGTTAGAATTAATGAATTCAGCAGCACGTTATTCCCACAAGAAGCAAGGAATGAGGTGGGTGAGGAACAAGTCTGGACAGTAAAAACCCAAAAATAAGGCAAGAAGGTGTGTTTCTTAAGATGACTGGTTTTGTTTGGGGTTTTGAGGGGTTTTTTGGGATGAAACAAGCTCCAGGACTTTACCTCGTGGTTGACGAAGCGAATATCCCGCGAGAAGATCGCAGCCACCCAGTCGCAGCCCAGCTTGACATCGATGCTCTGGGCCAGCTTCTCCAGCGTGGGCAGGTGGCTGCTCTGGAAGTGATAGGCCAGGGTCACGTGGAGCTGCTTCTTGTGGGGCTCCACGTGGACATCTGCAACGGGAAGAGGAGGGTTGAAAACCCCGTTCTGCCACATCAGTGACCGTCGCCTCCAACGGGAGCTGGACTCCCAAAGACGCTCAGGGGGAACGCAGCGTGGGGCAGCTGGGAAAGGCTGTGGGTGCGAGGTCTCTGATGTTGCACCCCGGATCAAATGATCAGAGCTCCGGGGTCTGATTCAGCCCTGAGTCACAGCAGGGCCCCAGCCAAGGCATCCTCGCCAAACTGCCAAACAACGGATGGTGCGACAATAATCACTGCAACTCTGAACACGCTGCATCTCCTGCCAAAAAAAGACATTTTTCCAGGTAGGAAAAGCCAGGAGGCTTTCATGAGCAGCTGAGGATCTGTCCAAAATAAGCAGGTTAAAAAGCATAATTTTTACTCTCCCTCCATTGTTCTCTCTGCTGCACTAACAATTACAAATCCATGGAATTTGCAGGTTCGTGCAAGTTGATTAAATCTTTTCCCTGGACATTAGTTGGATTATCAGTTTAGCCACTGAGGGTGAGGTATTCCCAAACTGTGGAAACATAATAATGATCCAAAATGATCCTGCAGAAAAAAAGAACCTTTATTCGGGGAAGATTTCAGATGAAAATACATGAAATATTGGGGCTCTTCCAGTAGATGTGGAAATCACAGGATACATTGTTTGCATGTAATTTATTCTTGCTCATTCAACCAAAAATTGCAATTAAATTTGACTGATTATTCAGTCACAATTGCAGCTATTCAGAGACTTGGCTCCAAGTGCCAGCCAGGGGTAGCTTTGCAAGCTCATCCATCTCTTTTGTTGTTGTTGTTGTTGCTTTTGATCAGCAATGAAAAATATGGTCAGGATCTCTGAAAAAACCCCAGAGACTTCAATGTGATAACCTGACCAAGCTGTGGCTGCAATGCAGCAATCGCCTTCCCCTAAAAAAACCCCAATTTGGCCTGAATTGGAGCAGCCTCAGGGGCAGAAGATCGTTGGAAGCCACCAGTGCTTCTTTATTTTGGGCCAGTGGGGTTTTTTTGGGTAAAAATTGCACTTTTGGCTGTGCTGGTTTGGAGGGGAACACTCATCCTGCTCTCATGTGGCCGCAGTGTCCTTGGACCCACCCAATGTCGGCCTTCCAAAATCTTCTGAAAGATAAAATTCCCTCCTTCTTCTAAAGGGAAGGGAAGTTCTAGGTCAGGCGAAAGCAGCGCATTCCAGAGGTTCTGGACACTTGTGGATCCCTGCTCTGGAGCAGGGGCAGACTCCCAGCGTTCCTGCATGGTTGTGGGGTGCCTGTCCAGCACGGAAACACCCCAGAAATGCAGAATTTGCTGCATTTTGATGCATTTAAACTCCAGGATGAGCCTGGGATAGCAAAGGACTAAACCAGTTGTGCTGTGGGCAGCCCAAGCTGAGCTCTCCAGCGATGGAGGGTGGGAGGATTAATCAGGGAGGTGTTCCAGTGCTCCCAGGCTGTTGTGACTTCCCAGTTTGGAGGTAACTGGGGGACACCCAGCGAGGCTGTTCAGCAGTGGAGACCGTGGGAGGACGAGGTGTTCTGGTTATTCCCCCTCCAGAAGCAGGAGAGGACCGTGGGGACAGCCCTGTGAGCACTGAGGTTGGAAGGGGCACTTGGGGTCTTTTCTGGAGCCCTCTTTACACCTCAGAAATGCAGCGAGAAAACAAACACGGCCTTGAAATGGCCGGGGAAAAGTTCCGTGGTGGTGGCTGGAGGCGGCGAGCGGGGCAGGAAACGCTGAGCCCTGCTCAGAGCGGCTGTGTGAAAGGTTAAGGAACCACCAAATGTCAGCTTCCCTTTCAGAGACAACACCGAAAACTGAGTGTGAGAGATCTCCCCGCTGAAAAGCACTGAAAGCCAAAGCAGCAGGTGGGGTGTTCCCCGGAGTTTTCACTTCAAGATCAGGGATCTGCTTTTGAGCTTTGCTTCTTGGTGGCATCAGAGCTTTGGGCTTCTGGAAACGCCCAAACCGTGAGCTTTGGCAGCTGCTTTGGCTCTTCATGGCATCAGAGCTCTGGGTTTCTGACAGTGCCCAGCCAGGAGCTCCTGGCAGCTGCCAGAGCAGTCGCTCACCTGCTTTGGAAGCCGCCTCTGCAGCGAAGTCTGCAGCAAACTTCTTGAGCACCTCAGCGCTCTCCTCCTTGACGAAGAGCCCGATGAAGTTGGAGGACGTGTAGAGCTCCAGGGGCAGCGGGGCCGGGAATTTGCACTTCCAGCGCATCACTGTGGCCTGCAGGGCTTCCGTGAGGGCATCGACCTTGCTGTCCTCGCACTGCCAAGGGAAGCAGGACAGGCATTGCTCAGGAAAGAAAGGGATGTGGGTGGGTGGGTGTCAGTGGTTCACCTTTCCTCTCACGCAGTGAGAAAAAGCACAGGGGCAGGGGAAAAATAAAATCTATGTTTAGAAATCCTCGGCCCCTCCCTTGTCCTCAAAGCAGGATCAGCTGTCCCCAAGTAACCTTCCCAACCTCCCCCACCCATTCTCGTGCTAAGGGTCACTGGAGAGGATGAGCATTCGGTCTTCTGCTGCTGCTCTTCCCTGAAAACAACAGCTTAAAAAACCAATTACCTCCTCCAGAAGCCCAGGCATCGGCAAAATCCCCCCAGCTGCCCCCTAAACCAGGACCAAGTGTGGAAGCCTCCAGGCTGAGCCTGGCAAGGGCTGCTCAGGAATGGCTAAAGGAGAGGCGGGAGAGGAGCTCTGCCTTACCATGAAGAACTGGCACAGGGTGATGTGTGGGAAGATGTTGTGAGCTTTGTTCTTGCCACAGATCTGCTTCGACTGCTGCCAGAACTCCGACAGCTTCTGTGCCAGGGGCCCGGTGGGGCGCAGGTACAGGACGTACTCCCGGGGCAGGGTGTCATCCAGGAACGGGTCACCCACGTGGGAGAAGAGCCTGGCAGGCAGAAAGAACTGTTAAACTGAGAGATAATGACAGATTTTTTTCCCCCGGCAAAACCAGCTTCCCCTGTGCTGGCTCCCATTCATTCTCCCTTGATGGGAAAAATCAGCTCTGGCGGGTCAGGCACTGCCTCGCCTGCAGCCCATCACCACTGCTAAGCAATACAGAAAATTGGGTGTGAGTTTCAGGCTGGAGCTCTGAACATCTAACCCAGGTCACTGCTTCTGCCTTTTCCGCCTTTCAGCGTGTGAAACACAGGGAGGAGAGCACCAGGAATTGCTCCACGTCTCTGAGAAGGCAGCTCTGAGCTTTCCTGCTCAGCTGCAGAGAGTGGGGGGTTCCTTCTCTCACCTGTTCCTGCTGTTGCTGCAGATCACAAACTCTCTCAGGCCAGGCTCATTTCTGGATTGCTCATTTACAGCACTCCTACAGCATCTCACTAACTGTGCAGGTGCTTTTCAGGCAACACCCGTTTAAACATTCCATGTTCTAATGGCTAAAATCCTAAATTCACCATTTCTTTTGCTTTTCAACATTTATTACTTCATACCAACCAGTCGCATGCTGCTTGAACACTCCTTCCACCTGTCGATGCCAGCGCTTTTTGTCTGCAGAGAGAGCAAAATAAAGAGAGAATTTCAGTGCTGCTGGGCCCTGCAGCTCCTGCCACAGCTATCGCTGGGTGTTTGGAAATCTGTGGGATGCCCCTTCCAATTCTCTCACCCCTGGGGCTTTTTTTTGGATGTGCCACCCGTCAAATCCCCATAAACTGTCTGAAGGGCAAAATATGAAATACGGACCTCTGGGTTTTCCCCACTTCCCCACTTTTTCTGGACAGAGAAACAGCGTTTAATGGTCTCTTTGCTGCGAGTTTCAGCATGAAACCCCAAAGGTTTGGGTCTGAAAGTGCAGGTGTTGCACTGAGGACAAGAAAAAAATCAACTGCCACGAGAGGGCACAAAGCAGAGATTTTCCAGGTTAGAAAAGTTCCCTTCACTCCTGGCTACACTCAAAGAGCTCTTTTGCTTCCCTCCATTCAGGATGACTCTAAATCCCTTTTCTCTCCAGCTGGGAACACCCAGGTCTCCTGTTCAGCAAGTTTTCCAGAGCAGACCAGCACAAGCAACAGTTTCAGACATGGAATTGTGTTTTCCAAATGCTCGACACCAGCACAGGAAAGCAGCTGTGGATCAGCTCAGCTCTGTGACACCAGGGGCAGCCAAAGGGAGGGATTCACCCAGAACCCAAATGGAGCAAGAACTATGAGTGAAGGAGGCAGAAAAGGATGGAAATTTTAGGGTCATGAGACAGAGACAGGCTCTCAGTTGGGGAATCCCCATGAATAGGTGATTTCAGGGCTTCCCACTTAAGGGAAAGGGGGCAGACTGCAGGGTCCAGCCTGTGGCTCTGGGTTTAGGGCGGCTGGGAGCCTCCAGGACTTGTGACCGTGCTTGTGTCACCCCTTCTGTCCGCAGTGACGACTTTCAAAGTGCTCTGACAACCACGGAGGATATTCCTGCAGCATTACCCACCAGCCCCAGCCATGTGCTGTTGACTCAGCTGTGCTTCAGCTCTGCCCTTGCCTTCCCCACCCCTTGAATATACACATTTTTGTTCGTTTGGAGGGTAAGAGGAAGGCAGAAAGATAATG
>VXBT01007291.1:183048-216574 GCA_013400235.1 Oriolus oriolus | reverse complement strand
AAAAAAAAAAAAAAGAAAAGGGCTGTGTTGCAAAAGTGTGATTATGAAAATACTTCCTCCCGAAGAGGTTTTGCTGCCCTTATCTGCCAGCATTCCCTCGGGGTCAGCAGAGTGCTGGGCCCAGCACCTGCCCTCTGGGAGGATGGATTTGGGGTGGTGGCCACTGTGGGTTGGTGTTTGTGCCTCGCTGGCCTTGCTGTGCTCTGGAGAATGTTCTATGCAAAGCAGCTGCTGCTTTGCTTTGGAAAGCAGCTCCGGCAAAGGCAACGAGCTTTGATAAGGGGAACCTCTCAGAGAGCGATGCCTGTGGATTTTCCCCGCCCTGATTCCATCATTTGTTGTGCTGCCTTTGCTCAGTTCACCTCCCCTCCTGTCTGGGTTGTTTCTGCTCTTTGGAGCACTCTGCAAAACTCTGCTCTGAAGTGTGTGAGTTCAGACTGCCCTCCCAGAAAAGCTCTGGCTCTGAAATGAGCAGTTTCTCCGGGATTTCCTCTGCCCAGACGCCAGCACAGGCCTCTGGAGGAGCTGTGCACAATCCAGGTTCTGCCACCCACCCCGGGTGACTTTTCCTTAATAACCTGATGATTCCTTGGAACAAATCACACAGAGGAGCTCTGCTGGAAGTAACTGCAGCTCCTGCAGTGCTTGGGGACCCCAAAGGGCACCGGAGAACATCAGGCTGGACCCACACACGTTTGCTCATGTGCGATTTCCAGAGCTGCCTCTACCATCAACTCCCTTTTCAATTTAATTTTCAGTGTGAGGAGGAAATGCTGCATAAAGCAAACAAAGCCAAAGGATATTTTTATCCCAGGACCTGCAACTGAGAGATTCTTTTCTTTTTTTCCTCCCTATTTTTTAACTTAGTGCAGGGGATGGTGCTGATGACTGATAAGTCTGTGCATCCCTCCCAAAATCCCACCCTGGCCAAAACCTGGAGAGGACCCATCCTCCAGCTCCCGGGCCAGGATCAGCTTTTTATAAGTTGAGTACTCAAAACTGGTCACAGCCATACAAAAGTGGCCTGATTTTTACAACTGCTGAGTGCAGTGGGAGCTGGAAAACATATCCTGCTCCTGAGAAAATCAGGTCACTTAATTAGGTGACAAATTATGGCTTAGGTGCTCAGATTTCCTCACGCTGGGTAGCAAGCGTTGGCTGGAGCATTAGACAAAATTGTGACTCAGATGAACCAGAAAAGAGGAGAAAGTAAGAAAATAACTTATTTTTTCACCATTTACTAGATGATATCACCCAGTAACCGTTTCTGGTCATGCAAAATGGATTCAGGTAGGGCACAAGAAGCTTTGTGCAGCATTGCTGGTCCCCTGAGCCACCCAGTTCCTCCATCTCTTCACTTCTGCTGCCTCAGAGATGAAGTGCAGGGAAATCACTTAACAGCACCCAGCAACATGGAATAATCATTTTGAACAGACAGCAAGGCAGAGGTTCTGTGCAACTGCAGGTCTGGAGAATTCGGGGAAGGGGAAAGAAAATCCTGATAGCAATGGCTTCCAAACGCACAGCAGGTATTTCATCCACCACAGCAAATGAGATGGGTTTGATTCTTCAGCCTCAAAGCCCTGCCCGTGACACTCTTCAGAGTCAAGGCCCAAGGAAAACCTTTCCCCACTCAATCACTGGTTAAACAGGATGAAATACTGCCAGGAAGCATCCCAGCTAAAGAGCTGACCCCTTGGCCCAAAATACGACAGCAGAATTGGTGTTGCTGCCCTGGCTCACACATTAATGTGTAAATGGTGCCCGTTTTAACCCCAGCCCACTCAGCGGCAGAGCTCTGCGTGCTGCACAGCTTCACTCCTCACTGCTGAAGGATTTTTGGCTTCCTGTCACTTCTGGTTGGGAATAAAAAAAAGGGGAATGTCAATTCAGCTCAGAAATATATAGCAATAAACATCAAATATAATGGCCAAATCCCATTTGCTTCAGAGGAAATGACTGTAATGGGGAATGAGGCATTAACCATAACGAGAACCTTCAGTCTCAGAAGCAGCACAGAGAAATCCTCCCTCTGTTGAGTGCTCAGCCTTCTGTTTCTAGTCCACTTTAAAAAGTGTTCAGCTTTATTCAAGCTCAGCTTAAAAAAGAAGGGGCTGCCAGGAGCAGTGAACACTGCAAACAGAGCAAGAGCAAGGCATGGGGGGAACTATTCTGAGACAAAATATAATGCAGATAAAGGCACGTCACTAAAAAAGTGTGCAAACTGCAGGGAGTTGATGCCCCCAGCAGGGATTACCATTGGCTCTCCTTTAATTTCACTAATTGTGCCATCAGCAGAGCTGAGCCGGCTCTGCCTGCAAGAGGAACCTGGATTTATTCTGAATTTCTGCTCTCAGAGGCTGCAGAAAATGCCAGCAGCGGCCTCTGCCTCAGCCCCAGCTCCGCAGGCACCAAGGGATTTGGGAATGAGCCACGGAGGGATGGAGGAAAGAGAGGGAATGACCAACTCTGCCCTTTCATCCACCCCTCAAGCCCACACAAACTCCTTCCCCCTGAGCACAACCCCTCACAGGGGTGAATTCATCACCTGAGTCTTTGGCCCATCAAATATTTAGCTGTGTAAATAAAGATTTTTTTAAAATACGATGGAAGTACTTGGCTCTCCTCATCAGGTCCCGCTCCGAGGCCTGCCTGACAGGGTAAAATAGGAATTACAGCTCATAATTTATGCCAAATGAGTTTGAAAGAAGGATGCTGTCAAACAGAGCGTTTTTCCTCTGGAATATAAAATAAGCACCTTCATTTTTGCTTGTTTGTGCCTATAAAACGTATTTATATAAACATATATTCAACTAGCTCTGTGTATCTATTTAAAGCTTGGCTTTTTCCATCTCTGTTGGTTTATGGTGAAAGAATAGAAAGCAAAATGCTGGCTGGCTCCAGGGAATGGGAAAAAACAGGAATTTTCTGGCTGCAGGTGCTGTTTGGAGCACATCTGTCAGTCCAGGTACAGGTCAGGAGCCCAATATTTAAATTTCTCCTTGCCTTACATGCCAAAGTCACGGGGTGGGAGGTCCCAAATTCAAACTCTGCTCTATAACCTACAGGAAAGCTGTTACAAAATCTCCACAAACAGTCAAATTCCCAGTATATTTTGTATGGTTTTTTCCCCAACTGCCAATCGAGTGACCTTTACAGATTCCTGAATTTTTGCAGGTTTAATCAATTGTTTATGTCCAGCAAAGGAAATGTGTCTGTTCTAGGCTTTCAATGAACAACTGCACGCTGAGGAATGGTTTTGCAAGGAAAATTCCTGTGCATTTAACGACTTGGTTATGTGGTGTAGGGAAAAACACCCGAATTCCTGGGTGCCACGAATTCCTTAATTATTCTCCACACAAAAGCAGCCACAGTGAGGTGTTCTTCCCAAATGTGCTGTGCTCCTCCGAGTTCTCAACATGCAGAATTCACTCGGCCAGCCCCCCAAAAAAATCATATGATGCTGCTTCTGTTCTTATTTGGGTGACCTTCCTGCTATAAATAGGGACAGGACAGGAAGATATCACCAGGGATCCAGTTCCTGTTTAGGGCAGGGGGTTGGGGATGTTCCTTTTCTGCGTTTGTGAAGGAAAAAACAACAAAACCCCGGGTGTTTTTGCAAGGAGAACGACTCCAATATGAGAGCGTGGCAGGATAATTAATTCTTCTCCCTTCGCTGAGTTTCACCTTAACTTCTCCCGCTGTTTCCCTGCCTGATGGCAGAGATAAATCCACCCCCCCCTCCAGAGCACGAGCTGATTTTACACCCCAAGATCCCCTTTCGGAACGCGCCGTTCCCAACCACATCCCCAAACTGAGGTCAGCAGGGGCCACGAGCAGATCCCAGCCATGGAAAACACCCAGCTCCTGCCTGGAACACAGGAACTTCCACAGGGGGCTGGGGAAGTGCCTGGGAGCACGGGGACTGCAAGATCTCCGAGCGCGCTGCATCCTCGAGGTCACGTAAATGTTTATGGAAGGTGTCTGGTGGGGCTGGAAATTCCCTTCCTCCCTCTTCCCAAGGGCTGGCTGCTCATTCCCAGTTCTGGAATAGCAGGGAAGAGAGGGAAAGGGCAAATGGGATCAGAAATCAATTTGGGAAGCACGCTGCCGTGTATTTGTAGTCGCCGCAATTTAAAATGTTCCTTTTTTTCACAGGACAAGCAAACTGCAGCCTGGCCACAGGAGGAGGAGGAGGGTGAGATGATGATTTTTATGTGCAAAGAACGAGGGCCTGGGCATGTGTCTCCTGCTTTTTAGAGTTATGTAAGATTCAGAAGGCGGATTTCTCTCCCCACATGTGCACCGAGTCGTTCCCTAATCCCCTGCTCAGCCGGCTCGTTAAAGCACGAGGAGAGGGAAGTAAAGACTCGTAAAAAGTGGCCGGGATCAAGGCAGGAATGTAGCAGCCATTTACCATTTTAAAGAGATACACATTTAAGCAGGAAGCAGGATATTCCCTTCCTTACAACAACAACAGTGCAGCTTTTTATGAGGCGTGGGCTTGCATGTCCAGCTCCTGCCAGCCACCCCATGTCCCTGCAGGACGGAGGAGGAACAAGGCACAGGTTTTTGGGCCGATTTGAATTGGTCACACCCCATCAAAATTCCTCCGTGCTTTCATTCTCCCCTTCAGCTGCAAAGCCCTGTCATTAGGTTTGCTTATAATCCTGATATTGGTTTTCTTTTTAATTTCTGGTGTGGATGACATTTACTGTCTGGCTTCCTGGTTCACTTCCTTTCGCCTCTCACCCCGTGTGCTAATCTAGAAATGCTGCTCCAACAAGCTCTGAAAATAACAGGAGGCCCGAAGCTGGCAATTTAAGAAAATGATGTCTCACAATTCCCTAATAAACCCACAAAAAATTGGCAGCACCTCAGCTGCTTGGTTCAGATTCAAAACGGTGATGCAGGGCAATCACTGGAAAATGGGGACTTGGGTAAGGAAGGTGGGAAAGAACTGCTGCTGTTAAAGGTTTTTCAGAATTGTGACCATTAGCAAAACAGCCAGACAGAGCTAATACAAATAAATTCACACAGAACCGGAGCACGCTCAGCCGGGGCTCATCCCCTGTGAACACCTGATTTTAACAGTGGCAGAGTGACCACGCGTTCATTATTCACAGCGAGCAGGAGCTTTCATCTCCATGCTATTAATATAATTTTAGTTAACCAGGAAGACAATGTCCTTGCAAGGAGCCAAGCTGGAGGTTTAAGGATGCTCCAATGCACCATCTGGAGGCTCAGTGATAGCCAGAAAAGGAAGCAGTTGTCACGCTGATTGGAAAGAAATTAAGTCTCTCGCAGCGTTTGAGGCAAACACGGCGCTTTCTTCTCCCTAATTGCCCTTCTCCCTGTCCAGGAACGAGATTTGCCACAGCTCTGCTTTTGGGATCGAGGTGCTCTCATTGCCACAGCCTCTTTCTCCCATCCGGGGTGGGTTTCGGCTGCTGGAGCTGCCAGGGGGATGGGAAGCGGGGCCAGGTGGCTGCTCCTGGCACCCCGCGAGTCACCAATGTCCCACTGCCACCTGGGCAGCTCCTGCCTCTCCATCTGTCACAGCCCGTCTGCGGCATCCCCAGCACCCAGCACAGCTCCAGGACCTGCTGCCCCAAACCTGAGAGCCCCCCCACACCCCCTAACTCGCGGAGGTGGAGCAGGTCAGGGATGCTCTGAAGCTCCCTGTGCTCCCTTTCTGCCCCCAGTCCTCAAGGCAGCCCCACTTCACTCCTCTGTACATCGAATTTTTCGTAGATCTTTAGGAAGGGAGAAAAAAATAAAGACGAAAAGAAAAGCCACGAGTAGCACTTTAAAGTGCCAGTGTTAACATTTTCCAGCTTCTTGGGGTTTCAAAACAGGAAGTTTGGGGGCGGTGCAGTTGCACAATTTGCCAGAAAGCTGCTGTTCTGTGAAGTTGGTGACACGGGGCTGCACCGGGAACTTGAGCCCTGACGGCCACCAAGGATGTGACTTTCTGGGACTAATTCTCAGTAGGTTTTGATGTGCTGCTCCTGTTTGCAGGAGCCCTGGCTGAGCTCCTCTTGGCTGCCAGCGGAGAGCTGGTTTGTCCTGCAGAGCCCGAGCAAAGCCCGGTGCTCAGGGGAGGTTTCCTGGGCTGACAGAGGAAGCGAGCAGAGATAACACGGCCCAAAGGCAGCGTGGTGCAGCCACAGCCTGAACGCAGCACTGAGCCGCTTGCCTTGGACCTTGTGAACAAACCTGGGATGTGAAATTCCTCCTAGGTGAGAGTCCCGTTCCCTGTGTCCTGCACACCCTGAGGGAGAGTCGGAGTGTTGGTCTGAACCTGCTCTGCTTGACAGCGACGGGATTTGGATTGAGGTGCAAACAACAGGTTTTGGTCAAAACTTTGTCAGGCTGGGTCCTGCACAGCTAAATCATAGAGTCATGGGATGGTTTGAGTTGGAAGGGAGCTTAAAGATCCCTGGTTCCACCAGGGACACCTTCCACTATCCCAGGGTGCTCCAATCCCCGTCCAGCTGGGCCTGCGACACTTCCAGGGATGGGGCAGCCACAGAGAAAGCCACAGTTTTCTCTAGGAAAGCTCCTCCAGCGCCTCACCACCCTCATGGGGAAGGGTTTCTTCCACAAATCCATTCTCTGCTTCAGTCCCTTTCTGTCCAGCAAAGAAGGGAATATCTTGCGCTTGCCAGAAATGGGTGAGTTCAGCCACCCCCGTCCCAGCATCTGGACTCGGCTTCATTTGGTGTTCTTTGCCCTGATCATTTTTTCCATTATCCCCTGCAATGTTCATTCTGACCCCTCATTTTCTCCTCAAGTTGGGATTTTCCCTTCTTCAGGGCCAGTGCCTCCCCATCATGGGGACTCTCACAGGTTCTGTGTGCTCGTGGACTCGCAGCTTTGCTGAAAAGGCAAACCCCAGAGATGGAAAATGGGAAGTGGATGCCTGGCCAGAAGCTAAGCCCGCTCTCACACCCAAAATAGACTCAAGCAAAGCAGCAAGAAGGAAGTCTAAGAAATTAAGGAAGGTGGAAGGAAGAAGAAGGGTGGGGTGCTGAAATAGTTGGGTCAAAAGCAAAAAGAGACTCAAAATAGCCTCCTGCTCTAGACAGCTCTGTTCAGGAAATTTTTGAAGCCCTGTTGTTTTCAGTAATACACGGATTTCACAGCATTCCAAATCAGTATTCCTCACTTTTTTTGTCATCTAGAGAGGACCAAGTTATGCCAGTATTTATTATGTCAATATTCACATAGGAGATCTGGCCAAGAAGCCCAAAACGCTGTAAGAAAAGGGGGAAAAGAGGGTTAATGCAGCAGATGATGAGGGACATTTGCCACTGAGTCAAGGCTAAAACACCCCCCCAAAACAGAACTGGGGCTGGGAGTCCCCTGGTACCACAAGCTCCATTTGGGGGTGAGAAAAAACACACAGGGCTCAGCCTCTTGCCTCAGAGATTTTGAAGTGTGTGGTTACAGCAGCGAGCTACAGCTAAAGTCAAAGTTTCCATCAGGGGGAAGAGAAAACAAGTGAGGTAGCTAGCTCTGCTCTGAGTTTCAGTTTGGGGGGCTGTATTTGGTCTCCTTCAGGTCACTTTGGAGTCCTCAGGTGATGCAGAAGTTATAAAAATGCACAATTATTTTGCTGTTCTAACCATGATAAATTGTAAACTCGTGGCCAGACTTCGAACTCTAATTCCAGCTTATATATTAAAAATGACCCTACAGTGCCTGGCTCAGTAATCTAGATTTTTTTAACATGAGGTCTAACCAAGAGACTCCAAAAAGTTTCAATCCTCACTAGGGAAGGGTTAAAAAAACCCCCACATTAAAAAGAAATATGTTTGAAGTCTAAAAGGGAACAGGAAATGAAGAATTGTGATAAACTGAAAAACAATGAGATAAAGAAGGATCTAAGAACCTAATGAGAAACCTTCACCACAGACTGGGAACATTTCCCTGCATACTTTCCTGATTCTGTTATGGCCTGTCAGCTCTAAATGTAGAGCCTTTATTCCTCTATCTGATCCTGCAGAATGTGTAAGTGAATCACCAAAAAAGCAATAGGAAGACTTTAATGAGACCTGGATTTAGTAATTATCCCTACACCAAAGAGTACTTATGCATCTCTTTAACTTCGAGCATGTACTTACAGACTCCAGCCCCGCTCTTATGCAAAGCAGGTGCTGGGAGATTATTGCAAATCAAGGCTTTGGGTCTCTTTTTCCTCCCAGCACCATTTCCAAGGATTTTAAACCAAGTGTTTGCCCTGATGAAAGGAGCTTTGCTCAGCTCCCTGCCACCCTGGGGATTTGACGCCGGCAGGTAACGCAGGGGTGTGTTTTTGCTGGAGTGTTTGCTCACAAAAATCCCCTCGAGCAGCGAAGGTCTGGCACAACTCTGGGCACAGCACATCCCCTGTGTGGTCCCACTCCATCCCCTCGCCACGGGATCCTCCTTGACCCAGTTTATGGCCTTTACTTAAAGACTCCCAAACACAAAGCACTGCTTACTCCAGGGCTTAATGCTCGTGTTTGCGGGGGAAAAACTTCACCTTCCCGTGCCCCAAAATGTCTGTTTAACACTAAAATGCTTCTGCAGCTGTGTCAGAGGCCTCAGCAGGGCACAGCCAGGGTACAGATCATAAAATACCAGCTCAGCAGGTCTCTCCCTCCATCATTTCAGTCTCTGCTGAGCCACCAGGGTAGACACGAGCAGTGTTATGTCTTACAAAGTGCCCAGCGCACGGCTTCACCTGACCCCAGGGAATGGGAATCCGTGGGGCTCAAGCCCTGCTGAAATCCTGCCACTTTTACAGCCCTGACCATGAAGGTGCTCCACTCCAATTCTGTTTTTCATGCCCAGAATCAATGCGATGTGGGTACTAAGTTCTAATTAAATCTCCTTTTCCCCCTCCTCTCACCATTGCCATCTTAATTTTCGACACCTAAGAGGTGGCAGCAGTGGTGTGGGAATAGATAAGGACAGAGTCCTCGCTCCTTTTGCCTGAGCAAAGCTTGTTGTGTGTGAGGATCAGAGAGCGCCTGGCCTGTCCTCTACCTCTTTATCCACATCCTTGGCCAGAATTTCTATGGATGCTCTGTGATCGCTTGGGTACCTAAAGAGTGGGAGCTTTGGGGCCTCCCTTCAGCTCAGGCCTTTGCCCACAAGGATTCCCAGCTGAGCTGTGCTGCCTGAGCACGAAGCGGCTTTTCCCATGGTTTTTTCCTTCCTTCCCAGCCGCCAAACACAGCTCACACCTCATCCTAGCACCTCACCAGCACCGGGGACACATTTCCTCCTGTTGCCAGGGCTGTGTGGGAGGCCAGGCCTTGGATGCTCGCCTTGGAGCCCTGGTTCTCCAGGCTGAGCTCTGCAGGCAGGTATTGTCAGACACACAGACACACAGACAGACAACCCCCGTGAGCAGCACCTCATTTCCAGAGCGCAGCTCTCCCCCGCACCGCGGCGAGTGCTGCTGTGGGGGTGTGCTGCTAAAATTATTCATGGGGAAAAAAAAGCCTCTTACAACTGAGCCCCATCTTCTCTGGGTTTTCATGTGTGGCTGGTATCTAGAAAGCAGCCCTGAGAGGTACAGTTTTTCTTTCCTAAACACAGAAGGAGCCTCTTTTTCCATCTGTTGCAGCCTCTTTCCATCCTGCTGAGGAGGCAGCGTGTCCTGGGACGGAATCAGTGATCCAGCACAGTTCCAGCCAGGCACTGGCACTAACAGCAGCATTAGGAAGTAGAACAACCCCTTGCAGTGTTGGGACTGTAAAAGAATATCTGTGCTTACAGCAATACCCCTCCCTCTGCCTGTCTGAGTGCGCTCCTGGGAGCTGGAACAAGAGAAAGAAATAAATAAAATGAATGGCAGGTGCTTAGAAGGGTTGATTGTAAAGTCCTCTTGATTTTTAAAGATCAGTTTGCTCTGCAGGCTCCTGTGGTCATGGTGGAGGAGTTAAGACTCATGTGAGGTCCCTTTTTGGTAAATATTTAAGAGCTGCCTCATGAAAAGCAAGCAAGAAAATATATCAGTTCAGAGGAATTTTTTTACAGTAAGTTTCAGGGGCTGATACAGCAAGGCATGCCTGGTAAGTCACAGAATCATGGAATCACGGAATGGCTTGGGTTGAAGGGGCCTTAAAGCTCATCCAGTTCCATCCTCTGCCATGGGCAGGGACACTTCCACTATCCCAGGCTGCTCCAAGCCCCATCCAGCCTGGCCTTGGGCACCCTTCAGCCTTTTCTCTGCCTCTCTCAGGTCTGGCTCTCAGAGGAGCTGGGGCTCACAGGGCTGTGCTGCAGCCCTGCCTGTGCCCTTGGGTCTCTCCAGCTTCCTGCAGCAACTCCTGAGCCCCTGGGGATATTTAAACCCAGCGTGGCAGAGATGTAGAGCTGTCAAGGGTATTTCATGTCTTGCAGCTTCTGTGTGATAGAAAATAAATTAAAATAGGCTCTTGGATAGCTCCAGGAGTGCACCATCTGGAAAAGATTGGGAGGTGAGCTTGCTGGTGATCAGCCACCAGAGGATCCTGCCAGGAACCAGCCCTAGGACGGGCTGCAGCCACAGGAAAGGCACCAGCCCCCAGACTGAAGGAGGCTTTGGGAGTGGTCCTGGCACTCCCAGAGCTGCTGTTCACAGCCAGGCCAGGTTCAGAGGCACCTCAGCAGCTCCACACATTCTCCTGCCGTGGATCCAGCGGGGCAGGGCTGCTGTGCAGAGAGGGAAAGGACTGAAGGGCTCAGATCTGAGAGTGCAGAAACCACCCCAGCACTCCGATAGAGCCACAGTTGCACAGGGAGGGGAAGGTTTTGTAGGAAACGCTGTCCTGGGGGAGCCAGAAGAGCAGAATGTGTTTTCAGCAACAAGAACGTGTCAGGTACAGCAGCTGAGGCTTTGGGTCAGGCAGTGCTGCAGGTGAAGGGCTCCCAGCTCTGCAGGACTCTGCACTGCCAGGGCCAGCAGCTGCTGGGCAGGGTGTGCACAGACACAGCAGAGAGCGCAGCCCTCCCTCAGCCCTGCTCTCCCACCCTGCTCCCACCGCCCTGCAGTCCCACAGAACATCCCTGGCAAGCAGAAACAAGGAGGTTCCACGAAACGAGGATTGCTCTGTGTGTGTGCAGGTGTCCCTCCCGTGCCTCCCCACGTCCCTGGGGCAGTAAGAGATTTCAGGTGTCCCTCCCGTGCCTCCCCACGTCCCTGGGGCAGTAAGAGATTTCAGGTGTCCCTCCCATGCCTCCCCACGTCCCTGGGGCAGTAAGAGATTTCAAGCTGCAGCTGAAACCAGACCGTTTTTTTTCAGTGCAACCCTCTTTGTTCTGCAGTTTAACATTTCATGCTTTCTCTCCGCAAAGCACAAATAAATCACGTGGAGCAAGGCTGAGGTGAATTAGCAGGGCGAATTCTGTAGGTAGCAGACAGACCTCGGTACCGTTTGGGGATTTTTTTGGATGCTGAGCCCAGTTCTGCCTGGATTCCCGTGTGGAAATGACTCCATCCTGCCAGGCAGGTGAACGTGCAGCGTGCTGAGCTGCACGGAGACCACGAGGCTTTCACAAGAGCTCAGCATCAGCCTAATTTTGCTCCCAGTGGCATTGAATGAGGCAGAATTAGGCTGGAGCCAAGCTGCTGAAAGCTCTATCCTATCTTCCTCTTGCTGTAGTTGCCTAAAAATAAGGAGTCCAATTAAATCTACAGCAGTACAAAGTATGAGGGAATGTATAATTAATTTAAAAAAATCAAAGGCTGTCTTACAGCGCTGATCAGCATTTAGCAATGCTGCCACCAGCTCTTACTCTCTTCATTCTTCCTTTTTAATCAGTGATTATTGTTGTATCTCCTGACAGTGTGATCACACATTCTGGTGCTATTTCAACAACCCTTCCCATTCCCTGGGAGCTGTAAACATACCCACAGGAGGAAAATAAGAGAGGAAAAAATTTATTATCCAGCTCAGCCCTGGTCGTGATATTTAACTGGAGCCCGGATATCAGTGAAGGATAAAAATTTGCTCGCTGTGATAGTCAAGGCTTTCATTTGCAGCACAGCCCTGACGAGAAGCTAAACGCTGAGAGAGAAGAAATTGCATGTCCAAGGTCACCTCCCAGAGTTCTCACTCTCCTTATTGCTGTTTTTCTGTATCCAGCACTCCCAAAAACAAAAAGGGGTTTTTTTTTGTCTACCAAGAGAGCAGAAGGCGGCCACCTGTGAGCACAAGGCTTTGTCACCTCCCAAACAAGCGTTCCACACTTGTACTGTGCCCGTGCAGCTGAGGGGAGCTGCAGAGGATGTGCTGCTCCTCGCACTTCTCCTGGCAGGAATCCCCGGGAGCTGCTCTGGATTCACAGCAAACCTGCAGTGACTCCATCTGGGTCCCCCACAGCAGAATCTGGCTTTTATTTTGGGTGCCAGCTGTTGGTGGGACAACAGCGAGGGAGGGTTTGTGTCACCCCTCCCTGGAGCCTCTTCCCTGGGTCGTGCCCAGATTTCCCCACTTTTCCCTTATCTAGTGGCGCTTCAGGCTGAATCCCTTCCTTCGTGGCACAGCTAGGAAGCCTCCTGCTACAGCAAGGACAGACTTTTGCCTCGAGGAAATTCTGAGGGGAAATCTCTCCAAAAGGCAGCAGTGATGGCACCAATGGTTCCCTTGATGCCACGATGATTTTTTGGTTTTTCTTTTATACCCCTTTTATACACTCTTTTATACAGCTTTTATGTATTCTCAGTGCTTTTAGCCCACACAGTTATAATTCTTTAAGTTTGATCACTTCCCTCAGACCCAATATCCCGTTAAGCCAAGAGCCCAAACACCCTGGAAACCCCAGACCCCGAGGGCCTCTCCAGAACACATTCTGTAAACAAAGCCAGGCCCAGCCAGGGGAAGGTTCCTCGCTGAGGGGTCTGGCTGGAGTCCCTCCCTGGGCAATCTTTGATAGATGTGCTAATTAGCAAGGCCTATAATTGCACACACATCACATCGTGGGGGCCATTCCTTCGGGGGGCATTTCGGGGTGCATTTCGATGTGCATTTCGGCGCCCCTGAGGGTCCTTCAATAAACACCGAGGTAAAACCCTTTTTCCCTCTTAACCGTGTTCAGCTCTCTTAATTTTGGGACCAGGAAAAGGTCTTCCCTCTGTGAAGGGAACGAGTCCTGCAGCGGTGGCACCGTTCCCTCGGAACAGAGACCTGCTCCAGGCTCCCCACGCTCCGGGAGGCACTAACAGGGCACGTTTGCTTTGCCGTGGGTGGCTTTTCCAAGAATTCAGATGATTCATGGGCTGGAAGTGCCTGGGAAAAGAGCGAGGTGGAGTCCAGACCCGAAGATTACCTGCTGCCACGTCAGGTTCTGGGAAATTCCTCCTCCCCTCTGCCTTTTCCCAGCCTCTTGCTGTGCCCCATCCCTTTCTCCTGCGTATTTAGCCCACGGATTCCCCCTGGAACTGCCAACTCCTGCCATGAGTGGTGTTATCCCAGGGCTCCTTCAGCAGCACTGTGGCAAAAATCACAGAGCAACGCTCTCTAATTAGCACAGGCAGGCAGAAAAGAAATTAATTGTGAGAGGTAGAACTACTCCCAGTGAGGTCTCTGCACTCCCCCTGGGGAGGATCTCTCACCTTAAGTCAGGAGAGCAGCTTTTCCATGACTCACCATTTCTTTCTTTATCCTCGACTAAATAAATACCCTCTGTAAAAAAGCTGATAAAAAATTATTAGGGGAAGATCAGCCATCCCTAAGTGCAGTGAAATTCAGTAGGAAGGTCTATCCCTGCTGTAGGTTGGTGTAGAGCAGCTCAAGGAGGACAAAAAGGGATCTCAGAGTTCTCAAGGGGCTTTTATTTGTACAAACATCAGCCCTGGGCTGCGTTAGAGTGTTTTTCTGTCCATCAAACAAAAAAAACCCCAACCCTTTTCTTTTCAGTTTGAAACAGAATTTCCTGCATTATTTTAATATTCTGTTCAGTGCATTTCTGAAGGATCAACCCTCCCAATAGATTCAGGGTTCCAGGATCCAGCTCTGCTGCTGTCAGATTTAAAAATAAAGATCTCTACAGGAGTTTTTTTTATGTAAGGAAGAGTAATTTTTACTTCTCTGCTGCCTTTGCTGACTGGGCACTGGTTTCCAGCTATAGGCTGCTGCTCTGAACTACGCATTTGAAGTTATTTTTGAAATGTGTTATTACCCTGAAGTTGCATCTCTCCCTTTTTGATGCATAATTTAGATTTTAGCCTCTCATAAATTACATGCCTAAGGAACTGCTGATGCTTCTGGGAAAGAAAAAAAAGCCAACAAAATAACCCAACAATAATAAGACTGTGCAAAGTATTCTTTGTGGAGCCTGTTCTGGATATGAACACATTTATGCTTCTCTGAGTTTTCCCCTATTTTTGTCTCTGGGATGTTTGCACAAACACAGAACCTCTATTGTTGGGTGATTCACCAAGATCAGTGAGATCTCATGAATTCTCCCATCATCTGTTCTCCCATCATCTGCAGCATGAAATCACAGCTCTCTGTGGGACCCAGATGGATGGATGTGATGCCTTAGGTTTTAACTCTTATATTTTTCAAATCCTGCATTCCCAGTGTGTGGCTCTGAGCTGCCTTGCAGCCTGTCAGCTGCTGCTCTCTCATGCTCACACAGACATAACAAAGCCTCTCCAGGCCTGCTCTGCAAGGACACCCAGCCCGTCCCAGGCCCAAAATGTGTAACCCAGCACCTTGAGAAGGGGGGCGAGCTGAGGGGCAGTTCCATCATTAGCTAAAGTTTAATTGGCCAATTTATGCTGATCTGCAAATGGACCAAACCTGTAACAGTGTGAAGAACTCGTGACTCGGGGTCCATCTCGGGTGCGGCCTTTGGCCTGCCCAGGGTGTGCCTCTGAAGGCCTTTCCAATAAATATCCACCTTTATTCCCTTACTCCTGGCTAGGCTCTGCTTCCAGGTTGGCCTCTTTGGCATCAGATGGAGTAGAGAAGAAATTAAAGTAAATTTGCCTTTTCTAATGGAGGAGCTTCTTCCTTGCAGAGCAGGAAGGCCAGGCAGCAAAACTCGAGATGAAATGGGATTATTAAAGTCGTGAGGGGGCTTGAGTAACTCAATCTTGTGCTGGATTTGGTTCTGTTCTGCTGCTTGATGTTGACAAATCCGTTTATTTCTGGGTGCATTTTATCCTCTGCCCAAAATAGAGGTAGGGAGGTCTCTGCCTGTTGCTGCTTTTCTTTAGGTTACCACAGAATTTCTTCCAAAACCTGCTGAAAAAATTCCCAGTGGCTTCCATATGGCTCTGGCCTCAACACTTCTAATTAAAGGTGCGGGCATTTTGGACAAGTGTATGAAATGCCACAGACCCTGGCTTAAAATTAGTAATGCCAGGTCTGAAGTGAATTAAAATCAGGGAAAATAAACCTTCTGTTGCAAAACAAACGGAAGATTTCTGAAGGCTCTGCATTGCACCTAATGGAACCCGAGTTCATCTGCTGCTCCTGAGGCTAAAAAGAAGAAGAAATTATTGCCTGAAATTATCTGTCCAAGGAAAACTGAGATACAAGGGGGGATGGGAAAAAAAAAAGTAAAAAATTGAATGTTTTTCTAAGTATTGGAGGCAACATCAGCAGGTTTTTAAGTGTGTAATTTATAAGGGAAGTGATTCAAATGAAATTAGGCACTTTAAAAAATCAGCAAAGTGTTGAGGACATAATAACCTTTGAAGAATTTTAAAAGCCATTTCACATTCTTATTATTCGAGTTCCTCACTCCTGTAATTTTACCTCTTTTTCTGTTGTTGTTTTAATGGCACAGCTCCTATTATCAAGTGATTATTTCAGAATCAAGGAGTTTCATTAGAAAAGGCAAAGTCAATCCATATCCTTCCTGTCTGGCGAGAAAAGCTTAAGAAAACAACTTCAGGGTGCCCTAAATCCTTCTAGGAAAAAAAATAAATCTCGAGTTTTAATGTTCTGATAATTAAATCTCAGTGTCTTTAAGCCAGGCCCAGGAGCTTCTGTCCTTAGTTGAGCCCTGAGTTTTGCAGATTCCTATTGGAGTAGGCACAGGATGGAGAGAAAAAGAGCTCAGAAACTCCAACCCTCAAACTTTGTGGCAGTTCCCCATAATTATTAAAAATCCCTGGCAGATTTTTGTGTGGATGCGGCTGATTTTCTGTGTCCCTCCGTGCCATGAACAGGGAGAGCTCCAGGAGCATTTTTGGGGCAATCCACCACCACGTAAAAACCTCCTCACTACACTGAAGTTCCCATCATTTCCCTCCTCTCAAATCAAGGTGGTTTTAATTATTTCAGACATTTCCCACACAAGAAAGTCTTCCTTGAGGTTTTTTTAAGCCTTTGGTCTCCTGCACCAGCTGTAGGACCTTTGCTAAAACCAGGAACACAAGATCCCGGATAAAAGCCAAACCAGTGACAGCCTCACACCTTGTCCAAATCCAGGAGGATTAAGCACTTTATGTAGCCTGTAAAAACACCTTTTCCCCTGTCTGAGAGCGACACATTTCCAAACCCAACACTGAGAAGAGGTGAAATTTTCCAACTCGGATTTATTTTTAGGGAGAGGGGGTTTTTTGGTTTTTTTTTTTGATGACAATAGAAAGTTCTCCTCAAGCGTTCTGCCGAACATTTCAACCCTGCCTCACCCCTGGGATGGAAATTTGGGGTTGCAGGGGCTTGCTGGGAGGTCACCTGGAGGCAGGTTGGGTTTCTCATCCCCCAGGCTACCCCTGGGAGAGGAAAGGTAACGCCACCACCCCAAACTCCGCCAACACCCTCCGCGAAGGGGCTGGAATTCGCTTCAAAAGGACTCCAACAATAACCTTTCCACGGATTCCATCACTTCCGTAATCAACAGAACATGATTCCCTCTCCGGCCGGTGCGGGTGCCAAGTCCTGCAGTACAATGGCTGCATTGTTCGTGCGGGCTGCAGGCTAAAATGTATTTTGGTAACTGCTGCTCTTTGGAACACAATTGTCTGCTGACAGTTATTCCAGCAGAGCATTAACTCCTTCCAGCCACAGGAACCTCGTCCAAAAAAATTCTTGATTTTCTTCCCCTGCTGAAAGGAACCTAAAACCTGGGACTCTCGGTGTTAGATAACATGTAAATGATGGTGAGTCATAGTGGAAAACCGTAGATAAAAATTGCACAAAGGCTTATTTAAGCTCCGTCTCATGATTTCTTCCCTGTGCATGAGCGTGTGAGATGTACTCACACACACACACTCCAGAATAATGCTACTATTTGTCCATCCCTCTGCCCTGCAGCTGCCTTGGAAGAGATGAGATCCAGAATAAAAATGTACTTGCACATTCATATTCATATTCATTTCCATCTCACATTCCCCACCGAGGCACGAATGAACCCTGAACCAGCTTTAATCGCTGGTACATTTGTGACAAACACCCCAATTCCCACAGTTTGTCTTACGGAAAAGATGGGTTTTTGCTGGATTACTAATGGGATATTCCAGCTTTACAGTCTGGGAAACAGGCAGCTGCTGGGTGATCCCAAGAACCCAAAGGCTGGGGATGGATTCCAAGGGATGGCTTCCCAGATTTCATTCCTTGAGCCAAACAAGGAGCACACAAGGCTAAAGAACTGCTTGGAAAGAAGGTCAGGGCAGGCAGAAGATCTGACTTGTGGCAGGAAACACTGAGAACAAGGTGCTGGGTTTTTTTCACTCTGTGCATGTGGTGTTTCTGTAATTCAAGCGGCAGCAGCAGCCAAGCTCTGAAAACAAACCCAAAAGAAGAGCCAAATATGTCAGTAGGAGTTGGAGAGCAATTCCAGCAGTGACTGAGAGTTGAAGGATGGGAGATGTTCCTTTCTCCTGAATCAGGAAACCGCGTGAAGTCCTCTGCTAAGGCAACATCCAGAGAGGAGAGAGAAAACAGCTTTGCCAAAACAAAAGATTTTCACTCCTGAAGGACACAGGTTGACAAATAAGTGCCAGAAACCGTGGCTGGATTTCTGAGAAAGGCTGAAAAAGAATATTTTAGAGAAGGAGTTTCCATCTTACTCACCCTGCCCAGCTCCCCACAACCCAGAACTGTTCCCAGTAGGATCCTTTTATTTTTCTCTCCAGCTCAGTGCTGGGAGGCTGAAGGAACAGGGCCAGCCGACCTCACAATTAGAAATGTTCTTCCTAATGCTCCCCCGTCATTTGTCTCTGCTCATTTTCATGCATTAGCCTTTATGAGCTTCACGAGGCCACCTTAATTGCATTCCCTTCTGGCTGCTGAAGGGTTTTTTCTTTTTTTTTTTTTTTGTTGCATGGATTGAAAGCAGAGTTTGGAGCAAGTGTCCTGGGAGCAGGGAGCTCTGGCAGGGATCACCATCATCATCATCCCTGGTGGAGAACAGCACTGGGTGCCAGTCCCACGTCCCAGCCATGGGATGCTCCAGCCAGGGCTGGGATCACAGTCCTGTCCCTCAGACAATGCTGATTTTATTCCTTTTATTCCTTTTATTCCTGGATTTCCCTGCTTGGTCCACAGCTCCCTCCTGCAGCTACCTCAGCAAAGTCTTGGTGATTCTTTTCTTCCTGAGCACCTCAGCTGGGATTTTCACAGGCACCCTGAGGTGGGAGCTTCCCAAATCCCAACCACTTTGCTTTGCCAAGGTCTGCCTTGCTCCACTTCTTCGGCCTCCTCTGAAAACCCCATCCCTGAAAGAATTCCTGACTCAGAGCTCATCTGTAACGTCCGTGCTGGAATGGAGCTCAGCAACTTCCAGAGAGAGGGAAAACATTTCCTTTCCATAGGGCAATAACACCCCAGTGTTGTGGGTCACAAGGGCTAACATTCCTGGTTTTTCAGGAGTGTTATGGATGGACAGGGCGCAGCCCTGCACTCCCACCTCTGTGCAGGGCGAGGAAGCAGCCAGCGCCTCCTGCACTCCCACCCCACCTTTCCTCGCCCTGCCTGTGCCCGCACGATGCCACCCCTCCAGCCCTTGTGTGGAGGGGTTTATTTCGGCAAAGAGCACCAATAAATGTCTGAGCAGCGCTCCGGAGCCTCAGACCTTGCTGGCAGAAGGAGGCTTTTTGGTTCCACCAGCGCACGCATTATTAATGCAGACATCAGAACGAGCTGTGAGGAACCAGAATTTTCCTCCTCTGTACCATGGAACATCAAGGTCTGTGAGGATGGATCGAGCTGCTTTATCTGGATTTTAAGGAGCTAGAGCTCCTTATAACGCTGGCATTCCCCAAACTTCAACAGATCTTCTAATTAACCTGAGGAATTGCTTTTAAAACAGTGAACATTTTGTGTAACGAGGCAACGAACCCTGATTGTGGCCACGCTGGATGGTTCCCCACCCTCAGCAGGTTGTGGGGAAAGGCAGAAAATGTGTCCTGGGCTCATTTTAGGTTTGAGGGAGGCAACTCATCACCAAATACACACCAAGAGCCAGTTAGAGGAATGACATGTTCAGCTCTCACGTGTGTGACAGTGATGTGGCTGTTCTTGGTGGAGGAGCCTCAGTTCCTTCTCAACCCAGCTCTCAACCAACCACAACTGGATTTTTCATTCCTCCAGGAACCTTTCTGAGAGGTTTTTTTTCAGAGTCTCACTGCTTTTTTATCTATCACTGCTATTTGCCTGCTTCTCTCTGAAATTAAATCCCACTCATACTGAAGCAGCAAAATTCAAATATTGGGTTTGGTTGCTTGAAAGAGTCACAGAATCCCAGACTGGTCTGGGTTGGGAGGGACCTTAAAAATCATTTCATTCATCCCCTGCCATGGGCAAGGACACCTTCCACTATCCCAGGGTGCTCCAAATCTCATCCAACCTGGCCTTGGACACTTCCAGGGATGGGGCAGCCACAGCTTCTCTGGGTGCCAGGGCCTCACCAAATTTGTTCCACATAACAAACCTAAATTTCCCCTCTTTCAACTCGAAAAAAAAGTCAGATTGCCTGCTAAGAATTTTTCCTAATGAGTTCAATTCCCAACCATTTTTAGGAGAGGAAATAGAAGGCAGAGAAGTGTGGCAAAATGGCAAAGTCAGGGCTGGGGTTGGTAATTTGCTCCTGCAGCAGGAAGGTTTGCACTGCGGTGCTGAGGTGTGTGATGGATGGGCAGAGAAACGGGCACCGAAATTTGGGCTCGTTAAGGAACATTCACAGGGCTGTAATTCAGGCTCAGGAAGGGTTTTTGAGTTTTGGCTGCAGACAGATGAAGTTGCATGGGAAAAAAGCCACGAGGATCCCACGGCAGTGATCTGGTTTAACGCTTAAATGAAAAGTGGAGAAGCCAAGAGCCTGACGAGCTGCCTGAGGGCTCTCAGCGTCACCTCCCCAGCGGGACAGGGCCACACTGCTCTTGGATTGTCACCAAGTGCCATGTGCAGGGTGCTTAGCTTTGATCAGGACCTGCTTCATTGTCTGCACCAGGCTCAGGAGCTCAAAAGACCCAGAAAACGCCTGTGCAGAGCAGGGGGAGATGTAGAGGCAAAGGCTGCTCTACCCACCAAGTATCAACTTCACCCCCCACCCACCTCCCACACACAGCTGGAAATAACCTGAAATAATTTATTTATGTGTGTCTGTATTGCAGTTATGTCTTTAATGACTTAAAGGGACGGCGTTTCACTTTGGAATAAAGGTGGATTTTCCATCGTTTGAGGGGAAGCGTCGCTCCTGCACCCGATTTCCTGAGTATTTCTGGATGTTTTGCAGCGCTCGGTGGATTGAACTCCAGGCTGCTGTCTCAGGTAGTCATTACCCTCATTAACAGAGAGAAAACCGCAGCACAAGTGGGTTCAGCAGCTAAACTTAGCACACAGTAATTCAGCGAGAGAACAAGGAACGGGGTAATTCTCCCATCCTGCTTGCTGAATATTAGAAGAAAAAAAAAATGCATCTCGTCTTCCTTCTGCTCCTGTTGTTTGCTGCCTCAGGCATTGTCTTTTTGTGGATAATAATCCATTCAGGGCAAAGAGTTAAGGAGAAATGTTTATGGCAGAGTGCTGGGACGTCATTGAGAAAGGAGGAGTAGAAGGAAGCACATACAGGAAAATTTCATGTTGGAATTATCCAGGCTCATTGGGGATGGAAGCATCTGACTGAGTCATATTATGAATGTTATTAATATGGTGAAGAGTTCAAATGCCTGGAATTGTCTCTCCTTTTCCCTAAAGACTTTTGCCTTGGCAACAGCCACAGTTTGGTCCAGCTGCTTCCAGGAAATTCTGATTCCCATCAGTTTAGCATATCGGTACATCTGTAGAATTAATTTGGGTTTTATCAGCAGAGGAATATCCTTGAATGTGTTTTGTTTTTGTTCTAATGGGCTCCACTCATTCTGACCTTGCAAGTGGTCAGGAGAGCTGATAAAACCAAGTTTTTGCTGTTTTTACCACAACATGTTGACTGAATTGTAAGAGAGGAAAAGAGCTGAAAGACCCAACAAACTTCTTTGGTGGTTTCTGTGCTCCCGGCTTGGCAGGGACAGCACAGCCCCAAAACCAGGAGAGGATTTCAGCTCATGCTTTTGGCATCATTTTCCCCATCCCCTGAATCATTTAGGTTGGAAAAGACCTGTGAGATCACCGAGTGCAATCCTTCCCCCAGCACCGCCAGGCCACCACTGACCATGTCCCCAAGTGCCACATCCACAGTGACTTTTATAATTCCACCTGCTCCCTTCTTCTGCCTCCCTAACTGGATTAAAACCATTATTTAGGGCGTGCCATCCATCCAGGGGTTGGAACAAATGATCTTTAAGGCCCCTCTCAACCCAAAGCAATCCATGATTCCGTGATTCTGGAGCAGGCAGAAGTCTGGGATGCACTGGGGGTGTCCCCATGTGAACATAATTCCCCTCAGCCTTGTGGTCCTGACCCGAAATGTGACATTTGGGGAGTCCTGCCCTGTGAGTGTTTCCTCCTTGTAGCTGAGTAGGAAACACTCAAAGAACCACTTCCTGTGCTGTCAGTGGGGCAGGATGAAAGTCACTGTGAGCTTTGCATTTCTCTGAGCCCCGAAACCCTCAGCAGAGAGCAAACAGCACGTGGCACTACCATTTTGTTACCAGAGGGAATCTCCTGATCTTTAAAGCTCCATTTCCCCCTGTTTACAGTGCAAAAAAAAAAAGCCAATTACAGCCCCCAGGCTGACAGTTCTCAACAACCCCCCAAACAAACCCAAGAGCCTCTCATTTTTGAGAAGTTACAGAAATGCTCTTTTAAAGGCGCGGCACCTGAGCGGGTGGCAGCTCACATTTCAGCTCGCCTGCAACAAAGCAGAAAGCACGGAGGCAGTCAAGCCCTGGCAGCCTCCGAGTCTCATCCTGCTTCCATTCCCCTTCCTCGGTGGCAGATGGCAGCTTTGCAGGGGTGTTAAATCTGCTCATAACTAATGGGGTGTTGCTCCGAATGCTCCATCCTTTTCCACGGGAACGAACCATCCATCTTCACTAAAACCCAACAGTCAAGAGACTAAAATGTGACTGGGGGTAATTTAAAAAAAAAAAAAAATTAAAAAAAATCACACCACCTACATGCCCCAACCCCCTCTCAAACAAACAGGGCTGTTTACTACATTTTCTCATGTCTTCTGTCAGTTTGAGAGCTGAACCCCGTGTGCTGTTCGCAGCCAGGCTGCCCAGGAATGCTGAAATAGGCGGGGTGGGAGATGCCCTGGCTTCCTTCAGGCGTGGAGCTGCTGTTTGTTCAGAGGATAAGGCACAGTCCCTGCTCTGAAGTGCTCACAGCTGAAACAGAGGAGGGAATAAACAGCCCATGGGACAGAGGATGGCATAAACAGCCTTTGGGACCTCCTGGCTCCCAGAGGGAGCGGGTCAGATGTGTTGTGTAGGTCTCAGACCTGGTTTTGTTAAGTTTTCCACTCCCAAAGCAGCGGGGTTTCTGCAGCAGCACCATCATTTTGGATTTTCCCCTTTCCCGTAAGTTTTGGCTGCGTCTGGGAGGGTCCAGCTGGCTGACAAGCCACCAAGGAGGTAAATCCAGAATGGCTCCAGCTGCTGCGTGGAATTGAAAGTCAGGCTTGATCCAGGAGCTTTCAGCACCCTTAGGGACAGGGCGATGGGGTTCTGGAGAGCAGCTTTCACCCAGGACACCCCACTGTGCACCCCCAGGGTGTCCCCCTGACACCCCTGTCATGCAGTGCTGTGAAATACCCTGAGGTTTTTCCATCAAACACTCTTTTTCCAGTGGAATTGTTAGAAATAAGTAGAGGGGCTTTCTGTGGCAAATACTGAGAGTTACAGACACCGCACAGCCCAGGGTAAGCCGTGTGCAGGATGTGCGACTGGGCGAGGGGAGCCAGCGGTTACAGAACTGCCCAATATTTGGTCACTCACATGACTCTCAGCTTTGCTCCAGAACTGAAAAGCGAGACCTGTTTGTGTGACTCTTTTTCCATGCCGTCAGCAGCTGAACCTTCTGTCACCCCTGAGCGCTGCACCTGCTCACAGCAGAACCCCCAGAGCAGCCTCCAAACGCTGCTGAGCCTGGAGGTGGCCCATGGTCACATGTGATTCTTCCCTCCCAGGCCTACAGGGAGAAGTTTTGGTTTTAATCCCAGCATCTGGTGTGCATTTGGTCACAGAATAAAGATTCATTCATCCCACACGTGCGGCTCTTCACCACCAAAGTGCTTCTGCCCAAACCCATCTGGTTCCTCGTCTCCGTAGTCCTGCTGTTGTCCCCGAACTTTTCGGCCTCTCATAATTTCCTTGCAAGCCGTGGTGAGGGAAAATCCTCTTGCAGTGGATCTGTTCTGAAGGAGGAGGGGTAGAAGGCAGCTGGCTGAAGTCCCTGGTGGTCACAGCATGAGCTGTGCTCACCTGCACAAGCCCTTGGAGCAAGCTCTGTTAGCGAGTGTCAGGACGAATGAACAAACAAAAGAGGCACCAGCTGGATGAAGGAGTTTTCCCACCCACGCAGCAGATACAGCAACACCTTGGTCTGCCACCAAGTGACAGCCCAGCTGTTCATCCCTCTCAGTCACCTCTGCAAGGCTGTGACCTTCCCTTCCAGGTCGGAGGAAATGGGGTGGGGCAGGGATCCCAGCGATTCCGCAGCTTGGCGCTGCTTCAGCTCTCGGCTCCGTTCACGGCAGGGCTGATCCTGAGGTCCTCGCAGCTCCTTGCTGGTGCAGATGTCAGCTCACGTGGGGCTCTCTTCTTCTGGGGAACGGGGCAGAATCTCCTCCCAAGTATTCCTGTATCGCTTCCCCTCCACCTCCAGTTAACTGTTCTCACCCCCCCTAAGAACAAGCTCAGCTAAGAATCCAGGGAATTAGGCACTGGGATTTGCTTGTATCACACTGCACAATGACTCTGTAAACTGGTTTGTACCTCTGCTCATCCCAGGGCTGGCTCAGAGCGGAGCCACATGACTGCTCTGCCTGATGACTGCTCACTCCTGCTCTTGCTGACCAATTTCTGGGGTGTTCCACCAGGGCTGGGTTCAGAGGATTTAGCAGTGAGGTGTGACCCAGCCATCCTGGCAGCCAGGAGAGCAGGGGAATACCGGGCAGTTAAGGCTCTCACACTGAAATGTTAAGACGATTTTTTAATCTAAAAGGGAGAAGGGGGATTTCCCACTTCTGCTAAATGCCTTTTGGCTTCCCATCAAGAGGGAATTAAGCTCAATAATACCCACCAACCTCTTGCTTGCAGTAACTTGTGTCCTCAGATCTCTCCTTTCCTCTCAAAAATCACTAAGATTGAGCTCTAGATTCTAAGCCGTACTTGCTGTGATTTAATTACGAGTCAGATCTCTGCTCCCATTGATTTTATGCATCTTTGCAATATTATCTTTGAAATCTGTGCCACACTCCTGCCCTCAGCCTGGTACCTGATGGGCTCACAGCGAGCAGATGCCCAGCCCAGATGAACCAGGGCTCTGTTAACACCTCCTGAAGGCCAGGACTGAAATCTGTCTGACCCAACTGTCGAAACTCACGCTAAGATTAATAACTGAACTCTTCCAAACGCATTTAAAAGAGCTAAGAGCATGTCCATGCTTTCTCCCAGGTCTCTCAATAAATATAGAAGAGCAGCACCCACACAAGTGTCTGAGGAACAGAGGGCTTGGGTATCTTTGGTGAGAGAGGGAAAGCAGAAGTTTGACTTCATTTTGCCAGTAAAACCCAAGTCCTCTCTGCTGAACCTGCTAAACTCAGGTTTGGATGCTTCTAGGTGTGTTTAAGCCACCTAAAATAAAAGCTCAGGAGCCTTGGGCGTCCTCTGGAGTTGATGCAGATGGTTATTCAGGCAACCTGAGATCTGAGCTTCAGAGTTTTTGTGCTTAAAACCAGAAGCAAACACACTTGAGTGCTTTTACGATGGTGCACTGAGTGGTGGGACTTACTGGCATGCGTTGTGGTTCAAGTATAAATTGCATTAGAAAAAGGAAATTAAAATTAGGATTGGCTAACAGAAATGTTAATAATTGTGCAAAGGTGAGATTTTATTCATCAAGCTCCCACGAGTGTGGTCGCAAGACCTACAAATACGTTTGTAGGGCAGGTTTGTGTTTCCAGTGGCAGCCTTTGCACATGATTTCCTTGTGGCTGAATCATTTCACCCCACAGACCCTCTGCAATAATTCACTGGGTGATAAGGATGCATTTTTCAGTTTTATTGCAGGATGTTTTGTCATCAGGCTTCAGGTTCTTTTCCAAACCAACAACCTCTCATGGTTTCTACTTCCAATTCTGATGGTTTGTCTTGTAGAGAGGGGGCAAAAAAATAAAGAAGAAAGCAAACCACACACTGGCCACAAGTGGCTGCTTAACTTCAAATATCCATTGTAGGAACGTTGTGTACATGTGGATAAATGTGTGCAAATGCCTGGAAATTTACAGAAAATAGGTATTTTCTGTGTATTTTTACAGCTACCAGCCCTAAGGAGCCTCAGGGATTTTCAGCTTTACAGATCTGTTGTGTTTGGATAGATTTGTAATTGCCTCAGGATGTTTTGGGGCAGCTGGGGAGTTGCAGAAGTGCTGCAGAGATGGAAGAAGCCATTTCCTTTCCCTCACCAGGTTCAGAAGTGCACAGGAGACAAAGTGCCCCTGTGCTGGGTCCTGACAACCTCCCTGGGACTGGGAGCAGGCAGAGCAGGGAGGGAACCCAAACACCAGTGCTTGGGTGGAGGAAGGGACCCCCACTGTCTTCTACATACCTCTTATGGCTTGTAAAGATCATGGAGACACAGAAAAGTCAGAAGTGATCCAAGAAACCAGAAGAACACGACTTACAAGAAATCAGAGCAGTTCTAAAACTTGCACACTTCAGGAGAGGGAGAATTATTGTTCCTCTCCTTTGAGCACGTCACGAAGAGCAGGGGGGAGGAAGACACAGAAATCCTGTATTTCAACATTTCTCTTCACCTAAAGTGGGCCAGCAGCGAAATCACCTGTCACCAGAGCAGTGCTGTCACCAGAGCAGTGCTGTCACCAGAGCAGTGCTGTAAGCAGAGCTGACCCCAGGAACAGCCACTGCTGGCACGTTTACAGCTCCACGTTGCTGACCTTTGTTTCCTGCCCCGAGCAGGAGCAGCTTCGTGCTGAGCTCCGTCTGACGCTCCTGGGAGAGGGAAGGGATGGAAAGCAAGCCAGGGGCTGTTTCTGGGATGTGTTCAGTGCTCTGAGCCACCACATCAGGGGAGTACGAGGTTCTGCAAAAGCAGACACCCTGAGAAGGGAAAAAATCTGTACCAAAACCCCGGCAAAGCTGAGGAGCACGGCTGGGAAGCGTTAACGTGCTGGGGAGGAAAGGTGGCCACGTGTTCCCAGTGATGCTGAACGACCTCCGTGGGGAGGGACGTGCTCTGCAGCTGGCTGGGAGGTCACAGTGGCCATGGCCACCTCCACATCTGCTCTTCTTGTTTCCCCAAACCTCTGCAAAGGTGTCCCCTGGCACGGGGAGCCTGGTGGGGTGACACTGGCGCGGAGCTGGGTGCTCACAGGGATTCAGGAACCTCCTGAAAGTCAAACCCAAAGCTAATTCAGTGCTCCCTGCAAACTTTAACCGGTCCCAGTAAAGCACAGCGCCCTCTGAGACCCAGAGGGTTGGGTTTGTTGGGTATTTGCTGTTGGGTTTGTTAGGTTTTTGCTGTGTGGAACCGTTCTGAACACGTGCAGAGTGGGGAAATGACTCTGCTCTTAACCAGGCTGTGCTCAGCTTGCTCGGGGAGGCAGAAACAAAATATTCCTTTACTTCAGTCTGTGCCATTCACTGAGATCAATGGCATGTAAATACATGTTTAGGGTTTTCTTAAATCAGAACCTAAAAGTCGTTCTCTGCATGCCCCAATAGGTCCCATTCAGCCACCAGCACAGGAGATTCATTGTCACCAGTTACTGCAAACATTTACACCTTCCCTTCCCAGCCTGGCCCTCTGACCAGCTGAACCCTGCCAACCCCCTGGCCAGGCTTATCACATTTCCAGAGCTGCCTGGGATATCAGCAGCACACAAGCCAGGCAGGAAAATCAATGCTTCCAAAGGCTGATGAATCCAAGGGAACGATTCCTCTTCAAGGCAGCGTGCTCTGAGTGAGGCCGGACAAAGGGAAGCTCTGATAGCGATTGATTTTTGAGGGAGAGGAGCTGCGTCTTTGGCTGGGTTTGAAAATGAGTTGTTTGAAAGTAAAGGCAAATAAAATCCATGCTGGCTCGGGGAAGGTGAGCGTGGCTGTGCAGAGGGTGCAGGGAGGAGGCTCCATCGCTAATGAAGAGAATTGAGAGAGGCTGTGCACTCAGAAGTGCTCTGCCGTGAAAAACGAGACGGGGAGAGCTGATAACGAGAATGAAGAACTTCCTTTGATTACTGCCTCTCATTTGCTATAATGCAATCTACATCTTGAAAGAAAGCTCTTGTGTTAGATGTCAGATGCCCCTGCCTCCTCCGTGTGGTTACAAGATCTTAAGCAGCAGCACTGAAAGGGAACGGTTAACCTGAATGAGGTAGAATATAAACCTTTTTTTTTTCTGAATTATAAGGTGTGTGAATGCAACGTAACACCCCAGGTACAAGAGGAGCCAGTTCAGATACGCAGCCAAACCTGGCAGGCAGCAGAGTGCAGAACTCAGCTGTGGGAGCAGCCGAGAGAGTGCTGAGAGAACCACTGAGACCGAACAGCAGGGGATGGAATTGTTGTCTAGATGCCTGAACACTTTTTAAAATCTAGCCCCAAATCACCACTGAAAATTACTACTGAATCCCTGGATTAGGTCAGGCATCCCATCCCAGGCTGTGTGCTCAAACCAGACTGGTAATTTGCCTTTGGACAAAGCACAGGCTCAGTTTGCCACAAGCAGGTGCAGATTTTGGCTGCTTCCATCTCAGTTGTGGAAGGGTTTTTGAGGAGGGCGGGATGCATTTGGGCACTCCCGCACGCCTGCTCTGCCACGCTGAAACCCAAAAAATTGACAGCCAGTTTTGAAAACAGAAGCTCAATCCTTCTGTCCTTGCAGCTCCCCTCGCTGCGAAGGGGGGATGGAGATAACATTTATCACCCTGCTGATGGCAAAAACGCTGCCGGAAACTTCTCTGCCTTCCTCTGTGCTCGAAACCCTGCTCCTTCACGAGGAGATGAGGGCAGTGGGCACAGCAGTGAGCGGAGCCAGAGGACGGGATCGCACAGTTCACACCGAACACATCAGAGAAAAACCCTCCCTGATGAACACCCAAGAGGAAATGAAATTAGAGCCGCTAATCCCGACAGGCAAACGGAGCAGTTCTGATGTGGGGTGGCAGTCAGCTCACGGTGACACCAGCAGCAAAGGACTCCCAGCAAAGCTCCGCCCTGCGCTGGCTTGAACACCAAAATTGTTCCGAGGCTGTGCTGAGTAATCCCAGCTAAAACCAACGGGGCTGCTCATGTGTTTGAACTTGAGCAGCGCCTTTGAATCTCTTGCCAGGTTGGCACCGAAATCCACGCTGGGCTCCTCCCCCGAGGTGGGACCCACATGTGGGGACCTGTGCGGCTGCTGGGAGCGCGCTGTTCAAAGGGCGGCGTTCCCTCCGCCCAGCTTTGCCCTAAACTTCAAAAACCACGGGGATGTTTATCCCTCAAACACCCCTCAGCAGCTCCCAAACCTTGCTGGGATGCTGCTGATATTCTCTGCTTGTTTCACCACCACCACCACCACCACGAAAGCCACGGTTTTCAGGCATTTTCATCGCAACCAAAAACTTGTCTCTGCTTTGACTCATACCTTGAAGCAAAGGGACAATTATCTAATCACAACATTCAATCCCGTTTTCGTAAGCTCATCTAAATTGTTCATCTGCTTCAGCTACTTCAGTGATTAGAGAGATATTCCACAAATAAACTGCCTGCGTGCTCCTGACACTCAAAACTAACGTGCTGCAGGCAAGGGGAAGATAAAGCAGCATGGAAAAAGGATTCCTTCCTCACCATCGTTTACACCCAGCCTAAGAAACCACAAAATTTCATGTCTATTACTGAAATGAAAGTCACATCAAAGGTCCTGGAAGATTTGGGGATGCACTGCAGCAAAATTGAAATAATAGCCAGTGGGTGGAAGGTTGAGGTGGATGCCTGGAACAGCAGCTAATTTCCATCTAAGAGCACATTTTGGGGTTATTTATGGCCTGATGGCAAACCCAAATCACCCAGCTCCAAACCCAGTGCTGTCAGAGACTCTCTTTGTGTCCTCAGGCAAAAACCTTAAAATGCTTTCATGCTCGTGGGGAGGTGCAGACACTGAGCATCCCTTAGCCAAGATTTCCCAAAGTGGCTGCTTGACTTCAGCTCATCCATTCTGGACTTCCAGAAAGGCCTTGGCTTCCAGACACAGCCAGGCCCTCAGGTTTCACAATTAGTTCCTTTCAGTGAATTAACCCAAGCCCCAGCAACACAACTTCCTCCTGTGTGCTGCTAAGTTAGATTTTTAGGGGATTTTTTTCTGGCTTTTGGTGATCCAAGGGGGAATCCTGCCCTTTTTGTGGTCCAGGCACAACTCCCGTGCCCCATCACTATCACAGCTCGCATCTTTAATGGATTTATCCTGCAGAACACCTGTGAGACAGGGAGTTACTGCACTCCTGAAGCCAAAAGAAGGCAGCACCCTGCATGTGGAGCTGGCTGTGGCTCAAGGAACCAAGGAAGATGCTTCTTCTGGGCTGGTGGCTCAGCTGTGTTGCTCATTTCAGCGTCCTGTGAGATCTGACAAGGTTTCCCACTGACTTTTCGCTGTCAGAAAGGATAGAACAGCCCCTGTGAGTGTCCTCCTCACTCCCACAGAGGGTTTTGGGTGCTGGGTTTGGGTTGGGTGCTCGGGCACTCGCTGCTCTCATCCCTCCCCACGCCTGCACAGCCCCCTGGCTGTCAGGAGGGGCTGAGGCGACATCTCTGCCATCCTTCTCCCCTAAAACAAGCTGCTGACAGCAAATGTGTCAAATTCCTGAGCTGTCATCCAGGGAAATCCCATGACACCTCAGCAAGCTCCAGGTCCTCTGGCTGGAAAGCAGCAGTGGCAGCAATTACAGGAGAATTTTATCTCCATTTGTCATGGAGATTGGTGGGGGCTCAACAGAGGGAGGAAATATCAAGACATGGCAATCCTGTTCCCATGCTTTGGGATCCCAGAATTTACTTCCAAACCTAGCCCTGCCAGCCTGGCCTCAGGCTCTTTGGGGACGACACGTTTCTGTGAAAGATTCTTCATTTTCCCCTCCTGTTATCACATTTTCTCCGGGCAGCCCCGGCCCTGCCCTTTTTAAAGTTCCCTTTGCAGCAGATGGGCCTCGCTGCACACCGAGAAGAGGCACGGAAATCAGCAGGAGCTGCCCAGGAGAGGATGAAAAGGATCTCAGCAGGCCCCGTGCCCTCGCTCAGGCTGACTCACAGCAGAAACCTGGCAGGACACGGCCGGGGCCGGGATCACAGGGTGATGATGCACAAGTTCCCCAACGTGGGATGCGCTGCCAGAGGAGCTACAGGGCCAATAAAAGCTGGCAAATGTTGGTAGGAATATGTGAGCCCAGCTGAATCCCTCTGCACTTCCAGCACAGCATCCTTCCCCCTGGAATTCCCGAGGGATGAGAGCCCTTTGATCTCGGTGAGGATGAGCAGCTCCGGGGCAGGAAACGGAGGAAGATGGGAAAGATGCATCAATCCCCAAAGTCAGGGTGGTTGGAGGGAGTTAAATCCTCTCTGAGATAGCATCTGATGGGCTTCTTTGGGAAGCTGGAGGGTGAAATGAAGAATCCTCATAAAGCCTGACCTTCCCATGCAAGTAGAAAATTTCACCTCAGGGAGCAAACAGGAAATACCAGGGGGGAGCAGGTCATTTTCCCCCTGCCAATTACACCGTTTTTACCCAAATCTAAGCAATGCTTAAGAATCCCCCCACAGAGCTGGTTTCAGGTTGGTGTGAGGGGTTCTCATTGCGCAGCTCACCCCGCACAGAGCTCAAGACAGAGATGAACTGATGGCCAAACAGGACAGAGGATGGATTCCCCTGGATTTGCTGGGACCCTGGAGGGCAGCAGCAGCATCAGCTGTGCCGTGGGGCTCCGTGGGCCCTTCCTGACTCATCCTCTGCTGCGCTTGCCTGACGTGTCTGGGACCCAAATAATCTGGGTTTTTGTGGATCCAGCTGCCTGAGAAAGCAGGGTTTTGTGCCCCAGCTCCAGGCAGGGAGCTGGACTCAGTATTTATAAAACACTCCATGGCCCAAACACATCAATGTGCTGTCAAACACCTGAAGTTTGTATTTGCCTTCCCAGAGGCTTTGGGACTGACTCTTATTTATGCCCAGGCTTTTTTGCATTCCCTGAACGGTATAAAATCCCCATTTCTCTAAAGGAAACTTTGCCAGCAGTGCAAGTTGGGTTATTGCTGGGGAAGAGGCTCAGCTGGTGTGTGTTATTCCTGCTCCAACAAAGGAAATGGTGCAGGGCTGATTTACACTGCTGGAAGGCTTTGCCCCTCAGAACATGAATGCATTTATGATACAGCCATGAAGAGAATGTAAAGGGAACAGAAATAGGATTTGTAAGGTGCAGCTGTAAACCCCATTTACTCCCAGGCTTGCTCCTGTTGCCCATGGACTGGTGTGAGTACGAACCAGCCCCAAATCTGGGTTAGCTGGAGATTTCTTTGAATGGAGCCTGGGAGAACTGGCTTATCCCTGGCTAATATATTGTGATTTGACACTTACTGGGGCTTGGCAGCTCCTCTCCGAAGGAAATATCGATTGGGAGGCCCAAATCCAATCTAATTGTAGAACAAGGGAGCAGGACATCATTGACACCACTTAGAGCCTGCAGCTCTGGAGAGCCCTTTGTCTCGAGTGGATGGCAAATGTTAATTAAGGTGCCCTCTCTGGCATCAGGAGCCTCGATGTATCGTCTCAGGCTCCATTTTCCTGTCTGGAAAATGGGAATGGTGCTTATCTGGGAGTGGCTGCTCCTCACGGAGCCGTTCTCACGCAGCTGTGGATTTACCCATCAATCTAACTCGCTGTAACTATGGGTAACCACTGGCAAAAAGGGATTTTGGAGGCAATGCCAGGATCAGGGCCTGGCTGCTTCCTCTGTGGCCTCTTCCCATCTTCTCCCCTCTCGAGGCTCTTTCTGGCTCTATTTAGCATCAGCTCCTGGAGCAGGGAGGATGTTTACCTTCCCTCCAGGGCTGTGGGACATAAAAATCAGGTTTCTGCTCACTGGGGCCATACAGGGGGAAAATGATCACAGGGGTTTCATCTCAGCACCAGCTCAGGGCCTGAAATTTGCATCACGAAACTGCAAATCGCTCTCGCTAAAATGGGGAACAGCTTAGAAGAAAAACAGCACAAACCCATCTATTTCAGGTCTTCCCAGTGCCATTTAATGCCTGCTTGGGTGGGAATGTCTGGGACATCTCGGTCTCAGCCGTTCCAGCACGTGCTCAGGGGCTTGGATGAATTAGGCCGTTAATGGGATGAGTCGTGGAAGAACTTGCTGGATTTCATTAAGCAGAGGGGAAGGAAAATAGTCATTTTTACAAATCAGGAGATGAGAAATCTCCCTGAAACACCCCCAGCTCTACACTGGCAAATTATGTCACAGTCAGCAGCCCCAAATGATTAATTCTGCACAATCGTGAAGAGCGGAGCATCGCTAAAACTTCACGAGAGGGTGAAAAGTGGCGCTTGCCTTGTGTTTCATAATGGCAGGGGGCGATGGGCATGAGTGCAACACAGGTAAAACCCTTTCCCATGCCAGGCTGTGCGTGTCCCTCAGAGTTCCCAGTCTTTGGGTTTAGCACAGAGGGCAGAAATCCCAAGGTTTGCTCAGCCACATCCTTCCAGCAGCATTCCCAGAGTGTTCTCCTGCTGGCAGGGACTGGCCTGCAAGGTGCTGGTGACGCCTTTTCCTGGTCTTAAAATGAAGAGAGCTGAACACGGTTAAGAGGGAAAAAGGGTTTTACCTCGGTGTTTATTGAAGGACCCTCAGGGGCGCCGAAATGCACATCGAAATGCACCCCGAAATGCCCCCCGAAGGAATGGCCCCCCCGATGTGAGGTGGGGGCCATTATAGG
>VXBT01007291.1:150192-174228 GCA_013400235.1 Oriolus oriolus | reverse complement strand
TTCCTTCCTTCCTTCTCTCTCTTTCTCTCTTCCTATCATTTTTGTAGGAAATCCTCTCTGTGATCCCAACCAAACTTCACAAAGAGCAAAGAGGGGAGGTCAGGACTCTCCAGGTCTCCCTCTGCCCTTTACTGTCACGGAATGGTTTGGGTTGGGAAGGATCTTAAAGCTCATCTCATTCCAACACCCCCTGCCCTGGGGTGCCCTGCACCTTCCACCATCCCAGCCTGGCCTTGGGCACTGCCAGGGATCCAGGGGCAGCCACAGCTGCTCTGGGAATTCCATCCCAGCCCCTCCCCACCCTCCCAGGGAACAATTCCTTCCCAATATCCCATCCAGCCCTGCCCTCTGGCAGTGGGGAGCCATTCCCTGGGTCCTGTCCCTCCATCCCTTGTCTCCAGTCCCTCTCCAGCTCTCCTGGAGCCCCTTTAGGCCCTGGAAGGGCTCTGAGCTCTCCCTGGAGCCTTCTCTTCTCCAGAACCCCCCCAGCTCTCCCAGCCTGGCTCCACCTCCAAGGGCTCCACTCGATGCTGTTTGTGATTAACCTGGATGTGGTTCGAGGCAGAAGAGTTGTGCTCCAAAATTTTTACCTCATCCTGGTGTTTCCAGCAGCCCTGCTCCCCTCCCACACTGCAGTTCCTACGGGCTGGCTGGGACAGATATTCCTGCTTTTCTCCTCCTTCTATTTCAGTTCATCCTTCTCCTTTGTCTTTTTTTTCCCCCTGACTTTCCCTTTTTCCCACTTTTCCTTTCACTTTTAAAGACAGGCAGATCCTGCTGCTGCTCCTCCCAGAGCAGGCCCGGTGGAGAACAGCCTGAAATCCCAACCCTGCCAGCAAATAAAAACCCATTAAGAGGCATTTTTAAAAATAGTTTATGTTGGGGAAGAAAATCAATAGTGGCAATGACAAATCTATCACTGCAGTTGTTATTGCTCGCACCAGGGAAAACCAACAGCCCATTTCCATTCTGTTGTATCAATGAAGGGGAAAAAAAATTCCCCTCCCAGCTCTCTGCTCATTCCTCTCCTGTGCCAGTTGATTTTCTGCCTCTTTACCCACAGGGAAAAGCCATCCCTGAGCTGAGGGTGCCACGGAAATTCCAGCTCCATGGCACAAAAAACCCAAAACCAAACCAAAAAAGTGCTGCTTGTTCCTCCCTGAAAATCACTTTTAACTCCTCTGATGTTGCTGAGGTTCTTTAGTTTACCCCCACTATAAATTAGCAAGGGCTTCATTAAAGCCAGGGGGTGAAACCACGGAGAGTTTAGTCGTGGATTTCAGATGTGAAACTGGGATAAGGCACCCAATCTACTCCATTTTAATGCAGGAGGAGAATTAAAGGTATTAATAACAATATTTTCTATTCCATTTGAATTCAGGAGGAGAATGAAGGGTGTTAATTACAATATTTGTGCTCAGACACGGATTGCCAGAGCCCCCAGAAGGGTTTGTCACCATGAACTCATTCCAGCCACTCTGGAAGCACCACAAAGGTGCTGAACCTGGGAAGATGAAAATCCCAAATTAACCCTGATCCCACCTTCCCATCTCCCAGCCAGGCAGTTCCCAGGGGAATGCAGGGACCTGCAGCCAGCAGAGAACGTTTGGACTTTTCTCCCTGTGCCTCCCTCCTGCCCGCTTTGTGCTCCAGCTGAATTACTCAACCAGGAAATAACAACAAAAACGGAATTTTCTATGGAAGCAGCTTCCAGGACTTTGCCCAGATGGGAATTTCTCTCCTCTGGCTGTGACAGATTCACAAAATCAATTAAAAAACAAACAAAAAAAAATCCACATTAGAGAAGTTGCAATATTGAAGTTGTGTTGGTTGGATGAGTTGCTGCATCAAACAAGCAGGAACAGAAACAGGATTTTTTAGGTGAGACCGCCTGGAAATTATTTTCCAAGCCTGCCAAGATCATGTCCTTGGAACTTTAACGTCCCTGCATTTGATCTGGCTCTGCTTTTTTACATGGAAACCTTTTCTTTGGGAAGCAGCCCTTTTTCTACCCCCAGCTATCAAATGTGTGCCTGGAAATAAAGCTGCCACCCACCTTTGTGTTCTTTTTTTGTTTTGTTTTTTGGTTGTAAGCTGAAAATGAAAGCTGTCTCGGTGCTCAAATAGAGAAAGAGAAGATAGTAAAAGTAGAAAGCAAATTTTTCAAAAGCAGAACACTCAGAAAAATGTGTTGCAGCCTCCAAAATTAACAATAATTTTGGTGAAAAAATCGCAATATACAAAATGATTTGGCCTATATGAAATCTGAGATATTCAGTTTATTTAAAATTGCTGTCAGATTTTCACAGAAAACCTTTGTGATTTGGGTTTTTTTTGGGTTTTTTTCACGTGGCCCTGTGTTGCTGGCCTGATCCTTGATATTTCTGTGTGTGCTCACTTATTGCTGCTCCCCATTTTCCTGTTCAGTGCAACAACTTTTGGGTGCCCAAAGCCAGAAAAAAAGCGTGCAAACTCCTGCAACAAGAGCCTTGTCTGTGTGCTCTGTGAAATTCGACAATTTTCCTCAGTGAACCCCAAACATCCTCCCTTTACCTACAGGAAAATGCATTTTTAGGGGATTATTTTCATCACTTCCTTCGGTGCCGAATTGAGGGGGGAGTGGTTTAAAAAGCCACGCTGGACAGGGAGGGGGGCATTTCAATAGGAAGAGGTCGGGCTCCTGAGGAATTTGAGCCAAATTTAGCCTTTTTCCCAGCTTGATGCTCCCTCCTTGTGCTGCCACGAGAATTCTCTGCTCCCTAACAATGGGAATATTCCAAACTAAACAGCAGCAGGAAACGGAGCAGGAGCTTTGCTTTTCCCCGCATCCCACATCCATCCTTGGCAAGCCCATCCTCCCTTTTTTGTCATTTTTTGCTGAAGGGGTGTCAGCACACCAGCCAGCAGCTGAATGTGCTAAAAAATTCAAAAGCAAACTCAGCCCACCCTCAGCACTTCCCCTCCCCTCACACTTCCTTTTATTTTTAATTTTCCCCCCAGTCTCCCGAGTTCCCGAGTGCCGATTTACGGCTGAGGAGAATCAACAGCTGCCTCGCACTTGATTCAAACCAGCACGAAAACAAGGTGGGGGAAAAAATTAAAAGTTCAGAGTTTTTGTAGAGCTGAGAGCAAAGAAACGGCAAAGTTCAGCCCATTTTCGGCGCTGGGAACCGCTGTGGGTGCTGAGCCTCGCCGCAAGTGGAAGAACAACATTCCTGAGAGCAGCCTGGAGGCCTCCATCACCTTTGGCCGGCTCTGGTACCTGTTTGGGATGGATGGCTGAGCTGGAAGGAGCATTTCTTCCCGGGCCCATCCCGCGGGGATGATTTCCTTCCTTCCCATCCCTCTGCCAAAGGTACTTCCACGGGCCTCCCCTTCTCTCATCGCCGCAATATTTGAGGTCCCCCCCCAGAGGGTTTAAAAATAGAAGGAGCAGCTGGTTTGTAGAGCAGGATTCTGTGCTCTGTCCAGAGGGCTGGGAAAGGACTTTATTTCCCTGTATCTCTCTCACCTCAAACCTCTGCCACAAGATTTTGGGCTCTGGGAGAGTTATTAGGGCTGGAGGAGCAGAGGGATTTTTTATCCATCTCCAGCTTTTATTGCTTTTGGGGCTGGGAGTCCAAATTCAGCTGCAGATGTGGAATTGTGGGGTGGGTTCGTGCTGGGTGAAGCACCACGAGCTTCATTAGATGGGCATTGAGAATTTGCTTTTCTAGCTCAGATTTCCTTCAGTTTTGGAGCGTGTTTTCCTCATGAAAATTAATTTTTAAAAAATCCACTTTTATTTCATCATAATCTCTTCATTTGGGCTTAGAGTTGTGGAGTTGAGCAGGGATAAGAGGCAAAATGTCCTGCAGATATTTCAGGGCAGGAGGTGACAGGTGTAGCCCAAAAGTCAAAGAGAAAGAAAAGAACACATTTATTTTAAAAGGCTTTGAGCTGTTTCTGGCTGTGCTGTGAGAGGAAGGACTTTCTTGGTGGGCACTGACTCAGTGCTGCAGCTCTGCTCCTCCAGAGCTGGGTTCTGTGGGTCCGTGGAGGGTGCCCAGGACAGGATTTGCCTCTCATGGGTCATTAAAAACCAACCAAGCCATGGATGTGGGAGCAGTGAGTGGCTGAGGCTTTGTAAAGTGAGGCTTTACCCTCTCCTAACTGGGCAGGGCTGGGTTCTTTCATCTGTGTGGATGCAGCAAATCTTCCTTTTAATTTTTCCTGCCTTGGCACAGCAGCTGGGGGAGCTCTGGACAGCGAGCTGGGACAAACCTTCCAGGTGGGATTTAGCTAAAATCACTGGCAAATTCAAATATTGGTATAAAATCCACTTTTATTGGTATAAAATCCAGTTAATCTGGGCTGGAGAGGAAGCTCTGCCACGGGCAAGAGCTCTGCTAGTGGGAGAAGAGTGGAGCAAACAAAACATTCAAAAGGCCCCAACTTCCAGGCCACGTGCAAGAAACATCTCGGTCCTTGGCTGTGTCACCTCCCGCATCCCCGGCTGTCCCTGCTGCACTCGTGTGAATCCAGTTCGTTACCACCACCCCTTGTTTGCTGGGGACCGAGCCAAGAAATAACGTGGAACAATAGAAACTGCTGGGATTTCCCCAACGCCCCCACGCAGCGAAATGTGCTGAGCTGCAGGAGGTTGTGCAAAGTCTGCAAAGCCCTTTCTGCAAATCCCTTTCTTTCGGGGCTTTGCCTTTGCTTGGAATGATTATTTTTTCGTGGTGATTTGTTCAGCCGCATTCCTGGGCCCGCGTCGGATTCCCTGGAGGAGAAAAAATGCTTTTGTTCGACGGAATATTGGAAAGGAAGGGGATGGGGTGTTTGTGGTCACTTGGAGTCGTCCTAATTCTTTTGTGGAATTGGTTGGAATTGTACAATTGTTTGGAATAATATGAGGATATTATATGAGGATATTGAAATCGTATGAGGATTGATTTCATTTGATCTCAAAGAAGGGCAGTAACCAGCTCAGATCAATGGAGCGATGCTTTGGTTCTTTTCCTCATGTTTCTTTAGTTATTTTTGCTTTTTAACTTTCCTCTCTTTTTGTGTAACAACAGCCTTTGAATGGAGAAGAGCCTGAAAGTGCTTCTGTGAAAATGCTCAGCCAAGTTTCACAAAGTTCATTGAAACAGAAATAATAAAACAGCATAAGGCAGAGAAGAGCAAAATCTGAAAAGAAAATATTTCTAATGCAGTCATCAACTTAGGGACATAGGAGACCGATTTTTAATGTTTATGATGAGAATTTTATCTGGAAAACATCAATTTAACAATGCACATCTTTTGACTGGAGGAGAAGATTATTTTCCACGTACGTGTGTGTCCATTATAAACACATTTATGTAGCTCGAGAGGAACTTAAAGCTGTAATTTCAATATGAATGAGCATCATCCAACATCCTGCTTCTGCTGGAAGTGTCTGCAATTTATTTCATATTTAAATCTTCATTAGATGAATGGCTAAAAGAGAGAGGCTGCTCTCTGTAAATTAAATTCCACCGTCTGTGGCTCCATGTGTAACTCTTTGCAATCATTTACTCAAATGTTACATTCATCCTTTGGAGCACAAATTTCTGTGGAGCTTTGATTTCAGCTGCTTCTCTCTCTGTGTGAGTGATGCAGAGAATGAAATACTCTCAGTCCAAACTCTGATCTGGATTGGATAATATTTAGCACAAACCTTGATCTTGTCACCTGCAAAAAAAAAAATTCCTGATTAAGACAGTCCTAGAAGTGCACACATATGTTTAATTTTACTACTCAGAGTAGCCTCGTTGTATTCCCAGCAAGGAAATTATTCCCTGGACCTGTTGGGCTGGGGCCCAAGGTACAACTTGATGTCTTATCCTGATCCCTAAGCTGGAAACAGAGACTGGACAGAAGGAAGGGAAAAAAGGTGGATATTTACTGGAAAGGCCTTCAGAGGCACACCCTGGGCAGGCCAAAGGCTGCACCCGAGATGGACCCCGAGTCACGAGTTCTTCACACTGTTACAGGTTTGGGCCATTTGCAGATCAGCATAAATTGGCCAATTAAACTTTAGCTAATGATGGAACTGCCCCTCAGCTCGCCCCCCTTCTCAAGGTGCTGGGTTACACATTTTGGGCCTGGGACGGGCTGGGTGTCCTTGCAGAGCAGGCCTGGAGAGGCTTTGTTATGTCTGTGTGAGCATGAGAGAGCAGCAGCTGCCAGGCTGCAAGGCAGCTCAGAGCCACACACTGGGAATGCAGGATTTGAAAAATATAAGAGTTAAAACCTAAGGCATCACTGGGGCAGTGAGAGCTGAGCTCTGAGGGGCTGCTGGATGCAGGAGATGCTCCCTGGAGAACTCCTGGTGAAGGCCAGAGATGTTCAGGAATGGGAAAAAAGAGGGAATGGAGGTGGGATGGCGGCAGGGCTTGGTAGCCATTGACTCATCAGGTGTCACCCATCATTTCCCTGCCTGGACAGAGGTGCTGCCGCAGTGACAACAAGATAATGAAGCGTGAGGATCTTTAATCTTCTGACAAAAGGTCTTCTGAACTCCCAGAGTTCCTAGAATACACTTCTCCTCTGAGTTTTTTATTTTTGCAGGCATCCTGCAAAAATCCTCTTCACACCCTCAAAATAAGTAATTAAAAATTTTAAATAAAGGTTTTGTCTGGCAAGGTGTTTTTGAGCCATTCCCCAGCGTCGTTAAGATGGAGAGTTGTTGTGGCTGTGTTCAAAGTACAGCTGAAAGCTCATTATCCCCATTAAACCTGGTAGGATTTCCTGTACCAGCCTCTGAAATACTGGAGGAAAAAGTCCCAAAGTGGCTGGATTCAGATTCCTGCTCTAGGTTTAGAAATGTTGTCATTTTAGGGGCACTGTGGCAAAAAGTGGCTGATGGAACAGCTGAATTTAGATGAGAAAAAACGTGGATAATTATAAATGTACCTTGATGCAGTCCAGTTGAACTTAAGCCTGGGTTTAAATGACAGCCTTTGCTTAAGTATTTGGAGTGCAATAAATGGGATCAGCATCAGTACAAGGGGAAGGGGAATGTTCCCACCAGGAAATGTCCCAAATCCTCCACACCCCTGTGTGTGAGCACAGACCCCGAGGCTGTGACAGGATCCTGCTGCTCTCTCCCTGCCAAGGGCTGGATTTTGGTGCTGCACTTCCCTCTTGTGTTGGCTGCTAATACTGGATTTCCTCTGCCTCGAGTGTCCCTCCAAATCCAGCTCTAGTTTGCCCTTCCGTGGTTCTCCCCTTCCCTAAGATTTTCTGGGATAATTGAATAATTCCCCATGCCATTTTTCAATTTCCCCCCTGGTTTTGTGCACTGAACAGCACGAGATAATTCTGCCCAGCTTGCCAACCACGAGGCTGAGGCCACAAGAAGAGGAGTTGGCCTGGGATGGCGACATTTTGACTTTTTTATGAACAAAAAGAACATATTTCTCCCAAAAGGGAAAGGCCCTGCCTGTCCTTTCCCCCTCCAGTCCATGGACTTTAAACCAGTGCCAAAATCAGGGTCTGTCCCAGAGCTATTAAACCTAAAGTTAATAAAGTTTAACAGTTGTATACCCTGATTTTTTTTAGGAGTGATGAGTTTGTCCATCAGCTGTTGTGTTCCAGCCCTCGTTTCTAATCCTTTCCATAAAGAAAAATCATGGAGCAGTAGAAAAATCATGAAAACTGAAGTACAGGGACCCCAGTTCATTATCTCTCACTGGGATGAAGGAGGAGTTTGAAGCTACCTAATCCCAGTGTGACTAAAAGTGGCTTTTTCCCTGGTTTTGCTGTTCCTAAGCCTTTTTTTTCTGGAGGTTGAAGTCTCAGAGGGGCATTTCAAAGCAGGGACCGATGATTTCACTCCGTTCTGCACAATATTTGGCTGCTTTGGCAAACCCCAAACCTCCAACCAACCCAAACCCGTGGTTTTATGGCAGATGGGGTGTTTAAGACCAGAAACCCTCATGGCACATCCAGACAGATGCCTCAGCTCTGGATGTGACACCGTGAGGAAGGCGGGGTTGGGATCGACTTCCCTCCCTCAGCTCTGCTGAAAGGGAATTCTCACCCTGAATATTGCATGGGAATGTTTTCCACCCGGGTCTCCACAAGCCCGGGAGCTGCTCTGATGGAATTTATCCATCTCTGGGGTGAGGTGCAGTCGCTGCTTGGCCAAAGTTCTCCGTGGGTGTTTAAATACGGAATTCCTCCCTATTTTCCCCGCACAAAGGAGGTTTGCTTGATGCTCTTCAGTGTCCAGCTATTGATTTGGAGCAGGAGGAACTTCCCAGCAGGTCAGGGAAAAGAGGGATGAGAGCACTTGGTTTTAATGCAGCCCTCAAATGACTTGTTTCCATTTGCCCTCCTCCTTGAAAGCCTGGCAATTATTTATGACAAAATGAGGAGGAGGGGAAAAAAAAACTGACTCGAGGTCCAGGATCTGCAGGCCAGGAGTGTGATGGAAGATGAGGTTTGCAGACATGACGTGAGGCCTTTAATGGGGCTGCATTAAGGTTTGGCTGGGATGGGACCCTGAGCCGCCTCTTGGAGGAGTCCAAGGTGCTCTGGGAGCGGTGGAGGAAGGGTTGGGGCTTGTCAGGGATGATTTTTCCATCCTTGGAAAGGCAGGAGAGCTTTCAGCGTGGAAATGAGAAACCCAGGGCAAAGTGAATGAACTGATTTCATTCCTCGGCGCTCTGGTTCGGGTGGGAGGCAGCATCCAGCCCGTTCCTCGGTGGAGATTCCCGTTCCCTGCCTTTAAGTCATCCCTGGTAAAACATTATTCTGTCCAGGAGCAGCTGCATCTCAGTTGTTCAGGATAACAGTGAGTTGACTCATTTTTTTTGTGCTAAATCAGGTTTTCTGTGTGTTTTCGAGAGGTTTGGTGGGTGAATCCCTGCAGGAGCGGGGCAAAGGCAGGAATTAAAACACGGATTAAAACCTTAATTTCTGTGCCAGGTTTTGCATGGTGTAACAAGGCACAGCTGAAATCAGGCACCCAGCAAAGCTGTGCTGTGCAGGAACTCAGCCCCTCTTGTGGTGGATCAGATCTCCCTGGCTTCAGGGAGTGGAGGTTCCCAGTCCCTCAGACTGAGGTTTTGGCTTATTTTTCATAGAGCTTCACCAAGTTTTTATCCCATTTCTTGTGCCGTGGTCTCATAAAGCATTAAAGAAAAAAATAAGCCTTTGGAGGTAGGAAAATTTCATTTGTCAGCTGGGAATTTTGGGTGTGGAGAGGAGTCTGTGGTGTTTTTAAAAAATCCTTTGTAGTCTGTGGTTATAGCAAATGACTATTTTGTTATGTACATGTTGGGGTCCAGTGGGAACAGTTTTTGCAGGGATTGCTTGGAGGAGGAATATGGGATGAATATCCCTGTAAATACTTGGTTTTCAGGCACTGAGCTGCTCTGGGGTGGTGGGGTTTGGAATTATAGAGCAATCGGTGATGGGATTTCAGCCTGCAAAACCTCCCTGAGACCTGAACTTCACCCTCCAGGTGTTTTCTAGGAAGTTTTTGAGAAAGGACCATCCCAGGGTGTCAGGAACCTCGAGTTTATCTCTGTGGAAGCTTCTCTGTAATCCTTACACCTTTCTAAGGGACCTTTTCCCTACTCAGGGCCGGGTGAAAGTAGCGACAGGAGCACCTGGAGAGCTTTTTTTAATCAGAATGTGGCTTTTTTGCCCCATCTAGTGGGTGCACAATGTATTGAGCCTGGAGTTGGTTGTATTTTAATCCCAGCACTGAGTTTATCCGAGGTAGCTCGCAGTCCCTGATTTCTGTTTTGCCTTCTGGCTGTTTGGGCAATAATTGTGTGCGGGAAATGCACAGAAAGAGGTGGATCTCGTTCAGAAACAGCTCAAGCATCACTCATTGAGAGAAATGAACAGGGCACGTTTATCACAAAAAGAGCAGCTTGGAAAAGGCCAGGATTTTCCAGGTGAGGGGTTGAAGGGATGGGTGCTCAAACCCAAACTTGCCCAGCTCCAGCTTTGCAGTCCCTGGGGTGGAGAGCAGGATCAGCTGAGAGCTGAGCACAGAGAATTGTGTTTCGCAAGGGGCTGAGGAACAGCCTTCAGAACCTTTCTCAGGGGTGCTGTAGACCCCTAATTTTCTTGTTCTGTTTTATCCTTTCAAATGAACGTGAAGAGAGGGCAGCAGCAACTACAGTGGCAGGATGGAAAAAGGCTTTCCAGCTTCTCTTGGGGTATCTGTTATTTTTTATTCTATATTCTCTCTGGATTTCCTTTGAGGTGGCAAACTCAGTTTTCACCTGGTGTGACCTCTGAGAAAATCCCTGGAGCCAAGGGCTGGACAAACAGAGCATGGGAGGATATCTCTGTGCCTATCCCATTCCTTCCATACCAACCCAGTTATTTTCCTGTGCTGGAAGTTTGAGATAGGAAGGAGAATTTTGTCCTAAGATTTTTGAGCAGTAGCTGCTGGTCTGTGTGTGTTGGGATGTGTTAATAACTTGTGGGTGGAACTGCAAACCATCCTCTGTTGGAGAAGGTGATGAGCTCTTCCTGGTGCTGAGTATTCCTGGCTGGAATTCAAGAATGACAGGTTGCTTTAAGAAACTCTGTGGTTTTATCACTTTCTTCCATCCAGATGTTGAGTCCAAGCTGTGATTTTTCAGAGAACTTTCACGGGGAAATGAGATTTCCTGAGCAGAGCAGCTGCTGGCTCAGGGGGCCAAGTTCTCACCTGGGATGTGAAAGGCTCCAGTCTAAGCCTGGCTCAGAAAACATATCTGAGCCTAAACTTGGCATTTTCATAGAGTAAAGAATGGTTTGGTTTGGAAGGAGCCTTAAAGTTCGTCCTGTTCCACTCCCCTGCCTTGGGCAGGGTCACCTTCCACTACCCCAGGTTGCTCCAAACCCCTTCCAAGCCAGCCTCCATCCCAAGGGAAATGTGGCTGGCTGGGCTCCATGCTCCATCCTGTGGTTTGTCCCAACAGGGAATATCCGACCCCACATCCTTCACAACTTCATTTTTTTTTTTGTTCTGGCAAAGTATTTCTCAATGAAAGCTGCAATAAGAAATTCAGCCCAGCTGCTGTGGCTCCTGCCAACCCCAGCTGGCCTTGCTGTGACAGGGACACAGCTGCTAACAGGAAAATAAAGAAATCCACCAGGGAGGAGGGGCTGGACTGAGGATCTGCATTTAGGAACACTCATTCTGGATTGGGACCAGCTCTGTTATGTTGGTGGGCAAAGGCATTCAGGTCATTTGAGAGATCTGTTGGGATTTTCCAAGGATTTGGAGTGTATTTTGTCCTTGGACATCCTTGTGGAGGTTCCAGCGCTTGCAGGGGGCCTGAAACCAGATAGCAAAGAAGGTTACAATAATAATAACACCACCCTCTCCATTTCATGCTCTGATCAAATGTACAACACTCAAGGGATCTCCTTGGTCAAAGTTCAGTTCCTCGCACTTCCAGTCAGCTCTAGGACTCAGGGGGAATTTAGAATATCGGCTTCACTCCTCATCAGGCACAAAATAACCCAGTTACCCACTGGAGAGCGGCGGCAAAGGTGGGAAAAGTCACAGACATAAAGCACTGCTCCAAAAAATGAAAAGGAGAGGAGGAAATCAGTGCTGTTGCCAGTGTCCAGAGGTCTCCCCATGGCTGGTACAGGCAGTAATTCCCAGGTTTTCATGAGGGCTGGAGGGTGGTCTGAGGTGCAGAGGTGTGATTAACACGTTAGCAGAGCACTGGCGGAGAATCTCTCTCATCTGCCCAAGCAGCTCGGTGGAAACTCGCAGAAAACAACAGAAACAGCAGAAAAACAAAATAAATTCCCTGTCTCAGAGCACGACAGATGGGTCACCTCTGCTGTAGGTCACTCCTCCGAGCTGCTGCCAGCGTGAAGCAGACTCAGAGATGTCAGTGTGAGGCAACTGCAGAGCTGCAGCCACAGAGCCTTTTGTCACCAACGCTTTGGGTGCTCGTCCTGTCAGCGCAGATCCGCGGGACCAGGGCTCCTCGCGGGGTACAGCAGCAGATCCTGGCTGTTCTGGGGAGCTGGATGCAAACAGCCAGGCAGAAGGGACAGCCTTCAGCTGCTGGGGGATGGATGAGGGACACAGAGGTGGCTCGGGGCTGAAAGATGGAACTGCAGATACCTTTAAAGAATGGTGCCCTGGGATTTATTCAAGGCCGTGCAAGGAGTTTGTAGCAGAGCCAGGACCTGCATCCAGCTCTTCCCAGCGTGATGCCTTAAAGAATAAAGGCTATCTTTCATCTAAATTAAAACCCCATGATTTTCCAGAAGCTTCAGGGCCTCTGTCTAATCTATTCAAGCAGCATTCATCACCATGGCATCTAGGTGCCACTCTCCTCATCCCTTAACCTTGCCAGAGCCTGTCATGAATATTCCCAGCATCTTTTATGGGTTTCCAAATGAGATGAACACACTCTTCCACTCTCTGCCTCCACCTCCACTGCACACAGCCTGCCTGATAAACAACCTATCCGTTACGCCCACAAAAATATTTAAAAAAACCAAAATAAAGATAAAATGCTGAGAGGATTTCCAATTAGCAAATCTTGCACTTGGCCATATTTTGGGGTGTCTCTGCTCCCCTCCCCGTCAGAAGTTGGGCACTCTAACAGCACGGCCTGTCACTGCACAGCCTGCCAGCTGCATAAAATCAAGGCATCAGGCTTTTTTAATTGAATGCATAATGAGGTGACTGGCAGGTTTAATTAACAAAACTCATCCTGTGTATGCACCTGGAGGTGAAAATAAGTTTAATCAAGAGGAGTTGGCAAGTGCCAACAGCTCTGTCATGGTTCCCCCCCCTGCCCCCCGCCCCCCCTTATTTTGGTTTGTTTCAACTGGGCTTTATATTTGCAAAAATGGCTCTGGGTGCTGATTAATTATCTTTTGCCCAAGATTGATGAGTTGTTGCAGCCTGCCTCGTAATGAGAGCCCCTGCTCCTGGAAAAGCTGCACTGGAAGCTTTAATAATCAGGCTGCCTCAGATAAACTACTGATGGCAACCACTCGAGGTGCCTGACTTATAGTGACCCTTGAGGACTCCATCCATGTGAGGAAAATTTGTCCTCAGAATGTGTTGGCTGGCACCTTATCGCCAGGGGAAGGGGGATTCCTGCTGAGGAGGGTGGTGTGGATGGTCCTCAGAAGTTAAAGGTTGAGGGACAAGCCACGAGGGGTCTGAACCACTTCTGGTTTGAAATGGCACCTTGGAAGGACCCTGGGTTGGTACAAGGTCGTGGACAGAAGGCAAAAAATGCCTGGATGCCTTCCCTGCTCCCAAAGGCAAGGCAGGAGGATAATTCCCGTGCGCAAGGACAGCCTGTCCCCACAGCACACCCACATCGTGTCCAGCATCCACCTTGGCCCTCCTGAACCCAAAAAGTGCACATCTGGGAGGCTGGAGCTGGAGATCTGGAGCCCAGAGGTGACAGTGGGTGAGCACATGTCCCCTGCCTGGCCAGGTTTGGCCAGCTGGTGGCTCTGGGGGTGCTGCTGGTCCCTCACCCCTCACCCAGACGGGGAAGGTGTCTCCCAAGCCACGTTCTAGCAAAGGTTGTGGGCGTTGCACGGGGAGGTTAATGCATTCAGCCTGTCAAAATATTCTCCCTGCTACTCACCCACTTAACATGCCCTCTCTTTCTCTTGCCTGAAAAGGCATTTGCTATGGTGTTCTAATACATGGTCTGTGTTGGAGATGTTACTGACAGCTGTTGTGTGACTGCAGGAAGGAAATTATGACTCCCTAATGATAACATGTCACGGCGTGTCTCGCTGCTTTTCTTCTCCTCTAGCTGTACATTTCTTCTGCCGGCGCCTCAGTCAGCGCACACACGCGCTCCGCTGCGGGGCGGGGACGCGTGCGCCACGTGCTGAGAGCAGGGAAAAACGCTCGGGATGCTTCCATGTTGCCGTGATTTTCACAGTTCTTCAATGTTTTTAATTCTGTAAATAGAGTTCTCACGCACTTTCTGTAAACATAAGCCATGTTATGCTAACTGTGCCTGGATGTTTTCATTCTTTCTCCTAAGGCGGAGAAGTTTGATGGATTTTTCCTTTGACCTATGTGGTTGAGGGGTGGTAATTTCACCCTCCAATCCATGGGGTTTTCTAAAAGTGTATAAAATAAAGAAGCAGGCCCTTTGGCCCGGAGTTTTTGCTCATTTTCTCTTTGACCTGATACTGGCCTCTGTGTGTTCCTTCGTGTCCGCGTGCTACACTTCCACTCTTGTAAATAACATGGAGGAAAAAAACCCCTCCTCCTCTGGTCCCGAGGCTCCTCCTGGAGAGCTGTGTCCAGGCCTGGTGCCCCCAGTGAAAGAAGGACGTGGAAGTGTTGGAGGAAGTTCAGAGGAGGCCACGAGGTTGATAAGGATGGGGGAGTTGGGGCTGTTCACCTGGAGAGGAGAAGGTTGTGTGGGGACCTCACAGCACCTTCCAGTATCTGAAGAGTCCCCAAGGAAGCTGGAGAGGGACTCTGCAGCGGGAAGTGTAACAAGACAGGGGGGAATGGGTTTGGACTGAAATTTGGGGTAGATATTAGGAAGGAATTGTTCCCTGGGAGGGTGGGGAGGCCCTGGCACAGGGTGCCCAGAGCAGCTGTGGCCGCCCCTGGATCCCTGGAAGTGTCCCAGGCCAGGCTGGAGCACTCTGGGATAGTGGAAGGTGTCCCTGCCCATGGCAGGGGGTGGAATGAGCTGAGTTTTAAGGTCTCTTCCAACCCGAACCCTTCTGGGATTCCATGGAGCTGTCAGAGGAGATGCCAACCTGGCCTTTTGTACTTTGGGATGCTGCATATCCCAGCATCCCACCCAGCTTTCCTTGGAGCTGCTGCTCAGTTAAGGGTCAGGCATTCAGAGTAACGAGTGTGTGCGCTCAGGTGTCCTGCCAGTTTAACCCCTTATGTGACTTCCATAACTTCTCCCTGATAAACTCTGGAAAATAAATATAGAAATGGCTGGAGGATGTGGAAGAATGAGCCTGTGAGACACATGGAGGAGCCTGTCCTGGTGGGCCACCGCAAGCCCCTCTCTGCTGTGCTTCAGCTGGGATCTCACACCTCCGGCCTTTGCAGGGGATCTTGTCACGAAAATCTAATGAGAAGTGACCAAAAAAAAAAAAAAAAAGTCTTTTACATCTGCTTTAAGGAACTTACCGGAGTGACAAGTGTGTTTAACCTAGATTTTAATTCCCCTGGTGTGGGAAAGTTCCTGTGCCCAGGCAGAAGGCCCGGAAGGGTTATGCATCATTTACAACCCCGTGTTCCAAACGAGGGGCAGGACGGGGGCGGCTGGGAGTGGAAATGCAGGTTCAGAATCCTCAGCTCAGCAGGAGCCCCTGTTCTGTGCAGGGGCAGAACCCAGCTGATGAACAGCTTCTGGCAAGGGCAGCAGGGCTTGGGTCCCTCTTGCTGCCTGCTGGCACGACAGAGAAAATGTCCTTTCCCCACGGCGAGTCCCAGCTGCTGTCTGCATGTCCCCTCTGAGCACCTCCCAAGCCGTTCTGTGGGACTCTGAGAGGTTTTGGGGTACCCTAGAGCCACCCAGCAGGTAAAAGTTCCCTCTGTGTGGTCCCTGCTGAATTCCTGTTTATCCGTGAGGGGGTGTTGCTGCTGCTCAGGGTAAAAAAATCTTCTAATTCTGGGCTCTTTTAAAGAGAATCCTGAAATATCTGGAGCTAGGAAGGGGTGGCAGCACCAACAGGTGTCTGGTGGTATCTGGAGATCGTGTGGAGGGTCAAACTGGGGCTCCTGGAGCTGGGAATTTGCTGAGCATCCCAGAGGGTCCCCGAGAGCGTGGCTGAGCTGCCTGTGCTGTATCCAGGTTTATCACAGTCCTGAATGGAGGAATTCCCACTGGGATCTCCTGCCTGTTTCCTCCTGTGAGATGATCCTAGAGCCCTCCTCATCTTGGGATTTTGGAGATTTGAGGCACGTGTCTTGCACATTTTTTTGAGTAGGAGTTGGATTTTGAAAGTGTTTGCCACAGTCACCTTCTAGAACTGCTTGAATGTGCTTTGGGATTCCTTGTTTTTGTGGATTTCCTTGTTTTTCTGGGCTCTGAGCTGCAGAACAGGCCAGCAGGATTTCTCCTGGACAATCTACCTTTGTCTCCCAGAATGGATTTGCATATTGCCTCTGGTTTGAGAGCATCGGCTTGCAGGAAGGGAAAACACCCTGTGGAAGCTGGTTCAACCCCTGGTAGCTCTGACAGCCACAAAAACCTGACCAAGCTGCTCAGGGTGGTGTCTATGGGAATGCCTGAACATCCTCACTCTTCCAAGATCCACTCCCAGCACAGGCAAGATCCCATTTCTGCTTCAACTTAGGCAGCTGTGAGAAAAAACCAGAAATTCCTTTCCCATTGCCACTGAGTTTGGGGTGGAACCCGCCTGTTTGTAGCTATTCCACAAGAGCTCTGCACAGCACGAGCCTTGTTTTGTAGGAATGCACGTCTCTGTCCCACTGACAGGAACAGCTTGATGCCCTAAAATTTGGTTTTCTTTTGGGACTGATGCCAGGAGCGGACCAAAGACACGTTTCTCTTCATCCCCTTTCTGCCGGTACACACATGGATGAGAACACGAGTAGATGTGCACAGGGCGAGTTTTTCAGGCTTTTTTTTCCCCCTTGGAATAATCTAAATACGGATCAGGTGGCTGGGAGAAGGGAAGAGCCGCTCCGGGGCAGGGCTGGGGAGCCGCAGCCACAGGAGGTCAGTGTTGCACTGTGCAAACGGCAGCGAAAAGTCAGCGTGGCCTTGGAGGAAAACTTGACCCGGGAAAGGGAGGTGAATTCCTGCCGGGCACTCGTGGGGAGATTGCCACGCCGTGCTCGGCAAAGCCCGGCTCTGCTCAAGGGTTGGAAGGAGCCGGGGATGGCTCACGGGTGGGGAAGGGAAGGAGCGCGGTGTGGGTGTCACGCCTTGGGGAGCCGGGAGCAGGCACTGCGGGGCTGGGGCTGGGCTGGGCCTGGGAGCTGCAGGCGCTCCCCTCCACGAGCTGGCCCAGCTCTTGGCCCAGCTCTTGGCCCAGCTCATGGCCCAGCTCTTGGCCCAGCTCTTGGCCGAGCTCTTGGCCGAGCCCTTGGCCGAGCTCTTGGCCCAGCTCTTGGCCCAGCTCTTGGCCCGGCTCTTGGCCGAGCTCTTGGCCGAGCTCTTGGCCCGGCTCTTGGCCTGGCTCTTGGCCGAACTCTTGGCCGAGCCCTTGGCCCGGCTCTTGGCCCAGCTCTTGGCCCGGCTCTTGGCCCGGCTCTTGGCCAAGCTCTTGGCCCAGCCCTTGGCCCAGCTCTTGGCCCAGCTCGTGGCCCAGCTCTTGGCCCTGCTGTCCCCTCACAGCTGCTCAGTGCAGGAGCCGGAGCTCCTCATCCCATGTCCGGCATTGCCGCGGCCGTGGTGCAGGTGGGCGGCTCGCCGGCAGCTCCGCTCCACTTATCAAGGCTTGAAAAGCCCTTCCATGCCTGATCCTGATCCCTCCTCCTGCGATTCCTCCTTCCAGGGTGGTCCGGGGGCAGGTTGGAGCAGGCGGCGTGAGGGATGCTCGCACGGCTGCTGTCGGGGCTGGCTGCTGAAAGGGGATTTGCATTCCAGGAGATTCCAAGGGCTGTGTCCAGCCGCTCTCTTCCCTCAGGGCTCTGAAATATGTTTCAAGACCCATTCCTGGGGAGCTCTGGCAGCTGTTTGATGTGGTGGCAGCGCTTTTAGAGAATGGCTGGACCAGTGACAGAAGTGAAACTCGAATATTCTCCAGTAGGCTCTGCGGTTCCTTCATTAAAAACAGACAGATAAACAAACAAATTACAGCCCATTATGAGCATGTCCTTCAGTTCCTCTTCAAACAGCTTTTTGCTGTTTTAAAAAGCCTTAAATAAGGACACAGCCTCCCCAGTCTTGGCCGTAAACTGTTGGCTTTAAGCTTTCCTTGTGCCTCTGGATCCGTTGTCTTTGCTGTCTTGGAAGTGTCTGATGTGAGCTTTTAATTCGTTTGGCTTTTCCTGGTGAGAGGCTTCAGAACGAGATTCCTTGTGTGCAGTCTTTGATGTTACACCACAAAGAATCTCCCCCTTTTTCCAAATGCTCTGCTGAACCCCCGTTAAAAACAAAAGGAAAAAAAAGAAGAGTTTCATGTAGGCAGGCTGAGAGGAAGTGGGGTGACCCATGGAAATGGTTTTTGTGTCCCTCACAAAGGCCCCAGTGCTATGGTGATGGGCTCAGCCAAAAGATCTGCACTCATTTGGGCAGGGCTGGGCTGTCTTTGCAGGCTCGGAAACATCACGTGAAACACACTGGGAAAATCCAGCCAGGATCTTTCCTCCTCCAAAAGTAAATAAAGACCTGTTTTGCTTCCTCTGACACTTAGTGGCTTCTGCTCTGCTGGCACCGAGCTCCTGATGTTGGGACTCTCCTGCTCTCCGTGCCTCCCATCTTTGCGTTTGGGCACCTGGGATTGCTCCCAGTCCTGAAGCCGAGGGAGAGGGAAAACCGCTGTGTGCAGCACAGACTGAAACAAAGCTCTCCATTTTCCCACTCACAGTCTTTGCCTTTGGCTGCCTCAGGGGCTTTGGGACTATTTTGTTTGGGCTCCTGCTCGTAGACTGAACCCAGAACAGGTGCCTTGGGTGCAGCCTGTGAATCCCCAGCTCGGTTAAAGGGCTTTGTTCCCAGTGTGTTTTTTGCAGAGGAGGAACCTATGCACTGACCCTTTTCAGGAGCATCTGATGCGTGCACCGTGATTAGAAAGAGTTGGGGAAGTTAAAAATAACCTGTGGAGGAGGCATTCTAATGAGCAATTATCATTCCTTTCCATTGACTTTTTGCAGCAAGACTCTCCATGTGTTTAGTCTTCTCCAAAGAACGTGCCAGATGTTAGAGTGAGTGACTTGTTAAGTCCCTGAATTCTATAATTCTCACTGGTGTTCTGAACCATTGTCAGGTTCTTTTTTTTCCTTTTTTTTTTGTAACTATTAAAATAATTAGGCCCTGAACATTCTGACCTGATAACGCAAAAGAATCTTGGCTGGCTTTCCTAAGGGTCAGGATTTGTGAATAGAAAACTTGGGGAGGGTTTGCCAGAACAAAGAAATGTTTCTGCATGCAAAGATCTTCAATAAATTAATCTGAGGTGGAATCATCTGGCTTCAGAAATCGTGCCTCCTGGCAAAATCTGACTTTTGCATTTCAACATCCTGAACTTTAGTCTTCAAGGAAGCTTTTGTGCTTGTGGGGCTCTGCTTTTCTCCCAAAAGAGAAGCTCTTTAGAAATGATTGATGACGAGGCCGATTCCACCTTCGCAAAATTTTCATACGGGAGGGAAAGCAACGAGGAAAAGCAAAGGTCTCTTTACAAAGCCACCGGAGCCCTTTGCCGTCCCCGTTCCCTCGCAGGAATCTTAATTGGATTAAAATACAAATCTGTATATTGTGATTTTGCATGCCATGGATCCCACCCTCTTGTTTTTAGGCGCATTGGCCAAACTCAATGAAGTGCACGGTCAATGTTTGAGCTCTGCCTTTGGTGTCCCTCGGTTGGAGCTCATTAAGCATTCGGGGAATAATAATTCTGGGACTTGAACTTTGATCTGAGGAATCTGGGAAAGAAAGGGCCGGAAATTGCAGCAGCCTGATTAGCTACCCCAAGTTGATCAACTTTTCTGCCAGATGCAGGCAGAGCTCCCAGAGGCTCCGAGACAATGGTGGGGGTGAGGCAGAGCCGCCGCGGCCGTGTTGTGTCTGCGCTCCCATCACATCCCATTACTGTCTGCCATGCAGATGGCACTTTGAACCACTCCACAGCCAACCAGAGCTTTTGTCCAAAATATCTACTTGGCAAAAAAAAGTAATAATAATTTATTCAAATTTTTTTTAACCTCAAGTGTTTGCTGATTTTTCACACGTTTGCGAGTTGTGTGGTTTCATCACGGCTGGAAATATTGAATTATCTTGAGAAAACCTTTCCCTCAGAGCTTTGCCTGAGCTTTCCTTGAGCCTGAGTCTGAATTTCTGCAAATTTCAGTGGGACAATATGAATTACAGTGAGAAAAACTGGGATAGACTGCATGTGCTGGAGTTTTACATGAGCAGCACTTTACTCCCCGGGAGGAAATTTAGATTGGGGTATAAAACCTGAAGTTCTTACATTTGGAACAAGGCAGGGGTTGCCATGTATTTCCATTTCCCCCAAAAATATCAGGAGAATCTCAGCTAGAATTCAAGCACGTGTTGTGACAACCCAGCCTCGATGAGGAACCAGCTTTGGAGCTCTGCTGTGTCTGACTGGGGATTTTCTGACCTTTGGCGACTGAAAACTCCCGGCTGTAACTGAGACAGGAGTGGAATGAAGCTGCTGCTCCCAGAGCAGAGCTGGGACTCGGATATCTTCCTCCTTGGAAAGGAGATGTCCCTGCTGCCGCTAGAATACCTCGATAATGCTGCAATACCGACCCCTCCGTGGCTGGAAAATCTTCCCGACTGTTGTTGCTTTTCCTCAGAACTTTGTACGCTCTCAGTTTCTGTCAAGAGACGCATCAAATGCCTACCTCGATATCCAAGGGAAATAAATATCCACAAGCTTAGTGCCATGTTTCTGGATGCTTGGCCAGCTGGCAAAGCAGGAACGGGATGTGGAGCTTTTCCAGAAGGGCTTCTGATGAAGACAATTTTTTTTTTTTTTCTTGTTCCTGCTAGAAATCAAATACTAAATATTGTAGTTGAAAACCCAAATGATTTAGGTTCCAGCAATAAGACATCCTGGTGCCTTGTGACTGCAGTGCTGTTTGATCCCTCTTTGGTCCCTCTCACTGTCTCAGGCTCGGGGGTGATGCCTGGTCCATCGCATGGAAATGCACTCAGGATGTTTTCCAGGAGGAAAATCGCCGTCAGAGCAAATAATATCGTTTGAAAGAAAGTTTCCTTTTCAAATGAAAAAACGTAATGCGATTTTGGCAGGCTCCCATCTGCCTCCCGTTGCAGACACTCCGTGTTGTGGTTGTGTGTAGCATCAGGAACTGTCTTTAATGTGATTTTGGAAATTCTGTGTTGAGTGGCTGGGTCTCAGTTTTCATGGTGGAGAGGTGTCTCCCTGTCAGAGCGCCAAACATTCTGTCAGATTCCATGTTTTCTGTCCCTATATAAAGCTGAGCTTTGGTTCCAGGCTCGGTGACGGAGGAAGCTGACACTATTCCAACATGTTGTTCATATCCTGAAGTCTTTTAATTTCCCCTGGCTGCTGTTGCAGCAGCACCATTTCACTGAATAAATTAATCACAACCTCAGATTTGTTGAATACGAAGCCTCAAAACCCAGGTTCCACTTGTGACTTGGAGAAAGCTGTTCCAGTGGGGTGCTCTGGCATTATTTTTCCCCCCTCCATGGGTGAAACCGTTACAAGAACCTCTGCTTTTGTTGCTAGAAAAAGTGGCTTCCTGCGATATAAAGCAATTTTTTCAAATAGGAAACATATGGCTGGTCCCTAACAACAAAGTAATATTCAGGTGCTGATGGCATATGCCTCCAGTCCTGTTACAGGAAGCGATCTTGGAAATCTGGTGGCAGAGGCTTATCCACGCTAATTTTCAGGAAGTGGGGTGGGGGGATGGAATCTGAACCCGATATCAGAAATAAATACATTTACATTTTTAATTTTGCTGGCGGTTCTTTGCCGTCCCTGCTTTAGGGGTCTCAGCTGTGCATGCCCTGGTAGCCGTAACAAACAAATTCTGCGTGAGGGCTGGGCTGCTCTGTTTAATACCCATCTGAGGAATAAAAAAACCCCATCATTTCATCATGAGAGCCCCTCTCAGAGCTTGGTGTCTCACAGGAGGAGCGACAGGAAAAGGGGAAATGGCTCCAAACAGAAATAAGGAGGTTTGGGTTGGATAATGGAGGGAAAAAAATCTTTGCTGTGGGTGTGGTGAGGCCTTGGCACCGGCTGCCCAGAGAAGTTGTGGCTGCCCCATCCCTGGAAGTGTTCCCTGCTTCTTCCATGGCTTTTTGGGAGCTCCAAGAGCTGCTGGGGTCTTTATTCTTTCTGAGTTATGTTGCTTTCGTTGTGGTTCTCAACCTTACAACAGCCAAGGCTTGGACTGAACCGTAGCTGGGGATATTTTTATCCTCCACTGCTGGAATTTTTACTTCTAATAATTAATAATATTTACCTTTCTTTCCTTTGGGAGCCCAACTTTTCTTTCCCCTGGGTTCTGGCTGAAAACTTGAATTTTTACTTAATAATTGAAGTGTTGTTCATCATAGCCCAAATATTCAGGTCGCTTCTCAGCTTGAGCTTGGGTTGGGCTCGCAGCCCAAAGTGAAGTTGGTCAGCAGGAGCTGATGGAGATCTGGGGATTTGCAGTCCCAAAGAGATGTGCCAGACAAACCAGGGACGTGTGGAGTCAGCCCCACCGGTGTGGGAATCCCATGCCTTTGGTGCCAAGCCACCAAACTTCACTGGGGCTTTATCTTCCTCCACAGAACCTTGCATTTAGGGTTGTTCAGAGTGCTGCAAACCCCCCTTTCCCCCATCCTTGCCTTCATTATTGCTCAGTTACCCAATTAGTGCTCTCACACCTGCAGCTTCTTCATCTACAAACATGCCATGGCTTTAACCCTTTGCAGAGTCACAGCTGGAGAAATGTCAGGAGGGGGGGAAAAAATCTCTGGATTTGGAGTGACTTTTATGTCAGGAAGGGACGTTTGAGTTGGTTTTATCCCCATCTTTCAGGAGCTGACACCAGGAGTGATTTTTTTTTTGGGGCAGTGAGCTCTGAGGAGGCAAATGGTTTTGACTTCCAGCATCAGGAAATAAATAGACAAGCAAGAATGCCAAGGTTTCCTAGTGGGGATCCTGAATCCTGTAGGAATCTTCTGCAGAGCTGCAGCGAGTTGCAAAGAGACACAACAGCTCGGCAGGATTGATTAAGTGCCTGCAACTCTGCGTCTAAGATAGTGCTGTAATAAAAGTGACAAATGGGGGAGAAGAGTGTGGCTGCTGGAAACTTAGCGTGGCTGAAGGAAAAAAATGCACAGGGTAATTTATTGGCAATGAAGAACCACCAGCAGGAGAGAGGGAACCTAATTCAGCCCGATTAATTAGGTATGGGACTGAAACCTTGGTCTTGCACAGCTCCAGCCACCGAGTCACTGCGGCTCTCCGAGGACCCTGACTGCAAAACCTTGAAATGAATTTTAATTGTTGGTTGAAGTCCCTGCCAGAACAAGAACCAGGAAAACCCCTCTGGATAGACCTCGGGTGGGGGAATGCCACCATTATCAGCAGCTTCCAGAGGCTTCACCTGGGTGTTGTTCTGCGTGCCCAGAGTTATTTTATCACTGGGGTTTTAAAGAGTTCGTGCTGTTTGAAAGGATGGAGTGGGGTGGCACAGCCTTGTCCCGCTTTGTCACTCTGTCATCTCCACAGGTCCCTTCCAACCTCAGCTCTTCTGCGATTCTGTGCCCACCCAGACCCTCAGCAGCACCCCAAGAGCTGCAGGTGGTTGAACACCCACCCTCCTCTCCCCAGCCCCATAAACGCAGCACCCTGCTGCCGACAGAGAAATCTGGGGTCGTTCCCCAGGTGATTTTCCCTTCACCCCAACCTTAGGAAGCACTAAATCCGTATGGGTGCGGTGGGATGGGGAGGGGGAAACAGCAACGCCTTCCAGAAAAAAAGAGATTCGGAGGGATAAAGCACAAAGAAGATGTTTTTGTGGGGCTGGGTGAGGCTGCTGTGCACAGAAGGGATCCCAGCGCGCTGATAAAAGGATAATTTCATGTGATGTCATTCCCAGCACTCCACTGAGGCTCCGGGCAAAGCCGGTGTGGTCAGCTTGGGGCTGGGGAGGAGGAGGAGGAGGGCATCCCAGAAGGGGAATGTTTTTACAAATAAAGGAACAACACCACAAAACCCCCGCTCAGGCTCTTCCTGCCCTGCTCCGCCGGCAGTGCCAGGGTTCGTGTGGGCAATCTCGCAGAGAGCCGGGAGCTTGTCCTACAAAAATGATTTGTTGGAGAAGTCCAGCCGGAGCTGGGAGCAGGGGGAGGTGGATGCGAGGAGCCGGGG
>VXBT01007291.1:129442-150152 GCA_013400235.1 Oriolus oriolus | reverse complement strand
AAAAGGCAAGCAGCCTCTACCTCTCTCTTCTAATTCCCAGACAAAGGAAGCTGAAGCAGACACCCCAGACAATGGATAGTCCTGTCTGCCTTAAGCATTTGCCTTTCTCAGCAGTTAAGGTTAGGGAAAAAAAAAAAAAAGAAAAACCAACCAGAAAACCCTAATTGAAGGAATGAATTAAAAAGATGACCCCGGAAAACGTGGCAGCCTTTTTATTTGATGAGGAATCAAGTTCACAGTGTGTCAGCAGAGGTGCTGCGGTCCGGGCTTTTATTTGTTTCCTGGCAATAAGAACATTCCTTTTCAGCCTGATATCATCCTCTCATCTTCTCCCTCCCTCTTTCTATCCCTCTCTTCCTCGTCTCGCATCCTTTTTCCTTCCTCCCTTTTTTCTCCCTCACCCCCTCGCCCTTTTTTCTCTTCGCTTGCCAGTTCAGGCATTCTCACATACATTACCCCTTCCTTTCATCTCCGGGATGACCTGAAATGACCTTTTGCCTGGCACTAGACGTGACTTAACTGATAATAGCAGATACTTGGGGGCCTCAAGCGGTGGCTTGTCTCGGCACGTAGAGGGAGGGGAAAGAAAGAAGAAGAAGAAGAAGAAAAAAATCCCTATTTTTTTTTTTTTCCTAGGGAAAGCACGGGTTTCTCTTTGTAGCAGCATTTCCTGCGAGGTAGCAATTAATGACACTTTGTGCTGCTCGTTGCCCGTGAGATAAAATCCTTCAAAAGCTTCCCCGCGAGTGTCGAGCCCGAAGCTGTTGAGGAGCAGAAGGAGGGGGAGAGAAATCTGTCTGCAAGTGGTTAAAAACTCCACAGCAGCATTTTGATGCCACTGGCTACTGGTGCTCTGCATTGCGTCTTCCCCGTCTTTGTGCTCCAAATACTTGTTGGAACAGCACAAATGTCCTTCTGTCTCCAATAATCGCCACTTTTAGGTGACTAATCTGGGCAAAAGGTTATTATTTGGCTTCTTAATGTCCCTTGAAGCCATCGCGGCAGAGATAAGATTGCAGCCAGCCCCGCTGGGGCTCTGATTTTTTAATTTTCACTATTTATTTGGATACTCGGTGAGGCTGGGTGAGTTACCACAGCAACGACTCTGAGTCTTGAACATGAAAGGGCTCTTATTGTGCCATGTGGTGCCTCAGAGATACAGAGAAAGAAGGAGGCGGGGAGGAGAATTCCTCTTTAGGGAAACAATGGCCAGACATTATGTGAACTTTTGGGGCTTTATAATAAAGTTTGAAGCGGGGAGGGGGGGGAAAGGAGCTACGACAGTCTGCAGTGAAAATAAAATGTGCTGACTTACAGAAGTTTGGGAAGAGAGGTGGATGTGTTTATGGAAATATTAATTAATTAAGTGGGAAGTAAAAGCTTAATCTGTATATTTGTATTTAGTTCTTTTCTCTGGCAGATCATTCAGCCCGGGCAGATCAGAGGTCAGGGGCAGAACCCAAGGTGCATTTGAAAAAAAAAAAAAGTTATTTAATTTTATTTTTTTAATCTTTGTTCTGTCTTTCCACGAGAAAGAGAGAAAGGGAGAGGGGTGGCTGTTAGAACGTTGAGAAAGGTACCAGAGGGCAGCCTGGTTTTCATTGTCCCGAATAACAGAGCGACTGCAGCTCCAGACAATGGCAGAGCGTGGATAACGGGGTTACCAAAGGGTGCAGAGCAGTGAATGGCTGCGTGTGGGAGCAGCTTTGGTGCAGGGGAGCTCATTAGTTCCGATTTTCTGCTGCCTTGGCTGGACCCGGTGCCGCTCCCGTGTCCCTGGGCCGGGTCCCCGTGTCCCAGAGGGGTTTATTCGCTCCTGTGCTGAGCCCCGGGCTTGGCTTTACCCTCCCTGTGGGGCCAGCTCAGGGTGTCCCTGCTCCCTGGCACGCTTCCCACCCACCTTGTGGAAAACTGGGTGCAAAAGTATCCCCAAATACCCCGGCATCAATGCGAGCTCCAGGGTGGCAGCGTTCAGTGTGGGTTAACATCCCTCCCCAGCTGCTGTGGCTCCGCAGAACTCAGGAGTTCTGGCACCCAGAACTCAGGGCTCACCCATTTCCTTCCCAAACACCCATCTGTAAGTCAAGCTGGATTCTTTTCTTCCAGCTCCAGAGTTTGGGGTGAGGGCAGAGAGGGGGGAATGTGTGGTGGGGGAGCAGGGATGGAGCTGCTGGAGGTGAGAACTCTGCTGCTTCAGCTTCCAGGGCTCAGCCTGAGGTGGCAGGGAGGTGTTGTCCATTCTGCTGTGGTTTTCCAGGACGTGATGGTGCTGGACAATCCCCAAAACTCCCTGGACAATCCCCAAAACTCCGTGTGAAACTCACCCACATCTTCCATGCTTGGGTATTGTTAATTTGGGGTGATCCTGCAGCTTGCCCTGTAATTTCCACGCTTCAGTCATCACAACTGAGCAAAGTTCTTGGAGTTCCCCTAAAATTTCAGGGAAATGTCACTTTTTGACAAAGGAAAAGGGATTTCACTGGGAGTCAGCATTGCTCCAGCGACTTTGAAAGAACCCTGAGTCATTTCTCCAGTGCTTCCCATTCCTCTCTGCCCTGTGGCGTGCAAATCTTGGTGTATTAATTGTCAGTAAATTAAAATCAGACGTAAAGAAACAAAAATATGGCTGAGTTTATATGATGGGAGTAACTCTCTGTGGAGTCTCTGGAATGTTTAATCTCATCAGCTGGTTCCAGGTTTGTCCATGTTTTGTGGACACACTGAATATTTGCTGGCCTGGAATATTTTTATACTGAAATTCTTCTTCCCCACCACTGCAGTGCAGTTCAGGAACTTTAAATTTCGGCTGATATTATGCAACTCCTTAGGATTCCTTCCCCTCTCAGCACAAGTTCAAACCCTTTTCTTAATTAATTACCTGGGTTCCCAGCTCTTCTTTTAAGAAGCCCGTTGCTAAATTGAGTGAAGTGGATTAAATTACTGTTGCAGGTGGAGAACAAGGCCAATCACGGTTTATTGCCTGGAAAGCATCGCTGCCTGAAGTGAGGATGATTGTACATTCCCGAGGATGTGCGAGTGTCAGCTGTCTAAATGTCTCCACAGCATAAAACATTCCTGGTTCCTTTCCTTTACGGGATTCCTGGAAGTTGAGCTGAGATCTGTCAGGATAATACTGGCACTAAACCTCCCTCTAATTCTCCAGCTACACGTGAGCGTGAGATTAAGGGAAGAAAGTTGGGTTAAATTTCTAATCTCTCTATCGATAAGAAAAAAGGATGCGGTGGAGAAGTGATTTGGCTTTGATGGCTGAGGAAAAATGGGTCAGAAGCAGCATTTTCCTGACTGTTCCTATGCTGGTGACACTTTAAATATGTTGTCATCATCTTGGTCTTCCCTGTGGCTGGACCCAAGGCCTCATCCAGTCACCAAAATCCTGGAGTTTCCTGCCCTTGTCTTGGCACAGCTTCCTCTGAACACCTGAAGGCAGCCAAGAGGGAACATTGAATAGAAAGTGGAGCTGAGGCCACTCCAAAACCTCCCAATCTGGTTTTAATTCTGTGTTTGCAGAGTGTCTCTCGCAGCAGGACTACAGACACTGTGCAAGAGGAATAATAACAGCGTATAGGGCATGGCAGAAATGGTTTTAAGCAATAAACTGGCCTTTTTTACTCAAAAGATGTGGATGTGGCAGCTTGAGGACACGGTTTAGTGGTGGGCTCAGCAGTGCTGGGTTAAGGGTTGGACTGGATGATCTTGGAAATCGATCATTTTCGATCTAAATGGTTTTATGATTTAACACAGAAAGGCTTCTGTGCAAATGTACACACGAACTCCTCGTACACGGGCTTTACAAATGGAGAAATAAAGAAAGGAATGAAAGGACGGAAAGGGGCAGGAGCAGAGTCCCAGCGAACTGACAGGAGCCCACAAAAACCCTGCAGCTCACTTCTTTCCTGCTGTGGAACCCCCTCCACGCTCTGAGATGTGGAAGCTCATTCCATATCAGCCACCCAACAGTTGTTTCCTCTTTAATCAATTGCTTAACTCCTGCGAGTTAAAAACACCAGCGACCCAGGGTTTAGATAAGCTTGGGTTGTTAGGAAATCTCTGCAGAAACTGTGGAGTAAATCAAGCATGTGGAAATGGCTGTTAAAAGCATTTGTATTGCTCAGTAATTTGAAAATGGAGAAACACGAGAAGGAAGTGATGTCCACGGCGAGTTGGAGGGGTTTGTGCATCTCAGGAGACGCGAGCTGGAAACTGGAGCGTTGCTTAAGAGTTCTGACCCATGAAAAGTTGTGTCTCCTTCCAGCTGGCAGGAGGACAGCAGCAACCGTGGGAGTGCTGGCCCTGCCTTGCTGAGTTCCGCAGCTTTTGAGAGAGAAAGGAGAGGAAAAGCTTTGAAGCCTCTGCCTCTCCCCTTCCTGCCTGGTCCTGCTGCACGGGATGCGATGTGGAGTGCGAGTGGTGCTGGAAGTTGGGATTCCTGATGGATGCTCCCGTCATTTCCATTCATTCCCACCCACAGCCTTGAGCACAGGACTGCAAACCCTCATCTCCGAGTGGGAGCAGGGGGTTTGGGGAGTTAGAAAGTGAAGGCTCCTCTGGAATACAGGAGCTCCCGACTGGACTGGTCCCGTTCCCAGCAGAGCTGCTGGGGCTTGGCTTAGCAAGGCCAGGATGCGAGAACAGCCAATCCAGCAGCTTGGGTGAGGGGCAGGCAGCCAGGCTGAGCATTCCCGGGGCTGGAGAATCATCCTCACGTGCCTTAAGGAACCAGCTGAGGCTGGGAAGTGTTTGGGGAGCAGGATGGGATCTGCAAACTGCAGGTCCAACCTCAGAGCAAAACTTGGGCTGGAGCCAAGAGCTCTGCGTCCCTCTGAGCCGCGTGAAACACGGGGACACTGGTGAGACAGGGGCATTCACATGCCAGGAGGCTCCTTTGGGAATTATTTCCCCCTGGAAGCTGCAAACAGAAGGAAGATAAGCTGAGAATAAAGAAGGAAAGCAGAGATTTATCCCTGAGTTTGTTTTTCTTTATTTTATTTAGGAATTATTTGCCATGAGAGGCTCTGGTTGGAGCTGACTCTGTGCTCTGCAGAAGAGATTTGAAAGGTCACTCATCCAGGGACAGGAAATGGGACTCTGGAGCCGAGTGCCGACGCTCCCTCGTGAGGGGGAATGCAGGTGCCGGTCCCTGCTCCAGGCACTTTCTCTTGGATTGTCCCATGGCTGTTTAATGCAAAGTAAAAAGATTAATTGTTGAATTAAGCCTGTAGTGTTTCCAAATATAGAAGTGATAAATACCTGGCTGTAAAGACACTGCGTTTAAAATATGCATTCGCTCTTTACTATGAATTTCTGCTGAAGTTCATAACAGAAATCTGTTTTCAGCCCCACTTTGCAACTTGTTTTTGCTTTCTTTGACACGTTTTCTCTGTCTGAGGTACCCGAAGTGCTTTGATGGCTCAGCAGAGAGGTAAATTCAGCATCTCCTTGTATGTGGGACAGGAATGGCAGAGCACCATCCACTGCTCCTGCTCTGTTCAAACTGCATCTTAAAGAGCTGGGCTTTTCCTCCTGATGCATAGGTTATATTAATTAATGATTTTAATTTAATTGCATAAATTCCTTGCGTGCTGGCAGAAGAATAGGCCTCCAGCAGAAGCACGTGAAGCAGTCTGGAGTGGTTTTTCCTCTCCTTCTCCGGGTATTAGTATTTGTTTCTCTAAACCTTGTTTGTATGTAATTGTTTGTTTAAATGTCAAAAAAAAAGCTACGAACACTTTACCACGAGGTGTAGCACTCGACAGCAAGAGTTTTAGTCCTGCTGACTCTTTTACAACGACGGGTTTGTGGCAGGAATGCATCTGAGAGTGGTTTCCAAGTAAATACCAGGCAAAGTTCTGCTTGATGGAGATGTTGTGGGTATTTACTGCATTTGCCTCTGTAACAAATGAAAAGCTTTCACCTCCCTGGTAGGCACTGAGGTAGTTATTCCAAGCTCTGTGGTGGAGCTGGGTGAATTCACCCAGACACCTTAAAAACTTTAAAATCACTGAAAGAGCTCATCAAAAACTTGAAAAACCAAGTATTCTGTGTGGTGCACAGTTAGGGGGGTGATGCAGCGACAGAGACAACAGCATCTGCAGGACAAGGGACTTTTAAATTCATGGGACATAAGACAAACATCCCCTGACACTCGCTCTGACCCTGCAAACTACTTAAATAGGATAAGCCAAGTTACCAACAGGCAAAGAAAGGAGAAAGGAGATATTGAGAAGAAAGGAGAGTTCTTGGAATAAATCAGCGATGAGGCAGTGGCTTGAAAAGGCAGGGAGTTGTGTATTTGATGGAAAAAATCCCCAAGAAAGAGTAGATGCATTCAGGTGAGAGTTAAAAATCACTTGGTGTAAGCTAAAGCTGTTTGGGAATTTCTGGATATAGAAATTTCCACAGTGAAGTGTCAATATATCCAAAATCGAAGCATTCATCTCAGTTTTAATGATATTTTCCGTGAGCTCGTTCAGGTGGGATGATAAGGAATCCTGCTTTCTTTTCCTCTTGTCAATAAAATACTGTCACACCATGCCAAGGTTGTTCAAATTAGGGTGGTCTCGTTTAAAATGCTCCATTCTGGGAGCAGCTTGGCTCGTGGGGGTGCTGGGTGGCTCCTGCGGAGCTACAGGACTTGGGGACCCCCTAAATCTCAGCTATTCCTTGGGGGAAAGCTGTTGACTCCCACATTGTCCCAAATCTTTGCAAAGTGCTTTAGGAACCCCTAGCAAAGGCGAGGTTTTATAACCCTGAGGGTGTGGGAACTTCAGCGACATCTCACTCAAAAATCAAACGCTGCTCTGGCTCCGTTACTGCAAATCTCCAAAATGAAGGGAGGAAATGACCCTGCACCTTCCCCCGCTGGACTGTGAGGAGTTAAACACCGTGGTGCACACAGAAATGCAGTAGGAAATCCAGAGGGAGAGCTCAGCAGTTCTCCCAGCGCTGCAGAACTTGCTTTAGAAGCCCTTTCCGCCGCTCCCACCTCGCAGCCCTGCGCACGCTGGCAGCGAGGGCTCCTTTTGTTGCGGAGCCAAAGCTGAACTCGCCAGCGACTTGGGGTGGAAAAACTGAAGTGGATCCACTCGATTTATGGGGGTGATGAGCTTCCTGCAAGGAGCTCTTGGGGCTGGGGTTTAAGGCGGGCTGTGCCGACTCTCAGCCCGGGGAGGTGATGAAGGACGTGGGTATTATTGCCTTCTTTATGCCCCAGCTCTGTCGTGGTGCCCACGGACAGCTGGCATTTTCCTCTCACAGCCCTGCCCGTGCTGCCAGCTCCTGGGAAGTGCAAAGTCTCGAGGTTTGCATTGGGGGAATTCCGGGCTGATGTCCGAATTCTGGCCAGCCGCGGCGTAGGGCGCTTAATTTGGGTTGGGAAAGTCCATCAGAGAAGTGAGCAGTCGCCTTTCAAAGAAATCTGCCAGCTTTGCTAAGGCTGTAGGATCAAGGAGGCCAGAAAACCAAACTCCTGACCTGCTCTGGGGTTTGTAAAGCTGGTCGGATTTAGGGTCCAGCCTCATTCCTGTGCCACTGTGATGGCTGAAAAGTGCTGCATTTTGCTGCTCCTGGCGGTTGTTTTCTGCTCTAAACTCCACGTTCAGCTCTGATATTCTCTGCACCACGTTCTGCTCAGCTGAGGCATCTCTACCAGGCTGGGATTAGGCACCAGAAAAGTCTTTAATAATGTAGGGATTGATACCCAGCAAGTCCTTTTATGCTGGCAAAAACACATCCAACCCACTCAGTGCAATAAAATGGCTTTTAGCTCTACTTGATCAGAAGCAAAACCCTAAACCTTGTTGCCTTACACCAGAAATTACGAACAAATCTTGATTTTCCCCCCCTCTTTTTGTTATTCTTTTCTTCCCTTCTCTTTTAAAGTATCATGTCTTACTGAAGCCGAGCTGTTTTCAGCAGCACAAATGATGCAGCTCAGCTCCTTCAGAAGAATTGCACTTCAACATCTCTCCACAAGTATTTATCACATGTACCTGTGCACACAAAACATTTAGCCTTGAGACAGCTCTCTCCTGAGAGAGGAGATAGATTAAATTCCCTGAGCTCAACGCTGCTGCTTGTGCAGTTTGTCTTTTTCTCCTCCTTCCACCAACTTTATTTTGCCTGGAATATAAAACCAGAGGTTGTCACAGGGAAATGCCCGCTGCCATTTATTACCTTCCAATAAGATGCTGAAAAAAATCATCGTTAATCTAATTTGTTAAACTGAGTTGGATCCCCTGGAATTTTGTGGCTGTGGCTGCATCTTTCCTGCATTATTTGCTGTGTCAGCTTTATCACAGCAACCTTTGATTCCTTTTAATCAGGGCATGGGAAGTGCCTTGCCCAAAGTTGTGTGGAAGATCAGGGGGTGGTGGTACAGCCTTGGGAACTGCTGTGCTTCCTGCTCTGTCCTTGCACCACCTTCAAAGTTAAACTTTCTTGTAATTTAACATTTAACACGTCTGGATTACCTGCTGCACGCTGGAGAACGTGCCAGCTACGTTTAGTGTTCCATCAAATTAATGCAGTAAATCCTTCTCTATTTTAGGAGGTCTCAAAGTTGGAAGGCATACATAAATATAGATATAAACATAGATGTAAATATAAATATATAGTTAGTTTGGTAAATTTTTGTACACATCACACACTTCCACTCGGTTTCTCCCCGGTGATTCTGGCTACTGGGGGTTTGACCAAAGGATATCTTTAGCAGGATATGCAACCCTAATTTCCTTAACTGAATTCCCAACAGGAACAGCCCCTTCGAGGCAGACTCAGCTTTGCCTCTGCTACCAGCTCTGAAGGTCCCTCCTTGGCATCCTTGGCTCCCTTATCTGGTCCAGGGACAGGATCTGCTGGAGGCTGCTCCCTTGGGGACATCTGGGGACACACCTGAGTGAGCTCCTCCATTTGTCCATAGGAATGAGGTCTCCTGGGTCACTTTTTCCCTCAGCACAAGGTTGGAAGAAGCTTTGCTAGAGCAGCAGGGCCAGCTCCACGCACCACAATGGGCTCCAAAAGTCACCCCAGTTACATCCCAGCCCCAAACACCCAGAGCCTCTCCCGGGGCTGTTAAACGAGCCTGGAAAAGCCAGGATGTTTCTCCAGACGCTCGCAGGCAGAACATGCTTTTTGCAGTTCCAGCAGGAGCCCAACTCCCGCTGAAAACCAAGAGATTTGAGGCTTCTGAGTCACTGAAAGCCTTTTGAAAAGCTCTAATGCGGCCAAGAGCGAACATGACAGTTCAGAGGACCAGAAATCGAGCCCCACCCTTCAGAGCCTTGCTTTAATTTGTCCTTTCCCACCAAGAATGGCAGGATGGATGGGTCTGAGCGCCGGGAACAATGGGGATGCAGACAGCATTCCTGGGGAAATCCAGTTTTTTCCCCTCTGCGGTGCTTCCAGTGGCCACGAGGAAGCACGGCCAGGTAGGGCCGCGCTGGCACGGGCGGCAGTGCCTGCTGCTTGCATATGGTGGAAAAATCGGGATGCGTCTCCAATCCCTCCGGGCAGAGAAGATGCTGTAAATAGCATGGCCACGTTTCAAGCTCTCGCAGCACAACGGGAAGCAATCCAGGCTTTTCTGGTGTCAGGAAGGAGAGCAGGAACGCGTTTTATGCGTCCCCGGGGGGAAAAGAGGGAGGCAAAGCTGTCCCAGCTGGAGCTGTTGGCTCTGGGAGGGGCGGGGGGTTGGCACTCGGCGTCTGAAGGAACAATGGTCCCCTCCTGGATGCGGTGCCCGTGCTTGGTGGGCTCTGTCTCACCCCGGGCAGCGCTGATGCCGCGCCAGAGCCCGTTCCAGGTCTGTGCCCCGGGGCACAGCTCTGCTGGTTCAACAGAACTCGTGGGCAGCAGCCCCAGCCCCGAGCAGCTCCCCTGGCCAAAGCTTGTGCTGCTTCCTGGGGGCTTTTCACTCAGCCAGGCCTGCCCCAGCCCCGCTCCTGACTCACGGGTGCCTGGAGGAGGCTGTGTTCTCCTCTCACTGCTGATAGCAGTCCATCTAAGAGCTCCTAGACATGGGATATTGCCCTTCTGTCCTGCTCTTTTCCATCCTGCCCAACTTTCTGCCATTTATGGCAGAGCCTGAAGGGTGTTTAAGCACCTCGGTCATTGAATGGAGTTACCTGGTGTGGAGCAACCTGGAGTTACCACTCCCAGCTCAGAGTTACAGGTAGGACTGATCCCAGTTTGAAATGAAATCACTCTCAGAACCATGTAATTTGCGTGTCAGAAGAGAATATATATATCTCTATATATATTTAATATATAAGAAATACATTTATTTTCAGATGGAGATATAAAGATATTTCTGAGCTCATTTTGAGGTGCAGCCACCATAACTTTGGCATCCAGTGGTCCATGTAGTTTCCCCTTCATAACTCAGAGAAGAGTTTTGTGGCCTCAGATGGCCTGGATGATTTTCCTTCCAGCAGGAAAACGGGAGGGAGCATGTTTTCCACTTGGACACGGGACCCGTCTGAGAGCTGGGCCAGCGCTGTGCTAAATAAATCATCGTGCCAGGCGCTCCTGGGTAATTAGGCATGAAGGGAATCAGCAGTCTGCTCCCCCCGGTGTGACACACACGGCACATTTGCCATGTGCCTACAGCTCCAGGCCCGGGGGATCCACCAGGAAAATGCAGCCGGCAGCCCTGGGGTGCTGGGGAGCTGCGGCAGCGGCCGTGGGAGGGTGGGGTTTGGGATTTGCGAGGGTGGGATGTGGGATTTGCGAGGGTGGGATCCCCAGTTGCAGCTTGGATGTCTCTCCCAGTTCTTGTGCGAGTGGCAGGAGGGCTGGCACGCTTCGGCTCTGGGGTACCCGGGGTCACGTCGTGCTGTGCTCCCAGCCAGGTGCCGCCCCAGTGTCACCCCACAGCGCTCCAAAGGTGCTTCGCTGCTGTGTCCTGCTCCTGGTGGCAATTCAAGCTCAAGGTGTGTCCTGTTCATGCAGCTGGGCTGCAGGAATGGTGATGGGAGGGAGGAATTTCTTCCTCAGAGGGTGGGGAGGCCCTGGCACAGGGTGCCCAGAGAAGCTGTGGCTGCCCCTGGATCCCTGGAAGTGTCCAAGGCCAGGCTGGACGGGGCTGGGAGCACGCTGGGACGGTGGAAGGTGTTGGGACTGGATCATCTTTAAGGTCACTCCCAACCCAAATCATTTCAGGATGCTGTGAACAACTGAGGGACACGAGGATATCTAAAATCACCGCTCTGTGTTTAAGCCTTGGGTCCATCAGTTCAGAGCTTCAGGGTAAATCCTCTCAGTCCCTGTCCCCCTGCTCTCCATGTCTCAGCCTGATGATTTGAGTTCTTGGCACATCCCAGAAAAGCTTCTGAGATCGTCCAGGGGAGATAAAATTCCAATTTAGCTGCCTGTTAGGAAAGTCCCCTGTGAGGGACTTTATGCATCTGAGGGGAACTAGGGACTTTCCTGACCAAAGAAAAGCTTTGGGATGTGAAGTGGAAACAGAAAAGGGAAAAGCTTTTTGGTTACTGCATTTGGGTTTAATTAGCCTGCCATGGCTGCTTCTTCAAACCAGCCCAAAACTTTCTCTGGGGGTTTCCAAAACCTCTTCAAGCTCTGGGCACTGGAAACGCAGCACAGCTTGGTTTTGTCATGTAGGATTGGGACTTTTCCTTTTATGATCCTGAAGGAAACAAGGGAGACCAAGGATGTGTGGGCAAGGAAACGATTTTTTAAAGAAATGACATCACTTGGCTGCATTTAGGGGCAAAGTGATTCTGAACTGTATTAGTGTGAATATATTCCCACCGTGCACTGTCAGAATTTGCAGGCTAAATTGAGTCTATGTTCTCAAGGTCTGGGCCATTTGGACTCCAGAAATTTAATTTCTGTCACGGTTTGTCCTGCTCGCATCAGGACCTGCAGCCCTGTGGAGCCTGGCTTTGCTCAGACACTGAGGTCATGATGGAGTTTTAACCTATTTTAACATTTAGAGGTCTTAGAGTGTGATGTCCCATGCAGTTGTGCCTGGGATTAGTGCTCCTTACCCTGACAATATTATGGCCTGTGTTATTTCATTTTAATTCTTGCACTTGGCTTTTCCCTGAAGGCTCTGACAGAGAAGTCAGGGCCAGCAGAGACTCCAGGACAAAAAGGCTCCATTTCTACTCCTATTGTAGAGGAGAACTGAGACGTGAGAGCGAAGTGGAACCTCCAGGAAAAACTGGAAAGCTTGAAACACAACGAAAAGCTTTAAAAACAACCCATGCAGTTTTGCAGAATTGCTTCTCTTCAGCAATTCCCCGTGAATTTGGGGGGGCCGGGGAGGGGTTGCTGCTGTGCAGGGCTCAGGCACAGCAATGGTGTAAATTGCAAATTGAAGTGCCAAAACCAGTCTGGCCTGTGCAGGTCACTGGAGTAGACACAGCTCTTGCCTGAAAGCATTTGTAATCTAAAACCCCGGCGCTATTCCCACTGGAGGTAATGACAAAACTCCATGTGATTGCAAACGGAACAGGATTAGACCCTAACTAAATAAAAGGAGCTTTTTTTTTTAAGTCACCAGATACTCCTTCCCTATGACAAATTCAAACAGCTTTTGTTCGGGAGTCCAAGAACCGAGTTTAGCCTGGAAAAAAAACCAAAAAAAACCCCCCAAAACTTCTTTCCTCACTTTCAAGCAGGTTTGGAAAGACAAGATTTGAAAGAGAATTCCCATCTGTTATTGGAGCATTTAATCATTCTCTAAAAGCCGGCGCAGTTTTATTTTCTCTGGGGAGCGAGCAGCATTAGCTGAGGCATAAAGCAAACTCCACCAAGTGTAGAAAAAACTCACCCCGATGTCCTGTTTGACAAACTGACCTGCGGGTCACAACCTGAGTTTATTGATCCGTGGGGCCTTGTCTGGGTGCCGGGCATGTTTTCTGGACTTTGGTTTCAGCTGCATTCCTCACTTCTCAAAGAGGGGGTGTGGATTTCTGCTAGGAGTAACCACTGGGAAGGAAGTAATGTTCATTAAGTGTGCAGGCGCTGCGGGACGAAGCATGCTCAGTGCAAAAAAAAAAAAGCTTCGCTCCCGTGCCTGTCAAAGCCCGAGGTTTGAACTCGTTCCAGAATGCCGGATTTACTTTTCAGGAGGAAGCAGTACCTGCCCGGGCTGCGCTTTTCCCTCCCCTCCTCGGAGCAGTGCAAACTGCGCTCTTTTGATGCCGGGTGCCTTCCTGCGAGTGGGAATCTCGCCCTGGAGAAGGAGACAAAACTTTGCTACCTGGGAAGCGAAGACTGCTTAGGTCAGTACGAGGGGGGCGCCGAGGAACTTGGCGAGCAGCCTTTGTGACTTTTGAACTCCCTGTTTCTGCTCTCCTCTCCGTCCCTTCCCATCTTGAGCAGAGCTGAACTTTTTTTTTTGGGGGGGGCGGAAGAAAAAAAAAGTTCAGCAGCTCCCTGCTTGTTCATTCTCTCTGCTGGAGGTAAACTTGGTTTAAGTGAAAACAGCCCGAGTTTGCTGGGAGCTGAGCTTAACTTTTGAAAACTCGACTTGCTGATAGAACAGAGATTTGTTTGCTTTACTTTTTCTTCTCCTTCTTTTTTTTTTTTTTTTTTTTTCCAGTGGTTCCTATAAATGCAATGCTGGGCTTCCAGCGTGTGTTTTAAAAGCCTGTTCCCCCCTTTCTCTCCCCGCCCTCTGCCTTAGAGCTGAAAATGAGACTCGTTCTTGAATAATAAACTCTGTGTTATCAAGCAAATCTTGTGGCTTGTTCATGTGATTGTTCCCAGTCCCAGCATCGATGTTTTTTGCCTTTTAATACGTTTGCCAGTTCTTTCTGGAAAAGGAATTGCAAAACTGTTAGCAGAGAGGTGAGAGAAAGCAATTTTAGTTGATAACTAAATTTTACTTGGTGCCTGAATTTTTAAGCTTTTCAGTTTTTAAGTGCTCTCTACTTTTTGCTTTTAAAAGCATATTTAGGACTCCTGTCTCTTGAGGATTTGAAATATTCCCAACCTCAGAATGGGAAAAGAGAATTTTCCTTCTTTTTGTGCGACTTTGTGCTGCCTAATGGAGATTTTTCTGAACATAGGCCAAATGGCCAAGAAACAAAACGACCACTGAATAAGAAGTGAAATGGACTCAAATAATTAGAAACTGCCTGTAGTTAATGATTGTTTGAAGTGGGTCAGAAACATTTGGCAGCTTCTGGTGTTAAATTTTGTCCTCAGATATACTTGGGAATGGTTATGTGGCTTATCAAAAGATGGGATTTAAGTTTGTATGTTTGAGGAGTGGGTACAGACTTGGATATTTGAACTTTAGAAACTTGAAAGAAATTAGTTAAACACATACAAACACGAAATCCTTGTGTTTAAAAGCTATATATTTTTTACTTGGTTGTTGTAAACCAGGAGTTATCCCTCAGTAGGAAAAAAGGGATAGCAGGTATGATGAATAACTCCTAGATGGAGGATTAGGAGTGGAAAATACCTTTGCAAACTCCACGAGTTTTGCTGCTGCTCACTAAAAACAAAACTCTGCACAACCCCCTGTGTGCAGAGGGGGAGAGCAGGATTGGGTTTTGCTGGGTCTCCGGGTGGATTCCCACTGGGATTACCTGCCTCGTGCCTGGGGAGGGACGGGGAGCAGCCAGGCCAGGCAGAAGGAATCTGCAAATACCCAAAGCTGGAGCTCTCTTGATCTTTCCCCACGTTCACCCCCTGAGATCCAGCAGAGTTTTTGATGAGGGAAAGGCTGGGGAAATGTCTTTGCCTTTTGATTTGGGGGCCTGGTGGGGATCGTGGTGCTGCAGATGGACACGGTGTGGCCACAGGGCTCTCTCCCCCCTGGACATTCCAGCCCTCCATTTCCTGGGAAATGGGGAGGGTCTTTTGCCAGGCACTTTGCATATTTATGGGAGAAAAAAATGCCTTGTGCTTTGAGAGATAAATAAACCCAGGCTGCAAGGCTGCACGTCCTCATCTGAGTTTTGAACACGGGACTTTTGGTGCCCCAGATTTATCCCAGCTCCGGTGGCAGTGGAAAAGCAAAGCATTGTCCTCATCCAGGCACAAACAACGTGGCCTCCCCCATTGTTCCTTTGCAGGTATCCAAGTTGCAGAATCCAGTTTTGTATAAACCCACTTCACGTGTAAAGTTATAATTTAGGACAGGAAATGCTTTGGGATTATTTCACTTCCCTTCCTAGGGTTGAGATTTTGCAGTTTGTAGGTTTGCAGGAGTTGGAAGTGGAAAACAACTCTTAGTGCGTGAAGGCCAGGCTTTCACCTGAGATATGGAACAGTCACATCCATTAAATGAGTATCAGCCAGATTTTGGCCAATAAACCATTCAGTCTCCTGTCCTCCTTTGTTTTCATCCTTAAATGCAGATTATTTCTTCCTCCACCTACCCAGGTATTCCCGAGGCAAGTCTGCTCCTGTTCGTTGGTTGCATTTAAATCCTTCTTTATTTCTAAAACAAGGGAGGGGAACTCCACAGTTCCTGGAAAGGCCCAGGTCTTTCTAAGGTTTATTTATCATTTTTAAGGTTTAATTTACCATTTCTAAGCTTTCATTTACCTCCAGAGTGGAGCAAGCCATTGCCAGTATGTGTAACTTCATTTTCTAGCTCTCATTTTTGTGCCGAATCCTGGTTTTTTTAACGATTTAAATAGGAAAAAAAACTTAATGTGCCTCTCCAAAGTTCCATGTATGATTTTGCTCCTTGAAATGGAGATGTCTCCGTCTGGATCCGGCCACAATCAACAGGCAGAGCTGAAATTTGGATGGAGGAAGCAGGAGGAGAGGAATGGGCTGGATTCCCATCACCTTGAACTGCGAGGCTGCTCCTGCCTTGGGGTGAGCAGAGCAGGACTCTGGTGCTCTTGGAATTCTGGAGCGCTTCAGGCAGCTCCCAGTGCTCACAAATCCTTTTTGTTTGGAAGATGGGGATTGCTCAGAGCATTTTGAGGATCAGGACGCCAAGATCCATCTGAAACTCCCTGGCTAAATCCCTTGGAAAAGGGAGCCAGCTGGGATGAGGGGAACAGCTCCCATGTGGGTGTATCTGTGATGGGTCATTCGTGACCCACAGATGCTGAACGTGCTCTGTGCAGACAGAGGTCCCTGTGGTTGCTGGGATGTTCTCCAAGGGACAGGACTTTCTGTTGTGTGGAGCACAGGGAAGCGTAAAACAAGGGATGATTTATTTTTGAGGAAGCTGCACTAGATGAGGACACAGAATCTCTTTGGAGGAGGCAATAATAACTCTGTTTTTCCATTTGTTGCGTAGAAGTGCAAAGCAAAACCTGCAAATGGTGCCCCAGGCAGTGTTTGAGGTATCTCAGGCTGAAATGTGCATTATCATCACCCTCACCCTCGAGAAGAAGCGAGGCACAGCAGGGCAAGTCACTGGAGGCTCTTCTGCCTGATGTTTGGCCAGGATCACGTGCCTCAAAACACTCTTGGGAACATCTAGAGTGTGCTTCTTTCCCCACCTTCCCTGTCCCCAGGACGAGCACATGGAAGTTGCTGCAGGGAATGAGCCACGGAGGAGTTGGAAACCTCTGGTCTGGCTAAAAACATTTTTACAAGTTCATGAGAAACCCTTTTCCCTCAAGGCGTTGAATTTACCCCCGTTTTTCCTAAAAGGCAAAGAGGCGTTGCAGGTGTTGCTGCATCATTTGAGGCAGGGGGACAGTGACTGTGAGCAAATCCCTGGTGTTAATGGTGAATTCCTCCCTTTATTTTTGCAGGTAGCAGTGGAAATGAAAGCAGTTCTATTTCCCACATTGCTCGCAGGCTCCACAAGTGTAAGTACAAATACAATTTGTTTTGCCATGGGTGCAAGCGTGAGTCTGAGGATCAAACACAAGACACGTGTCAGTGTTGTGTGGGGTTTTTAAAAAAGCAAACAAACAAGGAGGTCAGGGGAAAGTTACTTATTTGGCGTTTTCCTGCTGGCTTTGCAGAAAATCAGGATTCATTTGGGTTTAGATCCAGCTGCATTTGGGCCAAAGTTGTCTCAGGAGAAGTCTGGGAGGGACAGGAGAGGAAAAAAGCTTTTAGCTCTGTCTATTGAGAAACCTCCTGGGTAGCAATTTCAGAAACTCCTGCGGGACTCAGAAGTTTAACTCCTATTTTTAGAAGTATTTGTGGGAGCTTAAATCAGGCTTTAAAGCTTTTAGGAACCTGGAAAGGCAGGTGGGAACCCCGTGGGATCTGTGAAGTGTCTGAACAGGTTCTGAGCCTCACTCTCAGAGTTAATACTTAACTCACCATAGGGACATTAGCAAAACCCACTTGACTCCTGCATCAATCTTCCCATATCCAAATCCTTATAAATCTTCTATCTCCTCATTTCAGAGGAGCTGGGATTCAGAAGTACTGAAGCCTGAATTTGAGGCTCTCCGTGATTTTGAATGTGTTATCCATTGCTTTCAAATCACCAGTGAAATTAAGGAATGCAACATGTATTTCAGTGTCTGTCGGTGCCTCTTTTCGGAGTTCACTGAAGTTCAGGGGAGTTTTTTTTCTTTGAGGCACCCCCTTGAAAAGGTTGGAGAGTGCTGCAAAATTGAAGCTGAAGTTCAGGGCAGATTCTGCTCTCTGCAAAAAAGTTTTTAGAGTTGCAACCTGGGCCAGAGTTCAGCATCTGAATCCCCTTCCCCGGGCAGAGGTGCAAAGAAATAGAACTTTGTGCATCGATATGCAAATTCTCCATAGAAACGGGGCTTTTCTGAGTTGCTCTTGGGGTTCAGGTGGTTGAAAAAACGAGCTTTGTGTTCCCGAGGCAGCAGGGACCAGGGCTTCTCCAAAGTGCCTTTGTCTGGGGATGTGTAAAGCCCTCAATGCGTCATTCTTTCTGCTTCAGCTGTGAGAGACTCCCATCTTCTCTATTGATTTTACCCAGAGTTCTGCCTGCCCTTGAAGGTGTGACCTGTACCTCGGGCTAATTTATTTCTGTCATGGCTGCAGCATATTTTAGAGGGCAGCGGGGGTAGGAGGGAGAACAATGAATTCAACATGGAATATAAATCCCAAGGCTGTAGCCCTCAGACATTCCAGCACATACCCCATTCTCCCGTCTGGCATTCTGCACGGTCTTGGATTAAAAAGGGGGAAAGAAAAAGGAAAAAAAAAAAAAAAAAGGCAGGCATTTGTATAAGTAATCAGGTGAGCCATTGTGGGTAATCCCTTTGGTCACACACGCTGGCATGGATATTAAAATTTGCTGGGCTTCTAAACCACTTACAATGACGTCTTAGTTTGTGAACCTGAATGAAAAGCCTCACCTTGATGGCCTAGGAGTGTTTTTGGAGCTGAGCACTGGAAATTTGTGTTGTGGACGGGCAAAGACTTTGGTTTTGCGCTGAAAGCTCACTTTGGTGGGCAGGGTGATGGATTATTTTTTCTTTTCGTTTTATTTTACATTGTCTCGCACTTTCTTTCCTGTTCAGCTTTTATAGGCTTAAATATAAATTTAAATGCACGGAGGTTTAAACTCTGCAAGTCCTGAGCTGAAGCACCTGGCCCCTCTCGTTATTCTTGGGGGCTCAGTGGGGTTTGCTCCGTGCCCTGCCTGTGGAGTGCAGCCTTTCCCTCCTGCCCCACGCAGCCCAGCAACAACCCAGGATTTCTCCAGGGAAAAACTTGTTGCTCCCGAGTTCCCTTGGAGGAAAGCTGAGCATCCTGTGCTGCGCTGGCTGGAGGAGAGCTCTGCTGGAAAACTTTGTTGGGCCGGCACCGTGTCCTTGGGATGTGGGAAGCACTGGGATGGCTGCTGCAGTGATTTCAGCCTCCCTCCTCCCACCGAGCTTGGGGTTTTGGATCAAATCAGTGAATCCTGGATGCCCAGTGTGGTCAGGGTGATGATTTGGGGTGATTTCCTGCACTTCAGACTGCTCAGGTCGGAGTTTTGCAGCACAGGAGGGGCAGCTTTGAGGAGCTTTATCAAAACACAACTTCACATAAAGCCAATTTACTGCCTTCCCTGGGAATTCAGGGCTCGTCCTGCAGAAGGGCTGAGCCGGGAGTAGCCGGCCTGGGGTTTGTGCTGTGGGTCAGGGCAGTGGGGCCAGCGGGGAAGGTCGGGATTCAGAGGAATGCAAAGCACTCTGGAGCTGGGGGATATTTGATTTCCAGGTGATTTGCTGAGACAGAAAGCACTAAATTACCCTGGGATGGCGGAATTTAGTGAAACTTCAACCACCCTGGCCTGAACTCAAAGTTTGTAGTTAAATCTGGTTACTTTCTGTGGGATTTGGGTTCTGAGTGGGTCTGTGTCCCACAGCCATAAATGTTTGTTTTTGATTCCCCCAAAGATTTTGTGCAGAAATACTTTGGTAGCACCCGTAGAGGGAAAAGGCAGAAAAGGAGGTGTCAGTTCAGAGTAGAAATGTGAGTAAAAAATGGTTTATGATTTATGGAAGAGGCACAGGGATGTACTAAGAAATTAAATGGTCCATTGGTATCCAACATATATCTTGTTGCACTTCCACTTTCCTCATGTCTACATATATGATCTCTGCCAATATATTGATTATTCTCAGGGAACAAAGCAGCCAGGGCTGGGCATCCCAGCTGAAGCCTCCTTGTATCTCGGCATCTTTGTGTTTATGGGTCTCACCCTTTTTACTTGGCCCCCAACAGCAATAAAATCAGACAAGATCCGGCCTTTTCAGAGCATCGCCACTCTCCTAAAACAGAGGGAGGGAGGGAGGGAAGGAGAGGCAGTTCCAGCACAGAAAAGACCCCGGGTGCTTCTGTGAATGGTTTTTTGGATGTCCAAGGGAAACCTGAAAGAGAGAGGGAGAAATACCAGTGCTGAACTGTTAAATCTTGGAATCAGATATCTCTCTGAAATAGTCAGAGACTAATTCTGGCTAGAACCCACCTCAAGGGGGTTTTTTTGGGAGCATTTCACTGGAGAGGAGTTGCCCAAAATGTTATTTCCCTGATTTTTCCCCAAGGAAAATTCTTAGTTGAAGTGGGAAAATACTGGGCAGTTTATAAGCTGGAGTGGAACCTGAAGATCTCAGTGTTTCTTCCCCTCTTGTGCCACCTCTGCCAAAACACTTTTATGCTTTGGTTGTGAACTGATGTTTGCAGCTTGGTGATTTTTGTGATTCCCTCCCTGAAATCCACGTTTTGGCAGAGGTTGCAGCTCTTGCTGCAGAGGGTGGTGTGGGACAGGGCAAAGGTTTCTGCTCTGGCCACTTTGGCTCCTTCTGAGACTCAGTTTCATCTCCACATCATCCTGGCCTTTCATTTCATTGATATTTTCTCCCTGCATCCACTGGGCAGCTTTGGAAATTCTGAAAGGAAAACCAGAATAATTAAAACATTTAACACCCTCAGTGGAGTCCAGGTGCCCTCCTGAGGAGCTGCTGTGCAGTGGGAGTTCTCCTCCTTTAGATCCCTCAGAGCTGTCAGCATGAATCCAGTTCATGTTTCCTTGCTGTTGTGGAGGTTTGGGGATTTTTTTCCTCCTTTCCTGGGTGTCCTAGAAAGGTGTTGGTGTGCTCAGGTTAACCCCAGAGGCAGCTGCGTGTCAGCGAGGGGAGAAACGAGTCCCAGGGCTGATGGCAGGAACAGAGGGCACCAGCACATCCAAATCCTCAAATAAGATGTCTAAGGTGTACTGGGAGATTTTTAGGACTGGGGAGCATCCCAGTGATGCAGCTGAGAGGTGATTATTGAATACCTTATAAACCAAAAACATCACTCTTTCTTTTTTTTT
>VXBT01007291.1:110781-129406 GCA_013400235.1 Oriolus oriolus | reverse complement strand
TTTTTTTTGTAGCGAAACGAAGGAGAAAGATCCCCAAAGCTGGGTCAGGGAGGGATGGCTGCAAAATAATTTAATAGCTGGGGTGGCCTCTCATGTGCTCCCCAGATGTACAGCCCCAAATGTGTGTTCTGTTAGGCTGATCATGGGATACATGCATTTGGAGCTGGGAGCGAAGGGAGCATCGATTTCTTTCTGGAGTGGTGTGGCTGTTGCTGGGTTCGAGATAATTAAACATTAGAGCTGAAACAGAACCGAGCTGAGAAAAGGAGCCTTGTTGCACCTCTAGTAAAGAACTGTGGGATTGTCTGCACCGGGATGGGCAGAAGTTAATTTTTATTAAAGTGGTGATGCATAGATAAAGTGCATTAAAGTGCGCTGAGCCCCTTTGTGGTCACTCTTGCTCTTGGTGGAAGTGATTTCGTGTAAACTTGATTCACCTCCAAGCTAAATTTAGTGAAACTGAATTCAAACTGCTCTGATTGTGAAGTATAAAGCCTAAACAGGGTTTTAAGCAGTGCTCAACTAACTCGCCTCAAAAATGAATATGATTGGATTATCCTGAGTGCTCTGGGGCAGATGCTTGATCCAAAGTCCACATTTGATTTTATCATTCACTCTTTGCAGTATTTGGATTTTTTGCCTTTAAGACTCCAAGATAATGTGCTAATTTCAGCTTTCACAAGATAAAAAATGTGTTGCAGAGAACATCTTCGAGAATATGAACCCCAAAGGTGTCAATATCTGAATTCATGTAATTTTAGGCTAATTTTAACGATGTTCTTGCTTTTGAAAGTTCAGATTTGTAAATGCTGGGGTTTATTCCGTACCCTGCAGGGAGTGATGGAATTTTAGTCGGTGTCGTAACTGGGAATCTGATCTCTGTAAAGTCGAGCTCGTGGCTTAGCACTGAATTATCCCACACAAGGAGGGAGAACAGCTTGGCTGAGGGGTATCCATGGTTAGGATGAAATTAAGTCCATAGAATGACAGGATGGGTTGGGAGGGACCTTAAAGCCCACCCAGTGCCACCCCCTGCCATGGGCAGGGACACCTTCCACCATCCCAGGCTGCTCCAAGCCCCAATGTCCAACCTGGCCTTGGGCACTGCCAGGGATCCAGGGGCAGCCACAGCTGCTCTGGGCACCCTGTGCCAGGGCCTGCCCACCCTCCCAGGGAACAATTCCTGCCCAATATCCCATCCAGCCCTGCCCTCTGGCAGTGGGGAGCCATTCCCTGGGTCCTGTCCCTCCATCCCTTGTCCCCAGTCCCTCTCCAGCTCTCAGGTGCCAGCACAGCCTGGAGGCACCCAGGACATGGTGATGGAGGTTCCTCAGCTGCAATTAAACCCCAGAAATGTGCAAACCCGTGTGATGGACACCGAAAATTTTGCTGTTCCTCTGTTTAGGAGTGGAGGCATTCCACAAACCCGTGATGGCTGGAGGAATGATAATTTTACAGAGATTGGGCCCAAGAAAAAGAGGAACCTGGTGGATTTTATTTCCCCTTGTGTTGCTGGAAGCTTGGGGGGCAGATAATTTAAGAGCTCTGTGTGTCTCAGTTTCCTCACCTGTCAGTGGGGGAATTACTTCACAGGGGACTGGAAGTATCATTATAATGATACTTGGAATGTGCTTTCATATGCTGGGAAGGAGAGTGGGAGCGTTCACATGTACCAGAGAAAAGGGAAAAAAGTAGGTTAGGCCTGTCTGAGCCTGTCATGCTTCTCCTGTGTCAGCAAACTCGGGGAGACAAGAGAAAGGAGAGGAAGAGAGATCAAAAGAATACATTAAATTAAAAAGTAAACAGGGAAAGTTTAACTTAAAGTGCCAAGGAAGGAGCTGCGCGGGGCCTGTGCTTGGCTGCGTTCACCTGGATACTCCAGCATGGGCCAAGATCTCTCTCATCAGCAACCACAAATCCCAAGGAAATCCCTGTGGGGGAACGAGCAGCCCAAGCTGAGGGTGCTCTGTGTGTGAACAGAGGCCCGTGGAGGAAATTTGGAGGGATTTTGCCGTGGTGATGGAGAAAGCAGGGGCCTGGTACAGCTGAGATGCTCAGGGTGGGAGTCCCCGGGTTCTTTGTGGCACGCGGGGTGTGATGGCAGCCACGGGGAAAGGGTGGTTGTGACGCCTTTTCCTGGTCTTAAAATTAAGAGAGCTGAACACGGTTAAGAGGGGAAAAGGGTTTTACCTCGGTGTTTATTGAAGGACCCTCAGGGGTGCCGAAATGCACATCGAAATGCACCCCGAAATGCCCCCCGAAGGAATGGCCCCCCACGATGTGATGTGTGTGCAATTATAGGCCTTGCTAATTAGCACATCTATCAAAGATTGCCCAGGGAGGGACTCCAGCGAGACCCCTCAGCGAGGAACCTTCCCCTGGCTGGGCCTGGCTTTGTTTCCAGAATGTGTTCTGGAGAGGCCTTCGGGGTCTGGGGTTCCCAGGGTGTTTGGGCTCTTGGCTTAACGGGATATTGGGTGTGAGGGAAGTGATCAAACTTAAAGAATTATAACTGTGTGGGCTAAAAGCACTGAGAATACATAAAAGCTACATAAGAGAGTGTATAAAAGGGGGATAAAAGAAAAAGCAAAAAATCATCATGGCATCAGTTACACCTGGGCCTGGTCACTAGCAGGGGTGAGAGGCAAAAACTATTTATAAATGTGGTTTTTATGTCCTCCCAGCTCTTGGAAAACTGGGATTTAGGGACTTCCTAAAGCACAGGCTGCACCTGGAGCAGCTAAACTGAACTTTAATGTTGAATTCAATCTAAGTTGAGTGTCCAAGGCCAGACTGGACAGGGCTTGGACAACCTCGCCTAGTGGAAGGTGTCCCTGTAAAGGCATGAGATGAGCTTTAAGGTCCTTTCCAACCCAAACCATCCCGGGATTGTATGACCAGACAGAGTTCCAAGCGGTGCTTGTGCTCTGTTCACTTTAATCTGTTCTGTCTGTTCATGAAATAGGCCAAGGAAGCTTTAAATGCAGATCTATACGGTAAATTTTCCATATAAAGTAGACGGAGGAGAACAAAAAGCACATGGGGGAAAATTCCTGCCAGTCAATATATGGAGGGTTAGTTATATTTTTACAGAATTATAGGTCAAACACTAGGCTGCCAAAAGCAATCATACCAGCTGTAATCTTCTTTAACTGTATCCAGTCAGAAAAGATGAAAAATTGTTTTTCTGCCTTTGAAGAATGGAAATATCTTTTCCCATACCCACTCTGACCTGTTTTACTGTAACAGATTCTGGATCCACTCAGCTAAATCATCATAAGCAGAGTGCGATGGAAACAAATTGCACCATAAAGCTTATCCTAAAACTCTGCCTTTTGCACCTTCAGCAGTTGGGGAGGTTTTTTTGAAGGAAAAGTGCTCGATTTGCATCCTAAGCCTCCTCCATCTGCCTTATCTGTGGCAAAGCTGGGCCACTTGGAGCCCAGCTTTGTGGGTATAATCTTATTTTTGCACATGGCCAGGCTGTTTGGCTGTGTGTCGTGTGAAGTGCAGCCTTCCTGTTGGGGAACCAAAAGTTTCCTCCAAGGGGCTGCAGAGGAGTGAGTTTTTAAACGGACTCAAGATAAACGGGAGAGGTGGGATGGAGCGGAAAACTCTTGGAAAACCAAGCGGGAAGATTCCCCAGCCAGCTGAACTGGTGGCACACCTGTGCTGAGGTAACACAGCCCCAAATCAGGTGAAGCAGCCATGGGAAGTGAGGAGGGTGGGACTTGAAGCACCCACACCTGGAAGTCATGAGGAGCAGAGCGTTTTGCTTTGTGAGCTGAGCAGCAGGAATGTCCCCTTGGTGTGTTGCTGGCAAGGGAATGGGGCGTGGAAAAGTAGGGAACTCTCTGTATTTGTGTTTTAATGCAAATTAAATGTGGAGTAGCAGAACTATCTTGGGCTTATTTTAGCAGATTTGTGCTGTGGTGGGGCTGAGTGTCTGGGAAAGTCTGTAGAGATTTAGAGATGAAGTAATGGCAGCTTCTTCGTCTTTCAAACTTTGCAAAAGGAGGTTATTTTATGCAAGAGAACTTTTTGGAAGGTGTGGAGCAGTTGTCCAAGTGCCTGAGGATTTTGTGTGTGATTTCTGTGTGTCAGACTCACAGGGGAGACCATTTCCAAGGGCAGGTGGTGACAGGACAAGGGGGATGGCTTCAGACTGACAGAGAATAGGTTGAGCTTGGATATTTAGAAAGAAATTCTGCTTTGTGAGGGTGGGCAGGCCCTGGGCAGAGGCTGCCCCTGGATCCCTGGAAGTGTCCAAGGCCAGGTTGGACAGGGCTTGAAGCACCCTGGGATGGTGGAAGGTGTCCCTGGAAGATTCTAGAACTTGATGAAGGTGACCATCCTCACCAGCACCAGTGAGACAGAAGCTGCAGACTGAGCTTGTGTTACAATATTTCCCCCAGGGCTGCTGGCCAGCACTGGAGCCAGCTTTAACCCAAAAGAAAATCTTGTGGTGCTAACGTTGTGTAGTTTTTGATGGAAAAATGACTTGCACAGGTTTAATTGCTGCCTTCATGGGGAATAAATTGTAAGGTTCTGGTGCATTTGCAGAGTAGAGTGACCCAGAACTAACCTGGGGTTCCTCATCATTGCAAGCAAAATTCAGGTGAGGTTTGTAACTCTTGCTTTGATATTTAATGCAAATCTGAGCTACACCAGAGAAGAATATTTAGCTTTTAACTCAGAACTGCATGTGGCAAGTGAGTGGTATCCACTGCAGAAAAAACTGGGGGTTTCGAGGCACTCTCCCAACCTCTTTGCTTTTTGATGCCATTCCTCAGAGTCAGCTTAGCTGGTTGATTTAGTTGCCATAAAATAGGAGCCATCTCTGGTATTTACAGACTTGTTTTTGTGGTTCCCTGATGGTGCTTAAATCTTCTTACCCCTCGTGCCGTCGTCTGAGGGTGTCAGACCGTCACCATTTGAACAGCCTGGTTCTTGCTCCTCTTTAAATCCCGTTTTTCCCTCCTCTGTGCTTTTGTGCAAACCAAACAGCAGCCACTCTCCCTTTTCCCAGGAGTCCCTAGGCAGGGAGGAAGGCTGGCCACTGGCCAATTCACTTAAACCTCTGCAATAATAGTTTGCTCTCTAATGAATAGTCTGGCTTTAAATCTCTCCATTCAAGGGTGGTGGCACTCCTGAAGCTGACAGGTACTTATGAGACACTGAGGAAAGGTCATTTGTTGGGTGTTACTTTCATTGATCTGTCCAGAAAACCTCCTGGTCACTTCTCTGCACTCCTTGAAGGCAATAAAGCCAGGCAGAAAATTCGTTCATTTTCTCATATTTGCTTCAGAAGCCACAAAAAAGCCATTTTAAGTCAGCAGTTTCCTATTTAAATGTCACAGAATTCCGCTTCACAGCTGGCATCACCTTATTCTGATCAGGGAAACTGAGGCACGGAGCAGGGGGATCATTTTCCCTGGACATCAGGTGTTAATCCTGGGCTGGAATCTGGGAGCTCCTCGCTCTGGCTTGCAGTGAGCTGGAGGAACACCACCATGGGGAGATTTATTGCTCATTTCATCCTCCTTCCCCCGTACCCATAAATCAAATGCTACCATTTTCTTCCTGAAGTTGGGGCTTAATGAACCTAAAAGCAATCTGAGGAAGTAGCACAAAAACCTGGCTGTGCTAGAGCCCTGTTCCATTTACAAATGAGAACCAAGAGCATTGGTAAAGTTATTTTTACTGTAACTTGAGTTTAGTTTCCATAGGAGTTGCCAGACCCATATTTCAAGGCCTGGCTTCTTGATGCCCAGGAGAACAAAGTGACTTTGACATCTCTTAAGCCAGGCTGGGAGGGAGTGGCTCCTACCTGGATTGATGATTGGACTCCATGGGCTTTTCCAAACTTAATGATTCTCTTATTTTATCTGCTTGCAGTGGACATGAATGGGCTTAAATCTCACCCTTTTTGCCCAAAATCTGAATTTTTCTGTGTCAGGTTAAGTGTTTGGAGGAGATAAACATGATCAGTGTTTGTGCAGGACTCTCAGCATGCTGTGGAAACCTTCTTGTGGTTGTGGAGCTTCAGCTCACAAGCCACTGGAATTCTCCTTGGAAAGCTGAATTTGTGTGAGAAGAGGGTGGTGAACTGTTAAACATTAGGCCCTGCAGAATTAAAAACGAATGAAAGATCCTTTATCAGGACAGGTCACCACAGCAGAGAGATCTGTGGATCTTGGGAGAGGATGTTGGTACAGGAGACATGGAAATAGGGGTGAGAGGAGGGGAAAAAAGGGGTTTGGCATTGCAGGGTGAAAGCTGGAGTCAGAGGGAGTAGGAAGCTGCTCCCGTAAGGTGTGTGAGGATCTGGAAAGACTGAATCTGAGGGATAAAGCAGGAGAGAGCCCGTGGAGCTGTGGCCAGAGCAGAGCCTGGCAGGAATGGGATGTGTCCCACTGCAGAGAGGAGCAGAGCAGCCCGGGGAGGCTGTTCAGTGTCTGAATTCCTGGCTCCTGACCCCAGGACATTATTAAGGGAGGAATGAAGTCAAGCGTAGACCCCCACCATGACTTGGCTGAATGATATTTAATATTTAAGCCTTTAAAAGTGGAGGGAAAGTGCGCAGGAGCACCTCTGGAAGAGGAAGGAGCACAGTCCCTGTGATGGACTCTCTGTCCAGAGTGATCCCAGCAAATGAGCTTAGGCTGAAAAAAAAATCTGGATTAATGCTTTCCAGTTGATTCCCAAGCCCTAATTGCTCTTTCTCTCTGCTTTTTGCTCTGGTTTGGTGGCAGCCAGGGGTGGCACAGCATGATCAAAAGCAAAATAATGCCTGGTTTGGGTTTTCCTGTAGCGGTTTTACTTCCTAGAGGGCCAAACCTTCTGTGCTATCCCTGCTGGACAGAGGGGAGTGGAGGATTGGGGAAAGGAGGTCACCCAGCAAAATGATGGTGCAGCCAAAAGTGAAAGCAAGGTCTGCTCTTGATGGAGAGGAATTGGTCAGACTGGAGCGTTTTGTTTCCTCCAGGGAACAGGATGGGAAATCTGCTTCAGGAATTGGCCATTTTGTACATCTGGCTGTACCAAAACTGAAGGTTATTTGGTAAAGAAACAAAGCGTTGGCGCAAAGATGACTGAAGTCCCTGAAATTCTTTCCATGGGAGCAGACCTTTGTTTAACAGTGGTTGGTAACAGGCAGGAGAGCACCCCACAGACTGTTTCGCATCTCGAGCTCTGCAGTGAACGCTCCTCACTCAGAGCATGGTCGGCTGTTGGATTCCCATATGGAAAATGGGCCCTGTTGGTGATGAGGAGGTGTGAGACTCCCATTTTTTAACTCTCTGATCTCCAAATATCCCTGGATTCCTTCACGAGGTCAACTGACTTCTGTTGGGAGGAGGAGGCAAGGATAAAATGGAGGTAAATTGCAGCAACAGAAGTGAAAGAGAGGGGAAGCAGAAGGTATTTGCTTCTCACCTGCTACAAATTACCCTGCAGCAGAAAGCAGGGAGGAGGAGGAGGAGGAGGAGTGGGATGGTGCAGGAACAAAAGGCTTTTCTGCCTCGAAACCCACCAAGGTGGGAGCTCCGCGTTTCTCAGGAGTTTGGTTTCACCAGCCAGACACATCCCTGGGAAGGGCTGGCCCAGGGCTCTGGGGGCTCTTGTGCTCCCTAATGACACTCAGGCTTTGTCCCCTGGCCGGGCAGCGTTTTGCTTGCAGGCTAAAGTTACAGTTGTAGCAGAACTCGTTCCATATTGGCGTTTGATCCTGGGAGAAGAGGAAAAATCTGGTCAATGCGGTTCTCATTAGCCAAAAAAGCTGTAACATGCTGGAGTCATTAGTAGTTTGTTGATTGAGTTAACCGTGCAAGGCGGGCTGCAATTGATCATCTGCATTCTCATTAAATATGCCGCAGTCTCGGGGAGGTTGTTATGGAACTGCTTGGAAGGCAGGCAGGAGGAATCTTGGTTTCAGCCCAGAGCACCGGCTTTAAAATCTCTTTTGACTTCAGGCTCGAAGTGTATAATTAATATCAGAGATGGGACTGAGGTGTGACATAAAAATAATCTTTCACTGAAGTGTTGCTACGCAGGGTCGTGCTTCAGCTTGAGACAGGGAGAGAGATGGAGGCTGAAACTTGAATCCAAAGCTAAACTTTCTTGGTGCTGCAAGAGGCGAGGGAAGTGGTGAGGGGTCTGTGGCTGGAGGATTTCCACTTGGCCCTGTCTAGCAGGTACTGAAGGAAGGAAGCGTTGCTGTGCTTCATTTAAAGATAATGAGGTCTAATAAACCCTAACCAAAAGTCAAATTCACTTCATCTTTGCCGCGCTCATAAGCGAGTCAATAAGTGAAAAAGATCTATATGGAGAGAGGTGAAGGAATTTCACTTTCAAGAAATGGGTGAACGGGAGTTGCTGAAGAGTGTTACCTTGAAAATATATCATGATCACTTTAAACCTTGTCTATGTCTTTCAGCTTTTGAAATGCTGAAGATCACATCTTGAGGGAATTTGTTGGAGCCTTTGAAGTATTTTTATGTTAGGCCCCTATGGCAGAAGATTGTACAGATCAAGAAAGTACCGAGTAGATTTATTCACAGAAAATGCATTTAAATTACCCAGCTATACGGGCGCACATTCTTCATTTATAGCCTGGTGTCTGGGCTCTGAAATCCTCCCAAGAATTGAGGTCATAGAATTGGAAAATGAGCTTCTGTACACCATCCTCCTGGCCTTTCGGATGTAATGGAGTCTGCACTGTGTGGTAAATTGGACGGAATTCAGAGAAGAGCAACAAAAACAATTAAGGGAGGAGAGGAACTGACTTACATGGGAAGATTAAAGCGTTACAAATTTGTGGCTTGGTGGAGCAGAGACTACTGCAAGTTGCTGGAAGTTTCTGGAGACAGGAATGCGGCTTCAAAATCCCTGGTCTTGTCTGAACCTGTTTTTGTTTGTGTGTTTGTTTTAAAGGAAAATCTTTTCCGAGCAATATCCTCATCTGGTGTAACTTACCCCAGTGCCAGTGAAAACAATGGAGCCCGGGGATCTGGGCCAAATTATACTGTCTAAAAATGTGGCCCTTGCACTCCTTTAAAACTGGCACAGCAGGGGTGGAAGTGGTAGTTTAGGGAGGCAACTGGTGTTTTTAACTCCTGCAAGGTAATTCCTGCTATATCCAGAATGCAGTGGTTAAATGTGAAAGATTTCTGGACATCTTCCTTCGATAGCACCTCTGCAAAATGCTGGCAAGAGCCAGCAAGGTTAAAATGTTATTTAATTCTTCAGCTGACTATGGGCAAATGATGGACTGCGAGGGCATTTCTGTTATCTTATTCTTCACGTGTTCTCGTGGAAATACAGGCAGCTTTTGAACCAGCAGAGAAAAGCGTGAAGCAGTCCCAGAAAATGTGGGATGTTGCCATGGGAAGTTCTGAGGGGCTGCAGGTGTAACCCAGCCCTGAGTGGATGTGGCGCTTGCCCAGAGGAGCAGTCCATAAATACCCCAGGTACTGAGTGGGGCTGGTTGGAGGAGGCACGGCAGCTCGGGTTTCCAGCCTCAGAAGCCCTGAGTTCTGCCCTTGCCGAGGGGATCGGGGTGGTGGCTGCTCTGCAGACACAAGGCACGAATTGTTCCCCGTGGTCCGCGGGGATTGAGTTACAGTGAGGCTGAGCAATTAGAAACTGGGCTGGCTCTGAGGAAAATGAAGTGTGAAGCCCGTTGTACTGAGAAGCAGTCTCAGAAGGGAAGTGATGGAGGCCCTGGTGCTTGGGAAGTGGGACTTGTCCTGAGGATGGAGTGTTAATTGAAGCGTCGTGGCCAAATTTTAAGCGAGAGGTTAATTTCTGGCTCCCTCGCCTGCTCGTTGTTCCAGCTGGGCAGGGAGTGATTCCATCCCAGGGCTGAAGCCTGGTGTGCTTGGCTGCACGGGCAGCTGAGAAGCTGCCACCTTTCCCATAAGTAATTGCTTTTATGGGATGGCTGAAGCTGCCAGGGAGCAGAGGGAGGAGATGGAAAGGTGGCAGCTTCTGCATGGAAGCTGCTACAAATATCAGTTTCCTTTGTAAATCACGATCTTCACTGAAGGGTGAAAGGGGCTAAACCTCTGTAATTAGGACTAATTTTCAGTCCTGCCTGTTGCACCAAAAAAGCAAAAGCCCTAAAGGCCTGTGGAGACTGTGCTGCCATCGCCTTCATCCCGATTCCTCTGGGTTAGGAGCGGGGGGCGGTGACTGCCGCGTTCCTCCTCATCCCAGTGATGTCCAGCTCAGTGGGCGAACAGGAAGGAGCAGCAAACGTCACCCTCCTGAGATGAGTGTTTGGAGGACAGGGATTTTGAGTGTGTGAACAAGGCAGCCAGACAGGAATACCGAATGTGGACCGAGGATGCCGGGGGAATTGTTTCCATAGAAACCCAACCATGAAGGCTCACACGGCTCCCCCATCTCAGACTTACAAATTCATGTGATTGCCTTAATGGTCAACAGAATGCATGGAAAGGAGGTGGGTGATGAGGAAAATTTGATCTGAGTTTGCTGCAGATGTGGGAGCGTTGTGCTGGATTCCCTGTCCAAGGGGATGTGCTGCAGTAAATCAGGATTAACTCCTGGGCAGTGAATGGTGCCCTACTGGCGTCAAACAAAGAGAATCAGGCCTACTTTCTTTTAGTTAAATTGAAGGGGGGGAAAAAAAGGTTTTAATTTGTTTCTTTCTGCATTGTCCTCCCACCTTTGTTGGCCAGGCCTTTTGCAGACGTCTTTGCATTCAGAAATGCCTCAGGAAATGTTGTTCTGAAATGTCCTCCATGGAAGCACAGGCCTCTCCTTGCCAGAATTTATGAGGGGCCCTGGGAGCCTGTGTTCTTCATTTGTTCCTGGAAAGATTTCTTCTTGGAAAATCCAAGATGTTTAGGATTAATTTATGTTCCTCCAGCTCCTTCAAAGAAACCAACACCTACAGGAGCTCTCATAAACCTCCAAATGCTACACCCATATAGGAGTCAAATTTTGTGTGGGAGAAGAGGCTAAAGGAGGTCAGAGAACCCCAAATGAAATGTGGAGGTGTCAAGGTTTAGTGTAGATGTGGGGCTTGGGCTCTTCTGACCTGCCCATGTGCTCCTGGAGTTTAATTTGGGCTGAGCTGACTTGGTCTGTCTGATTTTTTTTTTTTTTTTTTTTTAAATTTTTTTTTTAAAGCAGCCAAGCTTCCCAACTCACGAAGCTCATCTTTAATGACAATGATTTATGCTCTCTTCTTTCAGAAGAGATTCTGTGTGTGGAGGGGAGAGGAGGACGGGAAGTGGAGTTTTGGATAATTTTGGACATGATTTGAAGTAACTTGAACTTGTGAGCAGCTATCCTGTTCTCCACGGAACGGCTCCACAGCCAGAATTTTATGTGATGTTATTTTTCTGGCTGCGTGCGGGGGAAAAGGAACATAAAGGCTGGAATTATGGAGGAAATGGCTCCAGTCTCTCCTCCTGGTTTCCCCAACCTCTCAAAAAGTTGCTGGAGACCCTGAAAGCCTTAAGAGTAGCCCAGCTCCGGGCTGGTCTCTTGGTAAGCGCAGATAATGCTCCTGCAGCTCCGAGAGGAAAACATCTGAGGTTTGGGAAGGGTCAGCCAGGAATGACATAGCTGCAAATGTGCAGGGAAATCAAAGAGCTGCAGGGTTCCACCCAGGAGAGAGGAGAGCCCGAGAGGCAGCCCCAAAAGAGGATTTACAGGAAGAGATGCCCAGAGAGGAGCGTTTTTCCTTTCAGATCTGTGTGAGTTCAGTGTTAACCCCGACCCGGGTTTCACTTGCTTTGTTTTGGAAATGCTCTCTGTTGGACTCAGGGCTGAGATTGTTCTTCCAGGGCTCCTCAGTTGCCTGTTTTTGTGGTGAATTGAGCAATATTTGATATTTTCCTTAAGGACCTGGATTGTGGAGTGAGAGGAGAGTGTGTCTGTAGCGCTGAGGCGTCCTAATTTCAGTTGAAACCTCTGCGTGATGCTAAAATTAAAGTTTTGGCTGCCATGGAGTTAATTTTCCTCCTAGAAGCCAGCACGGGGCTGTGTTTTGGATTTGTGCTGACACCAGTGCTGATAACACAGGGATGTTTCAGTTCCAGCTGAGCAGGGCTTGCGCCGAGCCCCTTTGTGCACCTCACCCCACTGACAGGGGTGCACGGGGAGCTGGGAGGGGACACAGCAGGACCAGCGACCCCGAGTGACCACAGGGAGATCCCAGACCATGCTCAGGATCAAAAACTGAGCAGCCACTCTGGATTTCCCAAAACAAGGAGAGAAAAGGTGCAGCCTGTCCCCACACCCCGTCTCTGAGCAAACATCTGCTCTGTCACTGTTGGAAGGAGAAAATTGTTCGTTTACTGATGGTTTATTTCCCCCCATCAATTAGCGAGGAGAGCAGCTTGGCCCAACTTTGTCAAGCTTTTAATCTGGGCAGACTTTTTGCTGAACTGCCTCTGCATACGAAATGGAGTTGGTTGCCAGCTCCCCACTTCCCTCACCCATCTCCAAAGCTGTTTCGTCTGATTGTGTTGGGTGATCTTTGTGGAATTATTCCTTGACTTTTATCTGAAATCCATTGGTAATGGTTATTTAAGCTTTTTCTGTGCTCTCTGGTTGTTTTAATTTCAGGGAGTCCATTGAGGAGTTTAAGTATGTATTAGTTATCATATTGATGGATTAGCCAAGCAAGGAGCAGTTGGAAATGCACATATTCCTTTTCCATTGACCTGTGATATTTGAAAGATAAGGCTCTGCATGCCATTAGCAGTTGGAGCATCCATAAACATTCCTCGGCAGATTTCGATTTGGGTTTGGGATATTTGGAGATTTTTTGTTTCCATTAATCCATCCAAGGGTATTAATTGGTTTGTTTGCCACTTATTTAGTACTTTCCCTTAAAGGAGTGTTGGCTTCGTTTGTGCTTAGCAGACTCAGGGCTCTGCTCCTGCTAAATCATCCCCACATCCCAAATTTGGTGGGGAAATAAATCCCACTGGAGGCACAAACAGCATCAATACTTTGCTTGTGAGTCTTCCTTTCCACAAGGAAAAAGAAGAAGAAACCGTGGCCAGAATTTGCTTCCCATGATCAGTCGTGCTCTCAGTTTAGTACGTGATGGTTTTTGACAGAGATTGGGATTTTCCCACTGCTTCACCCCAACTTCTTTCAGATGTAACTCTGCTAAAAGAAGTAGAAACTGGTTAAAACTTGGTGACTTGGTGATGCGTGATCCAAGGAGATCTCTCCAGTCTTTTTAATGCAGGTGATCCAGATGTGGAATCAATATTTACACCCTCTCCAGGAGGGTTTGGAGGCTAAATTCACTCGAGTGTGGAAATCACTTCGTGATCCTTGGATTAAAAATATAAAATGCCCGAGCGCAGGCGGCGGGAGTGGTACAGAATATTCTTCTCTTCAAAATTCCACAGCCTCTAAGGTCTCTCCCACAGTGCCTCTCCAGAGTCCTGGTAACTGCACCAGGAGTTAGATCTGGTCCTTAGGCAGAGAATTAATCTGGATTATTCTTACAAAACCCATCTCAAGTGAAACTTTTGCCGATATTTTTCCCAGAAGATTCTTCTCTTTCAGTCCAGAATTTTATCAGCAATTCTTATGCTAACAGGGGTCAGGAGATGAGATGTTTCTCACGTTACACTTGAAGCTTCTCATGAATAATGGCCTGTATCACCTCTATTGTCTGTCCAAAACATAAGCAACCAGACATAAGGCCAGAGGAGAAATTTAAAGAGTGCTGAATAAGCCAGCAGGACGGACCAAGAGCTGAGATAGTCGGGGAGTGAAACAAATACAAGGTGGAGCAGATGGTTATTTGCGGAAATATCCGAGCAGATTAACTACCAGGCACTGGAGAATGAGCCAGGCTCCGGTTCAAAAGTCCCCTGAAATCTTCAGAGCGAGATTAACAGAAGCACAGACGAGCATCACTGTAACCAAAATAAATTAGAGGTCATTATTCCCCAGTGAATTTTCTTAAGTGTTAAGTAGAGCACATCAGGCTTTTCACAGCAGTCTGAGGGGGGTTGCCATGCTTCAGACCATCGCTTGCTCCTGTGCAAGGGCAATCTGTCCACTTGAAAACGATTTTTATTGTCCTTCTCTCCTTTCCCTCATTATTTTCTTTGCCCTTTTTGTTCTCACGTATCCGTGTGTGTGTGCATTGTGTATGGGGGGGAAAAAAAAATAGCTGCAGTTTGAGCAGGATGAGAATCCCAAAATACGTGGCACTGGAAATTCCCATCGTGGAAATTTTAGTTCCCCCCCAAGCCCTTCAATCTTTTTCTTCAGCGAGACTGCAGCTGCCATCTGATTTGTATTTATATATGCTCTTTATAGATATTAATGCAATAACAGATTAAACCTAAAGTAACTGTTACTACACAGAGACATCTCAGGGGTCTGATCTTGCAAACATTAATGCCTCTGAATAACTTTAATCTTGTGCATTGTGTATTTGAATTTAATGGGGGCTCTTGCATGCCAAAGTTTCTCACATTTGCGAATGTTTGCTGCAACTTCAGACTTCCCCCATATGTTGATGTCAATTTGTTTTTGCAACCTCAATACGGTTTAGAAACCTAAGCCTCTGATCACGGTTTGTGGATGGCTGTTTTTTCAGTTCTGCTGCCTCCACTGGGCCAGATTCCCAATGGGAAAAATGGGCTCAACCCTCAGTGCTGACCCCACCTGCTTAGCCCAGGCTGAATTTCCCTCACAAGGGCTTCTCCAGGCGCTTTTTTTAGCAAGCCCGTAGGTAATGTGGGTTATGGTGTGGTAACGCTGTTTGTACGGGATCAGCTTCCCAAACCTCTTTCTGAAGGTGAGTTCCTGAAAGAAACTGGATTGAAAATCTTGGAAAATATCCCAGTGGTGCTGTAGGAATACCTGGAGTGCCCAGGACGTAGACAGGGAGGTCTTGCCAGTGCCTCCAACTTGCCCAGTGCCTCTGCTCCCTGTGGAAGGGCTCAAGGTGAACACAGGAGCTCAAACTCCCTGTTTTTATTCTGTAGGATCCCCCATTCTATATTTTTAGATGACAAGAACTGTTTAGAGGACATTCATATTATTCTATTTCTACTAAATAGAAGGTTCTGATAAAAACCTTAAGTAGGGTTGATCTGGGAATATTTTGGTGAGGGGAACCAAGAATCTTGACCTGTCCTACACAGGTGTTGAAGCTCCTGCACGTCCTCCAGTGAGCAAGAGCAGTCTAAATTCCTCATATTCTGCCTCTGATGCTCTGAATCCCGCTCAGAGCACGCCCAGCCTGGTGCAATCCACTGAAAAGCAGTGGTTCCTTTGGAGTTCAATAATAATGGTAATTTTACAGCCTAATGTCAGGGTAATAAACTCTTCCACGAGGCGACTACTGTGACCACCAGGAAAGTTTTATTTCTCCAGGTTCAACAGTTTCCCTGTGACTAATGTACCCTTGGAGGAGAGGTGGCTTCCCTCTAAAAAGAGCACTGATATGTCTGTTTGCAGCTAACCACTGGCATAAATCTGATAAGCATCTGATAGGGCCCAATTATCCCATTTCTCAGCTTTTGAGTGAATAAGACTTATTTTCTAGCCCACAGGAATGTAAATAGATTGGTTTTATTCCTGCATCGTGGCATTATTTAAGATGAAGTTCCTTTTCCTGAGAGTTATCACCGTATCTGTCAAGAGCAAATCTGTTTGTGTGTTATGTTTACAAGTGTAGGAGAGGGAGAAGAACAATAAGAGGGTGAGAACCGAGGTAACAAACACAAGGAAATCATTAGACACTTGAATTAAGGAGATATTTGCTTAACTAGCACAAATAACGTTGTCCATAACCACTCTCTCCCGAGCTCACGCTCCTGGGAAATCAAAGGAATGCACAAAACTCATCAGCCTGAGTGGAACAAAGTCGTGTGGGACAGTTAAAATACTGGCCAAGGCTTTGGAAATGTATTCTTTACAAATGTCAGAGGAAATTCAAGAGTTTTATCCGTTTTTGGCTGGCACAGCCCTGTAGGAAATCCTAATGTTCCTCATCCAAGGGCTGCACACTTGGACAGGTCTAGATTTAAATATCTACAAATTAGGAGTGGTGCTGGTCAGTCAGAATCTCTTTAACCAGTGAAGAGAAGAGGGCAAGTCCAGAGATGGAATGATCTGAATTTAGATCCTGTGTCAAGAAGAAATGAGTTTGTTGCAAGCGTTTCCACTTTATTTGTTACATCAATAATTTGACATCAAAAATTACGAGTACAGTGTCAGCCCTAAACATGTAATGCTGAGAATTTGGAAGTTTAGTAGATGGAAGGTGCAGATAAAGACCCCAGTGGTTGGCTGGGGGGTTTTGTGTGTTTTTAAGTAGAACCTATCATTCTGAAATCTTTATAGCATCTCCAGGCACTTCCACAACTCTCGAAAGAAAAAAAAAATCTTTAAAAAGTTCTGTTTTAAAACCAGGTTGGCACCACTGAAATATTTGTGTTAATTGAATGACTGAGGGAGCGCTGCTGACGAGGGAACAGGAGCTGGGTGCTGCTGTCTGGGTGCTGCTGGACTCTGAGGGCTCTGTAGGGGGCTGGGTCTTGCTCTCAGCTGTAGAGCAGCCTCCAGATTTCAGTGGGAGGGAAAGAAAGAAAGAAAGACTGAACCACAGCAGTCTTTCTCATGCTGTACCTCCAGAAGGAGAAATAAATCCAGTGGATTCTCATCCACACTGAGCCCCGTGGCTCTGAGTAGATCACCCCTACCCCACCCTGGGCTTTGACTCCTCAAGCCGCTGTCCTTCCAGCAGCAACACATTGTCCTTTCTGTCCCCCTGTCTCATTGGGGTGCCTAGAAAATATAGAATTGTCCTAATGTGTGTCCCTCCCTTTATTTCAGAACTTAAACCATGTCCGGCCTCTTCCAGCCTTGTAATTCCGTGCACATCCTCCGAATATTTTAGCACCTGGATGGTGTTGAAGGTCCCTTTCGACCCAACCCAGCCTTTAATTCTGTGACCTCGCCACCTTCAGGAAGTCTTCTCATGTTCTCACCTGCCTGTGTGTGCTGTCAGTTCATTATTTGTAAGAGCCAGATTCTGGAATACTTTTATTTGGACGGGAAGGGGTGATTGCAGCACTCTGGCTCTGGAGAAAGCTGAGGTTGGATGCCCAGATCAGGAGGCACAGGGGATGTTTTTGGGGTGCTGGCTGAGGAGCAGCGCCCTTGGTGCACTGATTGCTTTAATGCTGACCTGTAATTGTCATATTCATCGTGGGCAGGAGCACCAGCAGCACTGGGAAAGTGTCTTTTCAGTGGAAAGAAAGAAAAGGAATAACGACTATTTCAGTGCGGGGATTGCACCTTGCCAGCTGAATTCCCAGAAGTGCACGGGACAAAGGGCTGCCTCCCAAAGCTTGGGTTTGGCCATGGCTTTGGGCAGTCCAAGTGGGGGATTTTTGCCTGTGTGTCCAGAATCAAGGAGGTACCTGGCTCTGCTGGCAGGGGCCCCACAGCTTTTGCAGACAGATGCTTCCCCACGAGCCCAGATGCTGCCTTTGCCCCAGCCCTGAACAAGGCAAACAATTAGAGAAGCCTTCTCTTCATCAAATTCATTTGCTGTGATCGCTCCCCGAGCTCCTTTGAGAGAGAGGAGGAGAAGGGGCCTGAGGATGCCTCCCGAAAGCTTGTCCAAACCTATTTTAAAAGCAAAAAAAAAAGGAAAATAGCAGCGTGCAAGTCAGTCTGCAGCTACAGCAGAGGGAAGCAGATGTAAGCAAGGCTGCCCGTGCCTTCTGAAGCTCTGTGAGCTCCTGGAAGGCAGCCAGAGCTGAAATCATGGCTGGAGGCAGCAGCACCCTTTTCTCCCCTCTGCCTGACCTGCTCGCAGACAAGACATTTGTACTTTGCTAAGCCACGGAGCACAAACAGTGCCTCGCACGGGGCAGAGCAGGGCACTGCTCAGAGCTGGGAATCTCCAGGCACGGATGAGCTGTGGGAATGGCAGGAAGAGCCCCCCCAGCCCCTGGGGTTAAAGGCACCTCCCTGTGTGGAGCTGCTGACGCACTGAAAGCACTCGGGGTTGTTGTTCTGTAGGTCAGGAGAGGTGGTGTGGTTGCTCCTTGGAGGTCGCTGAGGTGTGAGTGCTGCCACCGAGCTCCGAAACCTGCTCCTCCGGAACACTGTGGGATCCTGACCCACCTGCACTGGTGTCTTTGTGTCCCCTGCAGAGAGGGGACGAGATGTGGTGATGTGCAACGTGAATATTTTGCGTTTGCCTCCCTGTTCAAAGTTCCTTTCAGCCTCCCCACTCCTCATCCCAGGTTTCATTTTCTCACGTTTCTTTAGCCTGCATTCAGCTCTCCTGTTTTATTGCAGAGGGATTGTCTGTGCTTCGATGTGATTTATTTATTTATTGTTCTTTGTCTGGGTATCTCAGACTGTGCTTGAGTTGCAGTTATTTTGCAAGTCAGCTCATGGGCACCGTCCCGTTTCGCGGTTGTTGCCCTGGAGTTTTCAGTTCCCATCCTGGCTGCTCAGCCTGTGTCTGGCTCCCTGTGTGTGGCATGGATGGGCACATTTAGCTGCAGCATTTATAAAGCTTCCTTCTTCTCTTCTCTTCTCTTCTCTTCTCTTCTCTTCTCTTCTTTTTTTTTTTTTTTTTTTT
>VXBT01007291.1:91853-105637 GCA_013400235.1 Oriolus oriolus | reverse complement strand
TTTTTTTTTTTCTCTCTATCCCCCCCCCTCTCCCTTGTATTCCTCATGCCATTGTCCATTCTTATGATGGCAGCCGCCCTTGCTCTTGAATGCAAGTGTCACAGCGGGAGCAAAAAGGGTTCAGGGCTGCATTGTCAAAGCCATGGTTGCCTATTGTTTCTTAGCCTTTCACTGCTCTGCTTTTCCGAGCCTCTTTCCCTATCAGTGGCCCCTGTCAAGGGGAGGAGTAGGGAGAAAATTGCAAGAGTTAGTCGTCCTTTTTATTGCACACTGTTATGATAAACAGCCCCAGCAATACATCCCACAAAATTAGGAATTATAACGACGGGACGGGGGGAAAAAGAAATTTCTTTGTAGGTTTGCGTTTGGCGCTGCCCTTATGTCAAAAGCTTGGTTTTTCTTAGGAAAGACTTTTGTATTGGTGTTTTTTTGCCCAGCAAAAAATAGAGGCAGCTGCAAAGTGAACAGTGAGCTATTTAGCCACAAGGTAAAAATTTCCTGTTGCTATTTGGATACTGATGCTTTTCAATTTTAAAGGTGTGTGCGGGGGGGAGGAAGCATGACTGAAAGCATTTCTCTAGCTGTCCATTCATCCATCCATCCATCCATCCATCCATCTCTATTTTACGTTTTAAAGCAATTGAAAACGGGTTTTAAAAAGGCCAGGGTGGCTGTTTGCAGGTTGGTTTTATTTTGGGGGGGGAAAAAATCTCTCAGTGCAGAATGAGGTTTGTGTTTCAGCTGATTGAATCTTGTGCTGGGCGATGAAGGGGGGATGAGTGTCCTGCTCGTGCCAGAAAGTGCTGCTTTGTCACGGCATCTCAAAGTAAAATCTTGTCACAATTTCTTCCTACGGTGGAGGAGGGGAAAAAAAATTAATATAGACAGGAGTTTACTTGACATTTAAGCATGTGTTTGATTGTCTTGTGTGCACAGGCCAGCTCTGCCCGCGCTCAAAACTTCAGAGAGGTTACAAAGTCATGGCCTCAAAAGTTTTTGTGTTTTATTGCGTTTGAGACGAAATCGCTGAGAGGAGAAAATGATTTCTAAAATGGGGCTGCCCAGAAGAGTGCAAACGTATTTATGCGTTCAAGTCGTAAATATTCTGCTCGTTTCACTTTCAGTATTTTTTTCTTTCTTGCCTTAAAAAAAAAAAAAAATCTAACAGAGTGAAAGAGAAGCAAATGCAATTTGGTTTGTGCTTTTAACTGTTTCTGTAAATTTGAGCATCATCCTTTCAATCCTTAAATTTATCCTTACTGCCCTGAGTGTACAGGATATTTAACAGTCTGGGGGTTTAATTTTTGCAAGCCTATTATTATGTTATTTTGGCTGAGCTGGTGTATGGTCAGAAAGTATTAAAAGCAAACACTGCAGACCGTTCAAATGTGTGCTGCTTGAGGCTGAATATCTGAGCCATTGCAAATGTCTCGTGCTATTTTATAGTGGATAATAATACCAGGCAGAGTGCTTGCACAGATGTAAATATGGTTTAAGTCTTAAAGAAGCTTGCAGAGAAATACTCCTCAAACTGCTGGGTCCTTGGGTTCTTGTTTTTGGTTATATTTCAGAATATCGAGTTGGCCGAGCCTCCCAAATGAGAGGTTTTGGTGGGAATCTAGAAAGGGGGCCAAGATATTTCACCTGGATTCCCTCTTAACTCTCAGGATGCCAAAATAGAAGGGATTTGAGAAGCGAATTCTCCCAGCCCGTCCTGCAGACAGCTCACTTTGCCTTCTCTCCCCCGTGCTGGTGTTTTTTACACACATTTATTGTCCTGCACCGCCAAGTTCTAGGTCAAGTATGCGCCTGTTTGGAATATCTTTAGGTTTGAAACTTTTTTTTGAAGAAATGATGAAAGAGCTCTGGCCTTGTTTTAAATCAAGCCCTGAATGCAGCCGAGGCCACCCTGGGAGCACAATGTTTAATTTCCATTCGACATCTGCCTTATATTTACCATTGCAGCCCAGGGTCTGCGTGGAAGGAGCACTTATCGCTGATAAAAAGTTTGGCATCTCTTTTGTCAGAGGTTGTAATTTCTGTTCTCTCAATCTGGACTGTCATTTTGTAAAATCTTTTGTCACTGGAGCTGAATGGAAAACCTGGAATGTGCAAGAGATTAAAGAAATGGGGGAAGAGGATTCAAATGTGTAGAGCAATTCTGGTGGCTTCACTCTCTGAGACAGATGGTGCCTAATCCTGATTTTTCCTTATTCCAGTGTAAATTCCGAGCTGTCCCGCTGAATCCACGGCTGAATACTGATGAATCAGGATCAGGCCTGGCTCATTTCTTTGCTTTTTGAGGCTGTGGGTTTATCTGGCAGAGCTTTCTGCATGCACAGCTCTGGTTTTCCACTCCTGGCGAGAGATGCCCACTGAGTGACTCCACCCCACGGGGTAAACCCCGAGTCCCACTCCTCACTCCTCCTCTAGCAGTGCCAGCACTCTGACCTTCCAGAATCTGGGAATAAATATTTGAGTAACTTGAGGTGTTTTCTTTAGGTAGGTCTGGGTAGGGAAATCTTAGAGCTGGGGGTGGGGGAAATTTGGTGTGTTTGGACACTCCAGAGTGGCAGGGGAATGTGGTGGTGCTGGCTGAGATGTCAGGTTTGCCACGGGGGAAAAAGAAGTTTATTCAGAGTAAAGGCAGAAAGATTTGGCCCCACAGATGAATTTTGCTGCAAAAAGGATGAGTCAGTTCCAGCCTGAACTGTTTCAGGTGGAGAAGGGAAAACTTCACTCCGTGTTTAATTTTTTAAAATTAATTTTATCTCCTTATTAATCAAAACAACTCATGTTCATGTTGCTTTTAATACGAGAGTATAAAAATGATTTTCTCCCTTTTAGATCCATTGTGTAATCTGAAGTGCTCTGTGTGGTGTCAGCTCAAGTCCCAGGCACCTGTTTCACTTTTTCTTGTGGGATTTCAGTGAGCAACCCTTATAGTTCTGTTCTACAAACAAATAAATATATCTCTTTTTCTCTTCCCTCTCATAGGAGTAACTTCAGTGGGAATTGCTCATGAAAAGGAGAAAGGATCACCTGGATTCTTCTGGAGCTGGGAGTCAGGGCCAGCAATCTCCAGGAAAGACCTGCTCAAGGCACAAGAAGAGGATCTCACCTCTCCAGAGGCTCCATCACACCTGGAGGTTCAGGCAAGTACCATTTCCCCTGCTTGGAGCTTCACTGGTGACTCCTTACAAGTTCTCACATGCAGGAATTGTGTCAGTAAAGTTTTATTTCATGAAAATTTGATGGGAGTTTGGTGCATTAATCACAATTCTTGTACCCTGCCAGTGGCCAGTGTGCCATTGCACACTCGTGGAGGGTTTGTAGAAGCCAAAATGCAACAAGAGCTACCCCAGTGAGTTGTGTCAGGAAAAGCTGAACCCTTGGATTATGAACCTTTTGCTAATCTCAAATCCATATCCTGTTACCACTTTAAATCACTGAAGAGGCAACCCTCTGCCTTTCCAGGCTGTTTGGGTTTTTCAAGCCCCCACAACCGAACCACTGCCATGAATTTTGTGTCCAGGTGGGCTCTGCATGCCATGGGCAGCACCTTCCCAGGGGACTGGCACTGGTTTCCTTAGTCTTGTTTATGGAATTTATCCCTTGAGAGGAGCAAAGCTTGACAGGTAGAAAAGAGATTCTTTAAAAGTGGAAGAGTCTGAAATAAGGCATGAAAGAACTTCTTATCTTCCACTGGGAAAAGCCTCCTTGGAGAGACTCATTCAGGCTTGGGAAGCCGTGGGAGAAGTGTGGAGTGAAAGACCAGCCAGGCAGTTATTCTCCTAATGGGTGAGATGATGTTGGCTTTCAGGAAATCAGGGCAAATTTGTGGTTAACTCTGTGTGCTGGAAAGGTTCTGAATGCAGGGAGAGTGCAGGGGCAGCCTCTGATCTGATGGAAACTGTCACAGCTCAGTTGGATGCTTCAGGTGCAGGGGGTGAGGTAGGTGGGAGTTCCTGTGTGGGAATGTCAGGGGGTCTGTCCTGAGGTTCAGACTGCTGTGTGCTGGCAGATTTCACTCCTCTTCATTCAAAACGTGTGCCAGAGTTTAACCAAACCAGAACTTTGAAAGTGAGCACAGCAGAAAACTTTCATGTGACAATATTGGCAAGAAAGAGAAAGAAGAATTTTTTAATGATTGTTGCTTTTGTTCTAACTCAGGTCAGTTGCTCTGTGTTGGTGCTGTGTCACAAGTGCCTCGTGCGCTCACATCTGTCTTAATTCCCATTGCAGAACAAATTTGGGTGGGAAAACGATTTGTGGTACAACTTCAGTTTTATTTCCACACCTGCAACCTGCTCAATTGCTTTCATCAAGCTGTGCATGGAATTCCCACTTTTATTGACAGGAGTGAATTTTCCTGAGCCGGTGTGGTCGGCGTGGAACTGTTGGGCATGTCCTGAAAATCCTGGGCATCGTTTTGTTTCTTTACATTTACTTTGCCTACGAAGGGCTCAACCTGGGTGTGAGTTACTGGTTTAAAGAGAGAATTTCACAGGTTGTGTTCCACCTGTTCCTTTGGTTTCCCAATATTTTTTGTCCATGGTTTGAGACGGGACAATCGTGTCTGGTGTCACCTTTAGGGCCTGGTTGCTTTTGCAGTTGCTGAAGGACCTAAGAGTCATTTAGAGAGTTTTAGATGGGATATCAGGAAGGAATTCCTGCCTGTGAGGGTGGGCAGGCCCTGAGGTTGCCCAGAGAAGCTGTGGCTGCCCCTGGATCCCTGGAAGTGTCCAAGGCCAGGCTGGACGGGGCTTGGAGCAGCCTGGAATGGGAGATGTCCCTGCCCATGGGACAGGATGAGCTTTAGGGACTCTTCCAACCCAAAGCATTCCATGATTTCTGTAAGGTGAAGGGGCCTGTTCAGGCCTTTTATCAAAGTCAAAATAAGCTCTGCACTGTTGGTAGTTTTTCCATCCTTCACAGCTTTTCGTTACCTTGTCCAGCTTCCTCCTGTCCTACGTGGCAAACCCACCCAGGAATGAGCTGAAGAAGTGACAAATAACATTCCAGGTGGGATTAGCTGAGGCAGCCCTGGACACAGGTGGGACCCAAGCCCCTCAGGAACGTGCCAGGGTTGGCTCTGAGTGCTGAGAGAGCAATAAACCAGTTGCAAGTCATGTTCTTCTTCCTCCAGAATTCACCCCAGGCTTCTGGTTCTCTCTCCCCCGACCCCGTTGTGCTGTTGATGACCACCCTGATTTCCATCTCTGCTTCATATTCCTGCCTGGGCATAGAAAATCCTGCCAGTTTTCTGCCAAGTCATCACCTTTTCAACATGCAAATCCCTCCTAACACCTCCCTTCTTCAGTGTTGACCACATGAAATGATTTATTCTTCTGAAATATCTGCATGTTTGTCAGGGCTGTGCAGAGATGAGCCAGCTCTGAGTGAACTGTGCGGTATTTTTGCTGTAACCATGGTTCTTTCTCTTCATTTCTGGTTTTGTTGTGAAATAAGCTCGAGTTAAGGCATCATGTCAAGTGATTTTAGTTATTCTTGGGATGCCTTTTTGAATTCTGTCGAAATAATGGGCAATTAAAAAAAATTCAGTTGATTCAGGTGCAAGCTGCAGCTCAGGAAAAAACCACCCAGTTGGTTTTAATATTCAGGAATGGGGAGGGAAAATCAAATGCTGGTGGTGATCACCCAGAGCAACTGGTCTGGAGGGAGGTGACTCTGGAATTAGATGGCTTTTAAGGTTCTTTCCCACCTTTCAGTGATTCCATGAACACCAGTGGAGGATTCTCTCTTGCTGGAATCCTCAGGGTGGGTGAGGATTGCAATAAAACCCCAAATACTTTGGTTTGATCCCAGGAGGTCGCACCAGAGACCTCCTGAGGTCTTTTCCCACCTGATTTGGCTCAGAACCTTGGGTGAGTCACAGAGCTGATGAAATAATTCTCTTTTTTCTCTTTGGACAGCATTCCTGTATTTAAAGGTCCTGAAATCTGCAAATGTCACACTGCTGCTGTCTGCTTGTTTGATAAACATGCATTTTTCTATTTGCATAAATTATCCTTTAGTAGGATTTCTTTCTTTTTAGTTACTGCTGGTGTTCTCTCTTTGAATTATTGGGCAACATATAATAACAGTAATAACAGTAATAGTAGTAATAGTAATAATTATATAGATGTAAGAATATCAGGTAGAAGAAACGTTCTACCAAACCCTAAATGTCTCATAGAACCTCTGGTGTAGATCCTACAGGAGGTGTAGGTTTTGTGGCTCCTCCAGGAAGAAACTTGCCCAAACTTTCTCTTACCTGGTCTATTTTGGCCATTCCTACTAAAATCCCAACATCTGGAGCTGCAGAAAGTGCCTTCTGCCCGTTTTTTTGGCTGTTGGGATTATTGCTGTCTTTCCACGCACAGTGATGGGGAAGCAGGGATCCCAAAATGAGATTACATCTGTCAGGTTGTCTTTTTTTTTTATTTGTGACTCGTAGAAATCAGGCAACTCAATCTTGGCTCTTCAGCCTCTGCTTCTTGGTGGAAAATGCTCAGATTTGGCTTTCTGGGAGAATTCCACTGTGCAAATATCACCCCTCTGAGGCTTTAGGAGCTTTAGGAAACAGGTCCGGATCATGGAAAGTTTCTTCATTGTAAGAGCTGCCCTTAGAATGTATTTATAACTTTTTTGTTTATTTTTTTAATTTTTATTTCACACCTGTAGAAGCTGTGAGCAAGGAGAAAAGATCTGCCAGTGTTTAGCAGTGGATTCGGCCTCAGATAAAATCTAAGCCCTTAATTTAAAGCAAAAGCTGGTGAGGAGTTTTTCACTGAGACATTTTTCTATTGCAAACCATAATAGCTCAGTGAGTTAAATCCTGGGAGGGGTTTTTAATACCTTCTTGCAAGGAAGAGGAGAAAGAGTTCAGTTTTGCTGAAGTTTTCAAAATTGCTGGAAGAGGCACGAATACCTGTGTGTCATCTCACGTGATTTAAGATGATCCCAGAGCTTTGTAAACTTTCCAGGGGTGACTCAACTTTTGTAGGTGAAGTGAGTGTGAAGGGGAAAATGGAATGAGGAGACAGAGAATGGAAGGAATTAGATGGAAGGCAGTAATTAATCCGGTTTATAGTTGAATTCAGTGATTAGTAAAATCATGGTAAATGAAAGTAGCTGGAGTTTAGTGTTCAAAGCCAGTGGTGGATGGGTGTCATTTAATTTCGTGTTCCATGAGGTGACAGAGAAATCTAAACCTTTGTAAATGACCTTTTGGGATCTTTTGGGATCTTTTGGGTCATCTGGTTTGGGGAGAGTGTTCAGAGCAGCTCAGACCAAGGGCTGGGTGACAAACCCTTGTTATCCTGAGGTTTAAACTAAACTTGTTGTGGCTGAGGATGACAGGCTGAGCTTCCCAGAATTCTTGTTGTCCTTTCAGTGTGTGCTTCATCAACCAGGCTGTGATTAATTGCAGCAGGGCTGCTTTTAATTTGAAACAGAATCTCAGGCTGAGCTTTCCCTCGATGTACAGATCATCTGTGGGCTGGCTGTGCTGATTTGCAAAAAATGTGTATTTACCATACACAATATTCTATATTACAATTGTATATCTATCAAATATATCTATTTATCTATTTAATCAATACATATCTATCCATATAAAGAAACATTTGCTCTCTGATTCAGCCATGATCTCACCAGTATTTCTGCCACACGTGTCAGTGCTCATGTGGAAGGTCCAGCTGGAGTCACAGAAGCTCCATGTGAGCTCAGCTGGTTGTGGGACCTGCTGGAATGTGCCTGATGTGTGTCCCCTTTTCCTGGCAGTGCTGCTGAGCTGTGTCCTTCCCTTCCCTGCAGCCACGCAGAAATGGGAATTCGTGGCCTGCCTCTCCTCCAGCCTCCCCAGGGGCCAGATTTGCTGCCTGGTGAGCTGGGTCTGGCCCCTGAACTCAGCTCCACTGGCTGGGGGGGCTCTAAGGTGGGGAGAACAAACTGGAAATGGGTTGGTTGGGATGCTCAGAGCAGGACTGGTGTGGATGCAGAGGTTAATGATGGCAGGTTAATTAGCTGTGTCCATGGAGCAGTGCTGAGCGGGGAGGGCACTGTCCCTCTGTGAGGTCACACCTTGAGTGCTGTGTCCGGTTCTGGGCCCTCACTGCAAACAGGACCTGGAGGGGCTGGAGGGAGTCCAGGGAAGGGGCTGGAGCCCCAGGAGCGGCTGAGGGAGCTGGGAAAGGGGCTCAGCCTGGAGCAAAGGAGGCTCAGGGGGGACCTTGTGGCTCTGCACAACTCCCTGACAGGAGGGGGCAGCCGGGGGGGTCGGGCTCTGCTCCCAGGGAACAGGGACAGGAGGAGAGGGAACGGCCTCAGGCTGGGCCAGGGGAGGCTCAGGGTGGACATCAGCAGGAATTTTCCCCATGGAAAGGGTTGTTAAATATTGGAATGGGCTGCCCAGGGAGGTTTGGAGTCCCTATCCCTGAAGGTATGCAAGAAATGCCTGGAGGTGGCACTCAGTGCTCAGGGCTGGGGACAAGGTGGACACCTCGGGCGCAGCTTGGACTTGATGTTCTTGGAAGTCTTTTCCAACCTAAATGATTCTGTGCATCACTGGAGTGCCCAAATCCCTGAGGAACTGGCTCTGTCTTGGCTCTTAGACTTGGAACCTGCAGCTCCAGCTGGAAGGAATTGTTGGTTTAGCTCCAGAGGTCCTGGGAGCAGTCCTGGGACAGCTGGACAAGGCACCTATGACAAACCAACAAAATAAAATGCCCCAGGCTGCACAGTTGGAGATAAAATGCTTATGAACTACTAAAATAATTTCATTTCTGTGACATTCCAGGCTGATTTTAAGAGGAGGTGACTTCAGACGTCTTCATGAACTAATCCACCCTAAAGATGGGCATTGATTATGATGCTCCCTGTGTTTATTACACAAGGAATAGAAACAATAACCCTCATTCTCATCTCTCGCTGCTTTGTCCCCCATTGTAAATTCAGTTCACTTCAGTGGGATGCTTCACCACAGGCTCCAGAACAGGGATATTACAGTGGGTGCAAAGCAGTGTAGGGTTTTATGGAAAATTATGGAATTACTGTAAGTTGTGAATCTGTTCTTGGTGATTTCTGTATGGATTTCAGTGAGGTCCAAAGCTTGGGAATTAATTTTGGCTTTAGGAAAAGACTGACAGACACTGGCAGCACGTGCAAACCAGAAACACAGATGAGGAAATTTGTGTCAGGATCTCTGTCAGGTGCAATTTAAGCTGGGATGTTTAAATAGAATTAAATAGTTTGTGGGGGAAATTCACGATAGGAATGCCAGGCTGGATCCTGGACTGGAAGCTGATTCAACAGCCAACAAGCTGGTGGGAGCCTTTCAGGGAGCTCCAATGGATTTTTGGGTCAAACTCTTCCCCACATGTGGATTATCCTGCCTTGACTCGCTGACAGCGGGGTTTTCACCCCAAACAAGAAGCTGCTGGCAGAACTCAGCCCCTAAATGGTACAAAGGGAGCTCCCTGTGGTAACCTCATTATTTTAAAACTCACCAAACTCCTGGTGCTTCTTCTGAGCAAAGTGACCCCGTGTTTTGCGTGGCTGTTGTTCCCAGCCTGTCTGAGCTGTGCCAGGAAAGGCCCTGTCAGGTCACCAGCTTTCGTTTCCTGTTGAGTTTTCCTGGAGAGTTGGGTCACATTCGGGTTTAATCTGCGGGAGCACTCACGGGAGGAGCCTCAGGAGCACCTCAGCCTGTCCCCTGAGTTAGTCTGGCCCCAGCAGATGTGGGGTAATTCACTTAACACTTCACTGGAATGATGAAGGACTTTCTTATTATTTTATTGAGTTTACTGAGTGCAGGGAGCTCAGGGATGGGGCTGATCAGTACCACAAATACCCTTCCTTCCCCTTTAGTTTCTCCTCATGCTCTTCTGGTTCTCCTTGGCTCAGGATCTCCCATATTCTTCATAATTTAGAATTAGCCTTGTTGATTTTTTTTGTAGATTAGTGCAGCCTGGTTTTAAAGTTGGAGAAGGAACCAAAAAGCAGAATTTGCTCTTCATCAACTTGAATATCTCTTCCTTTGCTCTGATAAGCAGCTCAACTGTAACCAGAACAGCAGATATGGATACAACATAATATTTAGGATATAATTAATATTCTTATTTTTAAAAATGACAAAAAGCCCTAAGTAATTGACAATTAAGCTATTTTGCAGTTATTTTATGGTTTAAGATAGGGTAGAAATGTGCTTGTTATTCGCCGGCCATGGTCTCAGCACTGATCCGGGAGCTCTGCGCTTGTTGCCAAGGGTTGGGATTGGAGCAGCTGGGATCTGGATGTGGTGGCACTGCAGTGTCCCTTCTCTGTGGCCACAGGTGAATTCCTGAGAGCAGCAATTTGGAAAAGAGATTTAGGAACGAGCCGGACCCAATGACCACAGCAGAGCATCCATGGGGCGGCTTTAACTTTTCTCCAGGAATAAAAGTATCAGTGGAGATTTTAAGGACAAAAAGTCCCCTTAATTCCCCTGCAGAAAGAGCCCAGGGGAAGGGAAAGACCCCTCTACCCCAGCACTGCTCAGTTCCCACTTTGCTGCTCAGGGCTCAGGTACCTGCAGCTGCAGGGGGTGGAAAGAGCTCAGAAAACAAGCCCTGAAATGGTATTTCCCTCTGCTTCAAAGGCAGAGAGAGGGGTTATCCATCCTGCTGGGCCTCCGAGTTGTCTCTGTTTGCACATTTGAAGCACCTTTATTTGCTGTGGTTGTTATTTCAGGTCGCTGCTGCCTTCTTCTAGTTCCCCAGTGGTAATTCCTGGGTGAATGGGAGGCACTGCAGCATCTGTGGGATGCAGCATCTGGATCCTGGTGGATCAGACAGCAGCCTGACCATTTGTGGCCCTGGCTGCTGCCACCTGAAGGGCTCTTTACCAGCACTCCTCGTGCGCTGGGGATGGGGGGAGGGAATTGGGCCCACAATATTATGTCACAAAATAGAAAACACCCGACCCTACAGCAGCTGTAATGGCATAATAGGATAAGTGCGAGGGAGAAACAGCGGGGTGTAATGGGTACTCAGCTGCCTCTGAGATGGGGCCTCTGTATTTACCTGGATAGAAGAAAGCTGGGAAAACTAGGCCAGCACGGGGACAGAGTGACAGTGTGAGTGCTCCAGGAGGTGGCTGTGGGTGAAGTGAAAATGCAGCAATCTGGGGTGTTATGTAATAAATAATAACAATAATATCTGTGCTCGGGCCTGCTAGGCCTGAAATGCTTCACCCGGCTCGGAGTGCTGCCGGGGCCTCTTTGGTGTTGGATTTCCTAATTCCTGCTCTTCTCCCGGCTCTCTAAAAGCCTCTGCGTGGTGTTTTGTGCTTTATTATGTCTGGAGTGGAGAGCAGCTTTCATCTGCCTTTCTCTAGCCAAAAAGCCCCGGGTTTTAGCTGCTTGTAGGGCAGAGAAATGTGGATGGATGATCAAGGCTGGCCATGGTGTTTCCCGTCCCTGGAAATGTCCAGGGCCAGGTCGGAGCAATCTGGGACAGTGGCAGGTGTCCCTGCCCGTGGCAGGGGTGGGATGAGGTGAGATTTAAAAGATTTAAGGTCCCTTCCAACCCAAACCAGTCTGGGATGGGGAAACAGGAAATGGAATGGGGGAAATCCCAACACTCCCTTCCTCATCCACCCCACACACCCCGGCTCCCACAGGAGGGGTTTTGCTGCAGGTCGCAGAAATCTGGGCTTGGCGATGCTTTGGTGTTGAAGTGCAGAATCTTTCAGGCCAAGACCTGACTTTCTGGCACTCATGACCATATTTAAGCTGAGTTTTCTCTGCCACTCTTTGATGTAGACTCAGCTTTGCTCGTGGCTTTGTGGCTTATCTGCATCCCTAATTTCACTTTTCACTTCTTTGCTGACTTGAGTGAAGATCCTCCTGCTTAAGTGATGAGTCATTTTTGCTTGGATGAAAATTTGCATTTTTTTTTCCACGGGGGCACTTAGGAACAGGTTAAATGAACCATTTAGATGATTGAGAGAGGGAGATGCCAGGGGAAGTGGTAATGTGTGCTCTGCTGTTTTGTTCCTCTGTGCTTCAGTTTGCTTTTATTCATTTAATTCCTGAGACGGAGATTGCTGAGTAGTGCCTCCCTCTGCATTGGCTCCCTTTCTTGGATTTCTTGGGCTGAATTGGTTGAAATTCATTGATGGATTTGAAATTGTTGTTTTCCGTATAGGGCTGTGCCATCTAACAGTAAAATCCATGTTGTAATTCCAGGAATCGTCAAGGTGGACTGGAACATACATAGAAAGATGCACATAGGAGTCTTTAGGAATGAAAGATGTGGAGTTAAAAAGTAGAAAATGAAACTTTTAAATATTTTTGTAGATTTTTCTCAACTGGAGCAAGTGGTTTTTAGGAGGAAAATCTAGTTTAAAAAATCCTAAAGTATGAAACATAATGAATTTTAGAATATTTCCAAAGGGCAGGGAATCTTTCCATAGCTTTGTGAGATTTATTGTGGGAAAAATAATTGTGGGGTTTTTTTTTTCTATGATGTGCTGGAGTGCAGGTGGTCACACAAGTTACAAAGGGAGGAGCTGAGGGGCATAATCTGACTCGGAATATGAAATAAGGAGGGGAGATTTGTTTGTATCCCAAATATCATTGCAAAAGATAACGCTCTCAGCTGCCAATTTGGAATGAGAGGTTGAAATAACGGAACCATTTTGAGTGAAGATGATGTAAAGCCATCCCCAGGCCAAAGAAGAAAGAGAAGGACCTGTTGAAATACCACTTATGAGGACTTTGCTGCTTTTCAGTTGTAGTTAATTCTGAGTAAATGGTGTATTAATAATTGGGTTAAACCAATTCTTCCCATGGAAATGTAGGTTCTTGCCTGACCTATTTACTGGAATGTCAGGGGCTGTCCTGTTTTGCAGGTGTATTCCTCTCACAGGATGCATGAATCCTGTCTCAGAAAAGGAAAGCTGAGGCACAGAGCGGAGAGGTGGCCTGGAAAAGGCTAAAAGAGGCACGATGGCATTTTAGGGACTCGGAGGAGGAGCCTTCTAAATTTTAGGCTCAAATTCCTCGTGGCACAACCGTTTGTGCTTCCAGCATCTGGATTGTCCCTGGTTGTGGATGGATGGTTGGGGTGGGCATGAGCGCACATGGAGAGATGCACATTTAGGAGCTGGAATAGGCTGTAACGGTGAGGGGGTGTTTTGGGAAGTGGGGTTTGTTATCAAACAGCCTCTCTGCGTGGGCACTCCCCGCGCCTGCTTCCCAAAACCCGGGCTCTCCTTGCTCTCCTCCCATTTTTCGCTCCCTAACAAAAGCCGGACCGCGCACATCCCTACTCCAGCCCGCCCCGTGCCTGCACCGGGCTCGCAAAGCCATTTCCCCGCAGCCGTGGGAGGCTCGGCAGCGCTGCCGAGGTGTCACACGAGGGTTTTCAATCAGGCCGAGCCCTCTTTAATTGCGTTTGCAGTGATTTGCTTCACGGGGAAGGGAGGCGCGGGGTTCTTTAGCATTATTGATCCCCGCTGACTCGGCGGGCGCGGGAGTTGCCGTTGACCCTGGCACCTTGCCGGAGCAGGCCGGCCCGTCATGTGCTGCTGCCTGGCTTTGTCCTTGCTCCCAGTCAATTCCTGTTTCACTCAGCAGATGTCTTTTGTTCCTGACAAAGATTGCTCATCCGATTGTCCGGCCTTTAGCGGGTGTGCCCCATCCCGCCCGGGCTCTCGGGGCCCGGCCCTTCCCAGCCAGACTCTCTCCCCCTCCTTCCCCCAGTCTGGGAACACCAGAAGGAGCCTGCTTTGCTTTG